>CM031235.1:754528074-755006131 GCA_018340775.1 Taxus wallichiana var. yunnanensis | reverse complement strand
CAATTAAAATAATTTTTTTCTTTTGGCTTGCTCTAGGGGAAGAATCCTCACCAATGACAACTTGATAAGAAAAGGTTTCATAATGCGAATAGATGCCATATCTAAAAAAAAATCGAGGATACGGACACATTCGTTAGTTCATTGTGAGTATGCCACTCAAAATATGGAGTGTTTCCTTTTCTAATTTCAAAGCTTCACCCGGCTATGCCGAAGGACTTCATCTAGTTTTGGACCGTATGGAATTCTCCTTTTAAACACTATGTTGTGAGAAGACTCGGAAACTAGTAATGCCCCATATTATTTTAGAGGATATCGAAAGATATAAATGATGTCATTTTAGAAATATTAAACAACAAAGACAACTTCAGCTTTATTAAGATTACTAATGTTGTCAAAGAGAACATAGAAAGATTCAAACCTCCCAAGAATAAGAATTATCCTAAATATGAAAGAGCATATTTTGTCCAATGGAAGATTGGAGTTAATAATATTCGGGATAGCATCCAATCCAACATTGATAGGTCTTAGATACATTTGAACCCTCCATATCTCAACTGGCACAAGTTGAACTTTGATGGGGCTTCCAAGGGTAATCCTAGGATTACTGCATGGGGAGGAGTGATTCGAGATCATAGAGGTAGTCTGATTCCTACCTATGCTGGTAAAATGGGGGTACAAACTAACCATTATGCTGAAGCCTTGGCTGCTCTATGGGGGCTTAGAATTGCTCAGACACATAACATTCAGAATATTATTCTTGAAGGAGACTCACTAAATATCATTAATCATCTAAATCAGTCTTCACCTCCAAGCTGGAATATCAAGGATTTCATCATGGAATCTATAAGCATTTGTCAAACCTTCAAAAATATCTGAATTAAGAACACATACCAAGAGAGGGAAATAAGGTTGTTGATGAATTGGCCAATTATGGCATAAATAATAATCTAATTATTTGGGATAATGTTAATCACATCCTTCGAGAAGGTACAAAGCAGAGAATTCAAGTAGGAATTTATGGGCACTGAAGTAATGGAGTAAGGATAATGATTATTTGGAGTGGGCTTTAGAGGAGATGAAGGATCACCCATGTGGGAAATTTCAAGTTAACTATAGCCACATTAACTTTCATCACTCCCAACATGTGTGCAGGATTCTTAATATCTAGGATGTGTAGAACAACAATCGCATTTCATACAACAGTTTAAATAAGGGTTTTGAGGGCATGAATTGTAAGAATTTTAGCAAGGAAAAAAATTGGAGGAGCCCCATTCCGGGTTTAACCCAGCAAAGTGATCTAAAATGGAAGAGAAACAAGGACCTATGGAACCTCCTCAAGCAGGGTGGAATTACAAACTTCATTGATCGAATTCAAGGGCACGATCAGAGCATTTCAATCCAATTCACTATGGATTGGAAGGATCAAAAAGTGGAGTATGGAGGGCATAAAATACCCATTAATGAAGAACTAATTGTCGAAGCTACAGGCTTGGAGATGGAAGGATTTTGTTTCTTCAACAAGAGGATTGACAAAAAGGCTGAGGAGAAGAATTTTTCTGCTAATAACGAGGAGCTAGTTTTTGTTACTACGGGTTTGAGGGTAAGTTCTATCCCATCACCCTTTGATGAAATCACCCATATGATGGTCTGGTACATATATTTGGAAGGGAGATATGTTACAGTTCCTATTAAACACTGGTGTTATTTAACCATTCTACGCGGGAAAATCATCGCACCATTTTTCCCTCGTTATCTTTGAACTCCTCGAACTCTCCATCTTAGAGTTTCGGTAAACATAGCCGTGCTACCCCCTACATCAAGGTCTTATTTTCTTGCTACACAAGCTCTGAGGTCATCACTAAATACCCCACTCTCCCATCCTCCCCAACACTATCCCACTCTTTCCCACCACATCACTACCCCCACCCCCATCCCTTCCACCACGTCCAAGCCTAAAACTAGGAACCATAAGAAGAAGCCCATAGTGGACACCCCTGTCTCGGGCAGAGTCCTTTGTAGTAGTAAGGAAATGGAAGTTGTCAAAAAAATATTGCACATCAGTAGTGTAGGCCATGAAGAGGCCTTACAAAAAGAAGGAAACAACACTTCCCAAAGGCTAGAAGCCTTGGAGAATGATATGATGAAACTAAATGAACAAGTGTAGCATTTGGCCAAGCAAAAAGGCAAAAGTAAGATGGAAGATGATACTGATATTGACAATAAGTAAGTTGAGGACATCTACAAAAATCTTAACTCCTTGGAAAATTGTCTGGGAAGAGCAAAGGATCGCCATGACCACAACATGGCAATTTTTAATTTAATAAGTGATTTTCTTGAATAGCATGTTCATAGCATTTCTGTGCTTAGTGGGATCCACCGGACACTGTAGGGGAACGAACAAGGAGAGCAGTCAAACCATAGCAAAGTTGGATGCGAGGACCCACACACATGAAAACGGTGGCTCTCTTTACCTCGCTCCAAAGTATTAAATCAAGAATTACTAGAGATGCCAAGAAGTAAAAGAGGATTTCGTTGCAGATGTTGATCTTCATCATTCCTTTTGCTTTTTTGCTATTTTTGGCTGCATTGTTGCAAGAGCACACACTGCTTTTTCCTTTCTATTGTAAATTTTTGGTTACAGTTGGCTTTAACACCTATTTTGGATGTTGATCCTTTTTCGTGGAACCTATTAATGTTTTATCTAGCTTTTAGGCCCTCTATGTAAACAAGGTATAGTCCCTTCAAAACTATTTACCATTAATAAAAAAATATATTTGGACAAAAGTTTCCCATAATACAAAATAAACAAACCAAAAAGATTGCAAAAAGAAAAATTTCAATCTGGGTTTTGAGAAAACACTTAATTACCATTCATTTTGTTTTTAAGATCAGAATCTAGAAAATGGTGATGTAAGCTTTAAAACTCTCATATCTACATCCTTGAGGCTGCGGTTTTTTCCTACAATCACTCTCATAAATCTTCCTAACCTGATCTGATACCAGATGATGATAAATCTCTAGATTTACATAAATAAATTAAGAAATAATTAATTAAAATCAACACATGAAATGAAAACTACAGAAGATAGAAACCAAATGTAAATAGAATGGAGCAATTTCTATTGAATATGAGAGGGAATTTTATACAATTGCTTCTCCTAAAGTCATGGAGTCAAATCTTATCATTTTATCCCCATATATCTCCTTTATTCCCTAGTCTTACTCTCAATCCCAAGATATTCTCACACATTTCTATCTCTATGAGTTGTGCATGACAACTAATTGTGCACACTCATATATTATTTTATAAATATTAAAAACTATTACTACCAAATAACCCAAACCACTCCTAAGTGTTCACACTATGAACAATATTTTGGTAACATAGCCTCTTTTCAACATATAAATTCTTGGCCGAGTTAAACATTTTTTGAAATCCACATTATATATATATATATATATATATATATAGGAAGATTTCTTCTTACTAAAAAATTGGGTACATAAAATATACACTCCAACAAGAGATTAAATATGTTAAATGAAATTAAAAAAAGGGGGTGGGGGATAAATATAATGTCTTGAGCAATCCCCAAGAAACCATAACCTCCATGGATCCTCCTCAATCAACCTCCGCACAAAGAAGAAACAATAATGAAACAAATGGAAGAGAAATGAGAAAAGAAAGAGAACATGAAGATAGATTAGGTCATTTCTAGGGAAACATGAAATCTAGGGCCAAGATAAGATTGATCCTAGGGTCCATAGTAAACCCTACACATATTTTTAAGTCATGGGAATTAAAAATAAAAGAAGGGTGTGTGGGGGGTAATTAAAAAAAGGGGGGGTGAATAAAATAAAAGGATTTTTAGACCTCATTTGAGACCCTAGAAAACATTTAGTTGAAATAAATAATTAAGTTGGAAATCAGGGAAAGTAGTTATCTATTGGGTAAATTAAATGGGTATGAAATAAAATAATTATTAACGAGAATCGATTAGCATAACATTAGTATTTATTTTAGTTTACTTAAAAAAAAATACCCAAATTTTTAGTTACCTTTTGGTGTGGTTTTCTTATGGCCCAAGTGAGCACCACATTTGGTATTAAAGAAATAGTTCACACATGCGGATACTCTAGGTAGAATATTTAATTGGTTATTAATGTTTTAATAACATTAAAAAAAAAAAAAAAACGTTTCAACTAAACTATTCCATGGGTCGAACATATCTTGATTAATCAGGGGAAAAAATTGTTTGTTAACTCAATAGGTGGAACACAATTTTTATCACTTAATTTTTTAAAAACATTTGACAAAAGTTAAGATAAATTCATTCTAATATAGTGTGAAAATTGTCTCCTTGGCTCTACATATAGCGGTGATCGATTTGGATGATCATTGTCTCTAGTGACATGGAAGTCACAACAACATTTAAAAACAAATTATAAGACCATTTTATCATGTAGTTAAAAGCATTTTGGGATCATTTTATCACATTGTTGTTTGGACAAAGATAACTTAAATTTAAGAAAATTCATTTCGATTTGGACCTATAGTTTAGGGAGCTTTAGTAGGAAATTGAAATCTACAACCCCAAAATTTAGTATTTCTATATATGTAATAGATGTAGAAATTATATTTGAGAAAAAGGAATGGGGAGTTAGTTTTCCAAGCGTGTTTAGGAGGTCTCTAGTTGTTGTGGCACAAAACACAAAACTTGACAATAACATTAATTAGCTCTAGAAATTAGATCATAACTAGAGTTTTGGTTACTTGTTTTTCATTTTGTAAGTTCATCAGATTATATATATACACACACACACACACACACACACACAATATATATATATATAGGAGAATATATGGGAGTTGATAAAACTCATTTTGAGTTGGGATCGCTTGTTTTCAAGATCCATTTGTAGCCAATTTTCTAAAAATATGCTAAAATGTATGTAAAGAAAAGTTTAATAGTCAGTCTCCGAGAAGGAGCTTCGATTCGATATGTACTCACCTAGTTTTGAGAGTTACATGTCTTGGTTGACTCTCTATATAATATAAAACTTACTGGAAGCATATGTTTTACCATTTAGGTATTTGTTTCTTATTTGCTGTGTCCCTTCGATAGTCATTCTCGCTAGATCATAGAACAAGAAAAATAGGTATTAATAAACCATTAGACTTATTAGGGCACCTTTGAAGGGTGTAATATTTTATGATTATCTTGTTGTCTTATGTGGTTAAATATTACAACCTTGAAAAATTATATGCCACAAGACATTTCTTTTTACTAATAGCCTTAGTTTAGGTTGGTCAATTAGGACATCGAAAAAGGTCTAGTTGTTGGTTTTGTAAATAAGTAGTAGGTCAATATAAGCGCAGTAGAATTGTTACCTTGGTCCAAGGAATAGTTTTAAGTTTAGTTATTTGGATTCCTACTGTAGTGATCAATTTTTCTTGGTAATATCAACGTAATGTTAAGGGAACCACTTTTAAACCTAATAAAAACCCTTTTGGTATGGGTGTAAAATAAATAATTGTATCTTGTATAGAACCACCCAATATGATAAAATAGTCTTCCATGCCTTAAAATTTTATTATTATGAATCAGAATAATTTTCTACTCCTCGTGTATATGCTACAAATCTAAATTATTTATTTTACTTTTATAAGAAAATTTGCTAAAAACCTTATAACCTTGCTTATCCTTTCAAAAGTGTAATTTTAAATTAAGTATAATTGGATGAAAATGTTTGCTAACGTAAACTCCTCTAACTTATCTCTAAACAATAAATGATAAATGAAAAGGAAATTTAGTGTATCTTACTATACAATGGTGTTGCGTGAAGTGATATTTCATAACTAGTCTATCCTCTTCACGTAACGTAAGAATAGATTGTGCTATTATAAAATGAATCTAGTTTTCACAACTTTAAATTCTTATCAAAGCTATCAAGTATAACATTTAGAGTTATATTCGGTAATGATCTAGTTATTTAATAATTCTTGAGCTCAATAAACTTATTTTCATATTATAACTACTTATTAAGTTTTGTTGCAATGTAGCTTGATTAAAACCTTTTACCTTAGCAAGTACACGTGTGATTATATACCTCCTCAAATTGATTACAATGTTCCGAGTTAATCATGTTTATAACACAATTACGTACATGTAGAAATAATGGAATCACCCTCTTTCAAACCTTAACTCGTGTACTTAGAAGCACAATGATTATGCTAAAAATATATATGTAATGATAACAACAACAATCTTTTGTTCTCTCTCTCTCTCTCTCTCTCTCTCTCTCTCTCTCTCTACGTGCAACAAATAAAATAAAATAAAATTATTATCGATTACTCCTTTGGTGGAGGTTATGGTCTACCACATTATCAAGTTAACCGTCCCAATTACAAGTAATCTGGTCCAAGAATGGTGAATGCAATGTTTCGTAATCCTAAAAATATATATATAAATCTATAAGAACAATTGTGTACATATACCTTATAAACAACAATAGATAAGTGTAATTTTATGTAATTTGGAAAACTTGTCAAATATATAATTAAAAAACCTTGGTTGGACAAGCATGTTATCGTTATGTTACCCCTTAAATAGCTAAAATTAAGGTGATCATAAACTATTGCTTCAAATGGAATAAGTAATGTTTATTAATCTTAGTTATGTGATATTCATATATATACGGATTACACGCTAAAAATTTGGTCTTATGTAAGTAATCGAGGAATTGTGTTGTCCTTCCTAAGTTTGAGGTCGAAAATAATAAGAATACTCGAATGATGGTAATGGTCTCACAACTTAGATATGCCTTTGGTTATTTGATGTATAAGAGACTCCTACGTAATATTTCCTTCACATTACAAACTCTAAGTAACTTATTATAATATAAATGATGTAAAACCTTATTTTAAGGGCTAAGAATAATGATTTACTAATATTTCCACCAACCTTGGGTGGATATGTCCTTTGTAATCGTATAAACACTAGTTAAATGTAAATTTGAAATTGTTTTGGGGTACTCTTTAAAACATGGCCCCATTTTTTGTTACCACTCAATAAGGTGGAAAAATTTAAAGTTATTTGTGTAAAATGTATTTATCGTCTACTTAATGAGTAAATATATATACATATATATCTAGCAATCCAATGGGCCAATTGTGACGAAATAATTGGTAAGTAAAAGTTAACGAAGTCCCATATCTTGAGAACTATTAGACTATACATTTCCTTAAAGTAAAATGTGTGTTGAAATCTTGTATGCTTCAGGAAGGTATGAATAGAAAAGTTGTTATATTCTGTCATTATGGTATATTTATAGTTTTCATAGTATTTTGATAGGTTCAGGAAACATTCACTTTAAATGGATTTTGTTTTGTATAACTCATTCATGTTTTCTCTTGATTATAGTATTTAAGAAATGGTAAAATTTAAGTAAAGCCTTTCATATATCTTATTGAATTAAAAATTCATTGTTGTTGTTTCATTAAGGAGTTATGACTTTTTTTGGGTGTAGAAAGTTCGAATTTTTTTGTCATGGTGAAAATATTTTCAAAACTTCTAAACAAAAATCGATTAAACTATCTCTTATGAGTTTTTCAGCCAAATTTTGAACTAGAAATGATATGTTCTAGAAAAGGGTACATGTTATGAAACCTTGAAACCAAACTAGACAACCAACCCTAACTCGGTGATTGGCTATATATATTTCAACCACAATGTATTGGTACTATCATTATGTGAACATAAAAATAATGGTCAAATTAAGTCAACACCTTAATTATGCTTGGTATTATGTGAATCTTTGTCCTTGACCTTAATGAATAATGTAGATGCTATAATCCTTATTGAGAGACTCGTGAACCATTTCTTTAAAAATTTAAAGTAATGATGAGCTAGGAGAGGAAACCACACGGAACTTGAAAAGTTTTTCTCTCTTATTGTGTGGTATTTTTGACACCTTAGATAGTTTCCTTGAGTGGGCTCATATGCAACTAGTATGCAAAAAAATTTAACCCCTTTTAAAACAACATTTATGTTCTCTTGGATCACCCATCATTATTTTCTTTTAAATATAGACCTTATGTTTTACATCCTCTTATTTGGACCCTTATAGGAAGGTTAGACATTGAAGCAAATGAATTTAGTTTGGAAGATACAACTTCCTTGATTAATATTCTCCTAATTGAAAAATACAATTGACCTTGAATCATGTTATATTTGAGAAGAAAATATGTAAAAAATACTAATAATAATATAGTTCCCTTAAAGCGACCTTAATGTTGAACATACACTATGTGTGACCATTTAGAGGTTTTAGACAGTGAGGTTGATAACAATTCCCTTAAAAGATATAATGTCCTTTAATTAAATTGATCTAAGTAAGAGAAACACTTAGTACTTGACCAAGTTTGAATTTGTGGGACATGCTTGTTGTTACCAAGAACCTGCATGATACGACACGATATTGCGTGAGGTCATATCCCTATCTCTTCCAGTGAATTCAAGGAGGAAGTCTAAAATTAGGAGAGGGGGATGTAGTGTCCACTTTTTATAGCCTCAGTTTCCTGCTAACTTTTTTATTCATAGATATGATTTAATAGGGATTTGATATATTTTGGACATTATGTTATGATATTTGATCTTCATGGACATGTATGGTGATTTGGGCGTGTAGTGCCAATTTAGCTTTGATTAGTATGTTGACACATTTCATTAGATGTTGTGGATACTAACATATTTCTATGTTATTTGGACCCAATTGAGATATGATGGATACATAGTTTAGTCGCATGTCTTGATGATATGGATTATTTGATTATTGATGAGAACACATGATAGCATCGATGTATGCCATTTATATTTATTGCAATGGCTAACATGTGGTGATTAGTGTGAATTTGTGCATATGTTTCATTTACGATGTCATGTTGATTTTTCATATCATAGATTTCATATTTAGATTTGATCATTTACTGAGTAGTTGGGTAAATGCGTTTAATGTGTTTATTGAGGCACATGAGAAGGCGAGGGTTTAGAGTGGCTACAAAAATTGTCTACAAGTGGCCCACATGGCTAAATCCTAAACATGTTAGATATATGAGTCCTTATTTTTGATTTTATTGTTAGCACCAAGAGTGGCCCTTATTTGTAAAGTTGTATGTCATGTAAAATTAATTGTGTTTAGGATTGGATTTTTATTAGTCAACTACATTGGGTGACTTAATGGTCCGCACTTGCATTAGGTTTGTATTTGTGTAAGTGTGTGTTAATTATAGAGGATTGGGGTCACATGACCACCCTTGATTGGGTCCCACATCCTCTACACTTGTGCCCAAATATACCGAACCCAAAATTGGGATATTTATGACATTTTAAGTGACCCCTTTTTGTTTTGGGAGTTCACTTAGAATGAAAATAAGCCATGGACCCTACCTATTAGGTATGGGGGCTTAAGTTCAAGGAATAGAGGATTTTCCCTCCCATTTTGCCTCTTTTATGTTACCATCCACTTAAGATAGATTTTAATATGTGTGTGTTAAAAATTTTCACAAATTTGTCTCATTTTCTTATTGGGTAATTTGGGAGAAGGGTGTTTAAAAGTTTTTATGTTTTCTCCATTTTATTATTGGAATATTTCACTTGGAGGGAAGAGAGGGGTGAAACATGTCACCCCCTCATTTGTGAGGAATTTTTTTTTGTTTTCTTCAAATACTCCCTCATATGAGAGAATGAAAAACTTTTTTATTTTGGATTTTATTTGGTGCTTGGAGGCTCTTAGAGTTAGAATTTTCTTGGACAACGAATTGGGAAAAGCTTAGAGTTTTGGAGAGCTTGTGGAGGTAGGCTCTTTGATCTCACTATATGTTATCTTGCATGTTAGATCTTAAATTTATTATGGTTGAAATTTGTTTTTTTTTTTCTTGTGTTGTTTATTGCTTGGGTATGTATTTATTATTCTCTCCATCCATCATATGGCTTGATGGATTTTGGATCTTTATTAGGGAAGAGGGAGGGAGTTTCTATCTCAAACCTCCTGGCTTGATGGGAAATCCATGTTGGTTATTTCTATCCCCTCATATGGTTTGAGGAGGTTCATATAGTTTGAACCCTCCCCACCTTCCCCATCCTTGAAGAGGATACCCAATAGGGTTTAAAATCCTCCTAAGGAGTATTTTAGGTGAATGGGCGGAGCAATAAGGAGGGATTGTTTTCTTGGAGGGATAAAGAGGTTTTGTGAATAATCCTACAAGTTTGCATCCTATGTTTTAACCACACTCTTTGGCATTTTGGATGTCTCATCTACCTTTCCCATAATTGATGATGAATATAGTTTTCTCTTATTTTATTTTGGTTGGTAAATTTTGTGTTCTTGAATGTAGGGATTTGTCTTGTGTGTGAATGTGGATTATTGTTTGTCTCCCTAAGTCTTGTGCACATTTGTGGAAGATAGCTATCTCTTCCTTGGGCTTTGGTGAGGCTAGCATGTCTTCCAACCTTTGGAAAGGCATGTAATGATGCCTATAGGTTGGGTGGTAAAACAAGCCTTTCTCTATGTGTTGGATTCTTTTGTGAAAAGCACAAAGTTGGAGCTCAAGTTTGGAAGATGGTTGGAGTTTCCTTGATATCTTAGCATCTTGTTGTTCTCAAGTTGTTTGGAAAGTTTTACTTATTGTAATCATGTGAATATGACTTGTTGGAAGTTCTATTTATTTGTAAGTTTCCCATATTGGGATTGAGATTGATTTTGAGAAACTAATGTTGTATTAGTGTTGTGTATACCATTCTTGAAAATATAGATCTTGGTAAAACATGTTTTTCATGATCATGGGTTTGTTGGTATGTTTGATCCTCTTCTTAAAGAAGAGTTTTGTTGTATTGAGAGATTGTGTTTTTATATTGGAAAAGACATTATAGTTGATATGTAACATGGAACAAACTATTATTCATATTATTGAAGTGAAGGCATATTTTTGAGAAGTGGAAGTTTACTCTTGCTATAGAAGTTCGTATGGAATGAGGAGTCTTGTAACATTTGAGTGGATATATCTCTTTGCAATAAAGTCTTACTTTTCTCCCTTAGATAATGATTCAATTTTTATTGAACTCCCATGAGGAAAGGAACATTATTCTTTTTGTAATATTTTGTAAATCATGGTAAAGTGAAACTTTGTTTGAGATCATATTTAAATTTACTCCTACATCTATACAATTTAAGACAAGTGAATATTACCATTCCAAGGGAAATATTTGATTTTTTTTTATTAAAGGTCAATAGTTTTTGAAAGGGACTATACCCTTGTACAAACAGTGCTCAAATGCTAGATTTGACAAAATCAGTATTTCAAAGAGAGATCAGAATCAAGATAAAATGACAAAGCCCAATAGTAGAGAAGAATCTGCAAGTACACAGCCAAAAACCAGCAAACTTTCAGCTAAAAAGTAGCTACTTTGTAGCAGCACAATAGGCCAACAGCCCAGATGTAGCGATGATAACCCATAACAGGACAAGACTCATGTCTTGTCCGAGACAATGAAGGGTTTAGATTGAGATCCCTTCTTTTTCCTATCCACTACCTTCCATTCCTCATTTCCTTCTTCCACTGAGATTGGAATAACCACTTCAATTGACTTGATAGGGATGTGGCCCATAGCTAGGAGAGCATCCTGAGGAGAGGAAGCTTTCTTCTCAGAAGTGTTCTTAGCTTACTGGGAGTTCCACAATCAGGTCGGTATGGGGATTTATTGTTAGATGTTCAGGTAGAGAATCCTTCCACCATGTAGGTTTTCCTTTGTGTTTGGAATATTCACAATCCTCTGAAATATGACCAATTTGAAAGCAACGTCGACATCTGAAAGCAAGACCTTAATTTTATCATCCTTATAGTGCAAATTTGTATGAGACTAAAATATGTGGTATGGTTTGATCTAGATCTTAGAAATGGATTCATTTTAAAGTTTTGATATATAAATGAAAAAAACAAGAGTTCTTTGGAGTTGGAATAGTCAAGTACACAAGGCTTTAGTTCTTTTATATTTTTGGAATGAATTCATTTGTAAAGTCTTTGATGATATTTCATTTATTGTTCAAAACAAGCTTCCTCTCCTTTTACCTGCAAGAACATTTTGAAACTTATATTAGTATCCTCATACATATAAAATTTTATATATATCAAAGTTAAAGCTATATGCAAAAATTACATATTTTTACAAATAAAGAAATGTGAAATAGGCATATATTAATAGATTATATAATTAATATATATATATAATATATTTATTATATATATATAAACAAATATAAATAACATTTAAATAAATTAAAAAAGTATCAATAAAAAAGTTTAGGTGGAGGTTTGATTTATTTTGAAACAAAAGAAGAATGTGGGAGGGGTGAGCCCTCCCCAACCTCGCGTATGCTAAACTCCACTACCATCCCACACCCAACTCCCCAAAGCTACGCCACTACTCATTCCCCATCTCCCAACTCCACCACCTCACCTCAAAGCCCACCCCATCCCTTCACCATGGATTTCCCAAACCCTCCACCATAGAACACACCCCACTCTAAATCACTTCCCCACTACATCGAATCCCTTAGGCCAACACGCAGGACGTAGCCCCTTTTTAACTTGTAAATTCTTGGCCGAGTCAAAACATTTTCTAAATCCGCATGACACACACACACACACACACACACACACACACACACATTCAGGCATATTGTCTTCTTAGAAAAAAAGGGGTCTATAAAATATATACCCAATAAGAGATTAAATCGTGTAAATGAAGTACAAAAAAATGGGGTGGGCGGGGAATAAAAATAATAGCTTGAGAAACCCCGAGAATCCATAACCTCCATGGCCCCTTGCTCAATACACGTGCAAAAATAATAAACAAAACTAAAACAAATGGAAGAGAAATGAGAAAAGAAAGAGAACATAAAGATGGATTAAGTCATTTTTAGGGAAACATGAAATCTAGGGCCAAGATTAGATTGATCCTAGGGTTCACATTAAACCCTACAAAACTTTTAAGTCGTGAAAATTTGATGAGAATGGGACATAAAAATAAAATAAGGATGTGTGGGGTTTAATTAAATAAAATGGGGGGGGGTCGATAAAATAAAAGGGTGTCTAGAATTCCTTTGAGACCTAGCAAAAATTTAGTCGAAATAAATAATTAAGTTGGAAATCAAGAAATTAGTTATCTTATTGGGAAAATTAAATGGGTATGAAAAAAACCTATTAATCGCAATCAATTAAGCATAGCATTAGTATTTATTTTAGTTTACTTCAAAAAAATTACCCAAAGTTTTAGTTACCTTTTGGTGTGGTTTCTTATGTCTCGAGGTGGGGCACTACACAAGGAGACAAGTTAACATAATTATTACATGTTTTATCTTAATGATTTATGGAAAAATAACACAATCCATCAATTCATTTGTATAAAAGACTTAGAATTATTATTTTACGTATTTTGATGGAGAAGGTACCCTACATTCTAGTATAGTATAGTAATATGTGAAGTATAATGTAAATAAATAGAAAGATAAAAATTCATAGAAATTTTAATATGGACCTTCTGATAAGTAGTTATTGTTTCTCTTATTTTGATATAAAATGAATTGCACATTTCAAAGCGACCTTTGGTTAATCCTCAATTGATGATTTTATTGTTCAAGAAAATTGTTATAGAGTCCTAATTACATTATTTCCATGAAATGTTTGGATGTGGATCACAATTTTCTAAGTATTTTGTTCTTCATAATACATTTTTAAGATTACGTAAGCCCTTTTTTTCATGCCAATTTTTTTGACCGTAGGAGATCGAAATAGATTTATTCAATGTATTCTATTCCATGTGAATAGAATAGAGTAATGCCAAATATAAAGGTCACGGGAGGAAGGTGACAGTTATAATTGTCCATCAACAAATAATTAACAACAATGTATTAAACTAATGCCAACATTCCCTCCTTAATACATTGCTCTTATAAATGTACCCCCTAAACAAATTAAACTTCATCTTCGAGAGGTTTGGTGAGAATATCTACCTGACAACCCGAAAATCGGTAGGGTAGTACGGAGAGCTGAATTTGGTGGTTGAGACCTGTTCACCAATGTAGTGACATTCAACCTCAATATGCTTTGTTCGTTCATGAAAAACAAGATTCTTCACAAGCTTCAACACACCTTGATTGTCGCAGTTGAATGATGGGAGGTTTCACTTCAAGAAATCCTTATATCTGCAAGAATGCGACGTAGCCAAATTGCTTCGCACATAGCTCCTCATGTGGCATAGTACTCAGCCTCGATGGATGAGAGAGAAACAATAGTTTTCTTCTTGCTAATCCATGAGATAAGTCCAGATCTGAAATGAAAAACATACCACAGAAGTGGATTTCCTATCATCAATGAGATCCTGCGTATAGTCCGAATCAGTATATCCCTATAAGAAGAACTGAGTGTTCTTCCCCGATACTCTAGACAAAGTCAATTTTACCTCATACATATCTCAACACATGCTTTTCTGCTATCCAATGACATGTCTTTGGCTCCTGCATAAATCTGGCAAGATAGCTCACTACAAAGCAAAGATCTGGCCTAGTATAAGTCAAGTAAATAAGACTCCCCAAAAAGTTGTCTATAGTGAGTGCCATCTACCTGCGATGAATCCTGGAATCTAGATAATTGCAAGGCTTTTTCCATAGGTGTGGACATTGGTTTACAATCTGACATTCCATACTTTTCTAGGAGTTTCTTGGCATATTTCGTTTGGGAGATGAAGATATGATTCTTCTTTTGCCATATCTCTAAGCCAAGACAGTAGTGAAGTAGCCCCAAATCGGTCATGTCAAAGGATTTCTTTAGATCATTCTTTACATCATCCACAAGATTGTCAGAACTTCCTGTGATCACAAGATCATCTACGTACAAAACCAAAATAACAATCTTTGTTCCTACCTTCTTGATATACAAATTTGTATCTGAGGGCCTACGAGTGAATCCATGCTGCAATAGGTGATCATAAATTTTTATATACCATGCCCTAGGTGCTTGTTTGAGTCCATAAAGTGACTTTATCAAAGACATACCTTGTGTGGTTGATGCTCGTCTAAAATCCTTTAGATTGGGCCATGTATACTTCTTCTTTAAGATCACCATTCGAGAAAATCAATCTTGACATCCATTTGTTGAATTTTCCATCCATTTTGTCTTGCAGGTGCATAGACAACTTTGATGGTTTTGATCTTCGTTGTGGGTGCAAAGGTCTCATCATAGTCAAGTCATTCTTCTTTGAGCATAACCCTTTGCAACAAGTCGTGCTTTGTGTTTGTCGATTGAACCATCTGCCTTATATTTTGTTTTGAAAAGACATTTGCAGCCAATGTATTTCTTACTTGGAGGTAGATTGATAAGTTCCCACATCGATTCTGAAGTAGGGAATCATATTCAACATTCATAGCCTGTTTCCACTATGGTTGGTCTAATGCCTCATGAACAGTGTCAAGTTCGGTGCTATCAACAACTGAACTCATGAGTGCAAAATTTACCTCATGTCTAGCTTGACTTCGTGTTCTGACTCCCGTAGAAGTACTTGGAAGTGAGTTCAGGTGTGCATCCCCAATAGTATTTTGGACCCATTTCGAGACGTTGGTGTTGCTGTTGCTGATGTGAAGATGTGTTTTCCAGTGTGCCTAGATCAACGAATAAGTCTCCACTCAACTCTTCTTCTCTCTGAGAAGAATCATCTTGCCCATCATCTGGATGTGTGAGAAATCTATGTGACGAGGTCGGTATTGGATCTCCATTGTGTGGCAGGGAGTCAAAGGATGACTCATCACACACCACATCTTGACTCGTAGATTTTCTTCATCTTAGGATCCATGAGACGATATGCCTTTGAGGTAGTACTATACCCCAAGAAAAGACATGGCAGTGTCTTTGGATCGATCTTCTTCCTTTTCTTATCTGGAACATGCATATATGCAGTACAACCAAAAACTCTCAAATGATAGATAGAAGGTTTACGACCAGTCCATACCTCTTCCAGTGTCTTGTTCTGCAAGATCTTCATGGGTGCCCGGTTGAGTAGATACACTACTTTGGACTACTTCTGCCGAAAACTAATCCTCCAACTTGGCGATGGAGAGCATATGATGAGCCATCTCCATGAAATTCCTTTTGTGTCACTTGAAAATCCCATTCTATTGGGGCATGTAGGGTGCAGTCAGATGTTGCTAAACGCCATGTTGCTTTAGGTATGCTAAGAACTTCTTTGATACAAATTCCCCCTCGATCTGAGTGGAGGAGAAGGAGAGGCTTCCCAGATTACCTGGTGACTTGTTGGTAAAAGGTTTTGAAATTTTTAAATGCCTCACACTTCTTCCAGAGGAAATATAGCCACATTTTCCGTGAGTAATCATCAATGATGAGTTGGAAGTATTCAAAACCTTAGAAGCTAGCTGGAAGGGGTCCAAATAGATTGGTGTGTACAACCTAAAGATGCTTCGTAGAATGATAAGAGCTCTATTTGAATGGACCTCTGTGTTGTTTTCCCACAAGACATCCCGAGAAAATAGGTAAGGAATGGGAGAGTGGAGGAAGCCCTCTTATCATTTCCTTGGCACTGAGCTAATGCAGAGCCCCAGAAAGATGACCATATCGAAAGTGTTATAGTGCAGTTGGACTACACCGTTGAAGCGGAGAGAGCAATGTTAGATAAAGTGACCGCATCTAGTTTAAATAGACAACCCTTCATAAATGCTCGAGCAATAACTAAGTCTCCCAGGAAATGAGGCGGGACTTGACCCCTTCTAAACAAATAATTCGACTCGCATTCGATGATTAAGAAGATGACTCACAAAAAGAGATTTGAGTTAAAACCTAGAACATATAGCACCTTCATGAGTGTACATCTTCGTGTCCCAAGAGGAATGATGACATCACCAATCCCCGCCATAATATACTCATGATTATCTATGATGGTGATCCGATCTCCAGTGAGGCTACCACTCGAGGTATGGAACAAATTCTTATTGCCAGTCATGTGTTTACTGGCACCCGAATCAATCAACTAGACACTTTCTGATGGCTACAAAGTCTGCGAGACTAGGACAATGTCCAGATGAGTTGCGTTTGGACCTCTTCATCGGAGGAGGCATCTTGTTGAGCAGCAATATGACCCTTCTACCTTTGATTACGAGCACGCCATTGGGATTTCTTGGAATATCCTTGGCCAGAAGTGCTCTCTTCACCAGATTTGCCATGCTTGCGACCATTGTAATAACAATTCGCATTCGTGTGCATATTCGTGGAGAAAATGTGGCACCATCAATCTGCCTTGTTGTTCTGCTGCATACAGGGTGGCGCTATGGTGGCCGCTAAGAAGGTTCTTAATGTGGATGCTACTTCTGATTTCAAAGGCGCACTGCCATTTTCGAGGCTTGTTATTATGCTTTTTCCTCGTGATGAGAGTCTCTTCTTCGAAGGCTTCTTGAAAATTTTGAATGGCTTCTTCCTACTTTGGAGATAATTCCTAGTGTGGCAAAACTCACCTCCTGTTGATTGATGGTCAATGAAGTGATCGAGTGTCTAAAAATTGGAAGAAAGAGCTCGCATGAGGTGAGCGGGACTATGCAACTTGTCGTCCACCGGTTCACTAAGAGTAGAAAGTTCTGCACATAACTCAGCCACATGCCACAGGAAGGCTTCGAATGATTCTCCATCATGCATACTCAGCATGTGAAGCTTTTTCTGAATATGCAGCATCATCGTCAGATTCTTGGCTTCATAGATGGTACACAATATGGCCCATGCCGTAGAGGAAGTGGTTGCTTCCCGAATGTGAGGTTGAACCTCATCAGAAAGGCTCAGAGTGATAAGCATTAATGCTTTTACATCGGCCTTTTCATACTTAGCCAACAAATCAACATCTTTGGGAGGCGCATTCATGCGAAATGATCCCCCAAAGATCTTCAAACTGAAGAATCATCCACATCTTGGTTTTCCATGCGGTGAAATTTGGCCCTTTTAGCAACTGGGCATCCGACAACAAAATGCGAGGTGTAGACATTTCCAAAAACTCAAAATTGTATTTTATTTATTGATTGTTCAAAAATGGTTACAAATCCTTACTGAAGGAACCTGTCACAAAGATGGGCTCTATAAGCTTGTGCAGTGAGACATGGACACTCCTGTGGGCGTTCTACTTCACATTCATCATCTGCATCATAGCCACGCTCCAATTCTTCATGGATTCAGCGTGCTTGACAACACACGTCAAACCAAAAATAGTCGAACAATCCTTGATGCACCAATTCGTCAAATAATATGTTGTCGGTATTCAACAATTCATTGAGCAAGGAAAAATCTGTTTCTTGTATATTTTGTATCTTCACTAATTCAAGAACTAAAAAAAGGAGGGGAAATGCTATATCTTCTCATACAGAGCATAATGCAAAAATTGAAAGCGGTTTAGGGGGTGAGAAGAAGAAGATGAAGAGATGGAGTCAATTGGACATTACGACTTTTCTCGTTTCTTGTTTCGAGCAAGGTTGAGGACGAGTCATTTACTATTCCAACCGGGCTTCATGAGCGAATTCAAAGTCAAATATTGCTTGGACACTCTCTTCTCGAATAAGTGTGGAATCCCAATCGGATAAATCTATTGCAACCACCACTCATTTTCCGGAGAATCCATCTAAGCGATTTGTATCACGATGAACACTTGGTTATTTTGAATATTAATTTTTATGTTTAATATTGTATAACAAGTAACCTTGGAAAGAGTGGGAAGAGGAAGTTAGATATTTGAGATGTCTTTGTTAAAACAAATCTGAATTAGATAATATGGAGGAACGGTAAAATTGACGAAATAATGCAAAGGAAATCATTAAAAAGAATAATTGTCATTTCATTTTTAAAGGTGGTAATGGTCATGTCGTGAGTTGGTAGCTCACGCAGATGCTATGATATCAAATGCTGAAATTCTTGTATTAATTTATAATAAATATTAAGACATTATATTTTTCTTGAATATTTGAAGGCTGGAATAACACCTTAATTTGTAGGCCAATAAAATTAAATATAAAATGTATTTTCAAAATTATTTTGTAAAAAATGTACAAGTTTACTAATATTTATTAATGTAGAATCTCTAGATTTTTTTTTTTTGAAAATCATAACAGTCCTTGATTGGTTGAAGAGAACAAACAATAACAACGATACTAAATGGATAGATACATTTGATACTCCTTAAAAACTGAAGTACATAAATTTTTTTGGTACTTTGTATAACGTGAGTTGTGATGATTGAGCCATGCAAAATTAAATATAACTCGATGTGATGTAGGTGGGTTTCACGTTTGTCCAGCTACCGTTCTTTCATCTGCCAGCCACCTTGCCAACAAATTTGTGGCTGTTTTCAATTTGAATCCGTAAACAGCTACCTATTTATTCTATGTATTCTATGCAAACGAAAGCTCGTACAGTTTTATTGCTCAAAATGGCAACAGTTAGAGTCCAATCCCTTGCAATGAGTGGACTAAATAGTATACCAGCCCAATTCGTGAGGCCTTTCCACGAGAGGCCTGGTGCCATTGGTAGCGACGGCCCTTCCGATCTCTGCCTTCCTCTCATCGATTTGGCAAACTTAGATGTTTCTGGCCATCTCTGTGAGAAAACCGTATCTGAAATAGGAAGCGCGGCTCAGCAATGGGGAATTTTCCAGATAGTGAACCACGGAATTTCTGAGGAATTAATCCAGCGCCTGCAGGTGTTGGCAAGGAATTCTTCGAAATTCCGCAGGAGAAAAAAGGAGAGGTACGCCAACAATGCAGCGGCAGGTGTTTTGGAGGGATATGGCACCAAGTTGGCCCATAATATTGATGGAAAACTGGAGTGGATTGACTACTTTCTCCATATGCTCTGGCCTCCTTCCAAAAGAGACTTCAAAACCTGGCCTAACCACCCTCCCACTTACAGGTACAATCCTAGTTTCTTTCTTTGTATTATTTTTTTATTTGTGTCTCTTTGTATTGGGTTACACTGAGTCTATGACATTTCCTTGTGCATCTGCATCTCATTTAGATGACTCATGTTTGTGGTGCAGAGAGGTGAACGATGAATATGGTAGGGCAATTTTGGGTGTAGTGAATAAGCTTCTCTCGGCCCTTTCTATCTCTCTCGGAGTGCAAGAATGTGGGCTGAAAGAGGCACTTGGTGATGAAGATTTAGAATTGGAGATGAAAATAAATTACTACCCACCATGTCCCCAACCTGAGCTTGCTCTGGGAGTGGAACCCCACACAGACATGAGTGCTCTCACTCTTCTCGTCTCCAATGAAGTTCCAGGTCTCCAAGTGCACAACAATGGCCGTTGGGTTACTGCAGTTTATGTTCCTAATGCTATCACCGTCCACATCGGAGACCAGTTGGAGGTTCCTGCAATTTCATTCTAGTTTCTCTGCAACCCTATTTATTATTTTGAATCCATTAGGGTTTACTGGCAGCTTATAATGAGCTTTAAATTGTGCAGGTTTTGAGCAATGGCAAGTTCAAGAGTGTTTTGCACAGGAGTTTGGTGAGCAAGGACAAAGTGAGAATGTCATGGCCGGTATTCTGCGCTCCTCCTGCTGATAAAGTCATCGGCCCCATGAAAGAATTAATCAATGAAGACAATCCTCCACTGTACAATGCCAAGACTTATGCGGAATTCAAGCATCGTAAGATCAACAAGCTGGTGCAGTAGAAGTATTTTGACTGGTCTATGCCATTGTCAACTGACCATAGTTCATGGTAGATCCCATAAGGGTAGCTTGTTTAAAATTACCCACCAAATAATAAATAACTTTTCAAAAATGGCATGTTATCTACTAATTAAGCAAGTCTTAAACCGAAGACTACAAATAAATAAAATTTTGTGTGCCTGTTACATAACACTCCCGTTTGGTGAGAAATTATATAAATTTATTAAAAAAAACTACCCTTTTTCACTTATAATTCTTATACCGAAAAGACATCTTTTACATCATATGTGTGGAAACTGGTTGTATATACACAAATGGAACAATAATCACACCTTATACCTCATATGTAATTTGGTCATAATATGATAGAAATGAATAATGCATTACAGGGAACTGATAGGCATCTTATAATAATAGCCACCGTGGAATGTTAATAATTAATGATTGATTTTAATTTCAATGTTTATTTGACTATCATATAGCAATTTCAATTTTTAATTTGACATTCATTTGATTATGAGTTGGAATTTTTTCTAATTTTCTTGGAAAAGTTAAATCTAAAAATCATAATATCTTAACTATATGTTGCAGTTTTGAACCTATATTTTTTCTTTGAAAACATATTTTTGAATGTGGCATAATGGTGCAACTAGATTGATCATGCCATTTGTCACCATTCAATGAGACATTCCTATAAAAGGTTTTCAAGTTTTAATGTGACATATGCAAAAATTCAAGATAAGCACCTTGAGATTTATATCTATGTCAATCTAAAAAGATGTATTTATTATATACGTATTATTTTTTAGTGTAGAAAATTATATAGAAATAATTAAAAATGGTTGAATTTAAGTTTTTCTTAAAAGACATAAGAATTGGTATTATCAACATAAATAGGATGACAATCTAAAAAGATGTATTTATTATATTTGTACTATTTTATATTGTAGAAAATTATGTAGAAATAATTTAAAATGATTGAATTTAATTTTTTCTTAAAAAACATAAGAATTGGTATTATCAACATAAATAAAATGAAATTAGAGAATCGTGACATCTCGTGGGTAGAAATATGAGGAAAACATATCTACATGAAAAATTAATCTAATCTTAGATAAATATATATCTATAAATATTAGAAGTATTAGGTCTAAATAGTTATAAACGACTATAACAAAAATTAATTGCATAAATAAATAATTATTATGTAATGATCAATGACTTGAGGGGATTTTAAATAAATATATGATTTATTACAAAACAAAATATGCTGATACGAAATAGATCTAGAATGTTGAGAAATTCAACACACTAATGGTGAAGAAGCCCCGTGAAAATAAGATAAATATGTTAGCAAAATAAGAAAATAATACATTGTTTCTAGATATTTCTTCTTCTAGATATTTCTTTGTCTAGGATAATCTTCTCTAGATCATTCTTCTTCTAGAGTATTCTCCATGCGTGTAGCGTTTCTAGATTCTTCCTCTCTCTGTATAAATATCAGTGAATGTAAATCTTTTAATCAATGAATAAATTTTTCTTCTTCACTATCATTGGTATCACTGGTAGAGGCAAGGTTATCCCTGGCAAGACGTGTAGGAGAAAGAAAATATAAGCCGAGCCGAGCCGAGGCAAGTATCGAGCAGAATTTTTTCTTGGTAAAGCAGCAATCAAGTTTGACGTTGGGCAATCCATGATTGGCATGCGTGAAAGGAGTGAAAATTCTTCGGTGTGGAGAATTTGTTGATCTCCCTTTCGGTGACTTGATTGAGATGTTCTATCCTTGGGATGGAAATGGAGATCTCACTACTACACAAGGGGCTATTTTGAGACAATAATTAGAGACAAAACTTTAGTTTTGTCTCTAACTTTTTAGTTTTGTCTCAATTTTTGCCCTTTTCTATTTTAAAATAATTAATTATCTTTTTCATTGTTATTCGTGCACCAAATAGTTTGTTTTTCGTGTTTGCTTTGATTTTCCCTGTCCTCGCATAGCGGACCCTAGGTTGAGTGCTTTGGTTTTAAATGGATCCGCAGGTCAAGAGATCGAATCCCCGAGGGATGGACGACACCACCAGAATGCGCCCACGCAGGTCCAGAGGCACCGCCCTGCTCTGCTTCTGTTGCTGCTGTTTTGGCTCCGACGGTTCCACGTCAGAGCGTTCCCTGCTCAGGCCGTCATGGTTTCACAAGCTCGCGAGGTCGAATTCGGGGGCCATGGACGAACATTCTCACCAGTGATGGCGCAAAGGTTGGAACAGCATCAGGCGAGCCGGAGAATGGTCGGAATCCTTGTTGGAGGATTATGTCGGGTCTTCTTTGCCCATGGGGCAAATGGAAGCACTTTTTAGTAGGTTTATTACATCAAAATGCATTTCTTTAGCTGGGTTGAGCTCGGGGACTTCGTGCAGAGGAAAAAGCATCAGGCGAGGAGAGAGACACACGGCCGAGAGGATGTTGAGTACGACTCGATGCCACGGCCGGAGGATGTTGAGTATGACTCGATGCCGTCGTAGGATAGAGGGGGGAAGGAGAAACCCTAGGTTAGAGAAGAAGTGGTTGTGTAGAGCGGAGGAGAAGAGAGAGGGTGCCCAGGATAGAGCAACATCGATGACAGCGTAGAGGAAACGAGGAAGGGAAGTGCAAATCGTGGCAGAAAGAGGTTGGAAAACTACCATATCACGTGAGGAAGGAGTTTAGGTTTTGTGATTGCAAAAATTCTCATTACTGTAATTAAGGGGTTGATGTTTTTGGTTGCAGGGTGTGGCCGGAGGAAGGGTTAGGTCGGATGATGGGGGCAGCGGACGGAATGTACAGATAGCGAGTCAAGTGTTATCCATAAATACTTATATCCACAAAGCGAGTATGTAAATCAATTTCCTCCTACCCAGTTATAAATATAAGTATTAAGGGTAAATTAGTTTGATTGGTTTAGTTTGTCTCCGTGGTTTTTGTTCTTGTGTGGACCTGTTATATGGTGGGTTTGAATTTTATTTGCTGTGTGAATAAAAATTTCATTCCAGAATAACAAAATGACATATTTTCTTGTATGGCCACAAAGCAGCTTTTTGTACGAAGTCTCTAAGGTTGTGGGAAATCGGTGGCCGTGAAACGCCATTATTGTATCTATTTGGGCGTATTCCATATTGAATCTGTTTGTAGTGATGTAGTTTTTTGGGGTTTTTGTAGTAGTAGTTGTATTGTGCCTTCTCTGGTTGGGATTATCATGTAGGGTAAGGAGAATCTGTTTTAGTGAGTGCGGCCTACTAAAATGAGAGATTCGAGCTTTTAGTGGTTTATATGTGCTTACACATTGTCCTGTATTCTTATTCAATCTTACGATTTACAGTGTGCACGTGGAGAGATGATTTTGTAAGAAAAAAATACTTTTTCCCCTGCAAATTGTTTATTGGTACTATTTTCCTTGAATCTATTTTCATGTTGATATGAAACACTTTTGCAGATATGGAAAATGTGGCTTGATGGTTTGCAACATCGCCTCTTAATAAAAATTATTTAGTGTCTACCACTATTCCAAAATAGATCGCTTCAGCTACAGTTGGAAGGTTAGTTCACCTCATTATTGAAATGCCCCTATGTTGGCTCATAGTTAAAATAATTTTTGTCAAATACAACTGAAATGGTTTTGGGGTTTCTACAAATGGAATATGATCACTATGACGATCGTAGTGACTGCTTCACCAAGTGTAGCAAATAATCATACAATTGATTAGTTCAGCTTTCCCCAATGTTAAAATAATTTCTTTGGAATAGGATATGTATGCCCTTTGGAACATGGGACGTGGACGCCTAAAAATGTGGAACCGGGAGCTCTACTTCACCATCATAGCTTTTGTTTGGATCTACTGGTATTTTTATTACATCCAATCGCCCAATCTTCATCTTAATTTCTTGGATTTTGGCATGTTTATTGTCCTATGTCTCTTACATTTGCATTGCATCCATCCCCTTTTGTTAGTTGAGAGACCATGAATTATATTTTTAGAATGGGTTTATCTCCTTGTACTTTGTTTTCCGTATTCCAATTCTTTTTGCGAGTCATTTGTTTTAGTTTGAGGTTCATACACTAATGATAATAAATAAACCTTCGTATAGGACAATGAATGATAATATAATGGTACATAGGGACGACTATAGCATGATTTTTAGCCCCGTGAATCAACAAATTGTGTTCATTTCGAATTCATTAGCACCTAGTTATTACATTGGAACACTAGACTCTTGCAATATGACGATGGAATTGTTTTAGGACAAGACGTACACTTGTGCCTTTACACTTGTGAATTTCCTTTTTGTGAAAAAACTCCAAGCCTCTTGAACATATCCATTTTGTGAATATTTGCAAGTCATTGCAGCTCATGCAATCACACTTTCTTTAGAAATTTTATCAAGCAGTTCACATACCCTGTATAAAGATTCACATTTTTGCATAGATGTCCACTAAGGCACTGCTTGACTACAATGTATTAAAAAATACTCTTCTTCTTATGCTTTGATTATATTATGGAAGATCCAAGGCATCATACGTAAATGGATACATGTTTATTTACATTGTTGCAAATAATTGTAATCTTGATCGATTCTTTTAGAATTTGTATGTTACATGCAACCAATACAAAAGTGTCATTTGGATGCCTCTTCGGAGTTTTTTTATGCACGCTAGTGATTTGGCTTGCTACCCATGGTCAAAGTAGTGCTTGATTTTATGTAAGTGTTTAGCACATGTCAAATAAGGCTGAAGTTATCACTTAATTTTGTCAACTCCTTGTAATAGTGTTCCCATGTCAAAGAAAACGTGCATTAATAATTCCTCTCGAGGTAAATAAGTTTTTGGTCTTAGCCATGTTGCATTAAAAATTAGTAACAAGATCTTTGCATATATAGGAATATTTAAAAATTAAGATATAGGAAAACATGTACTTGTAATCAACGCCATGCTTTCTTTATGCTCTCTCGCAAAATCTCCCCATGAAAAATACTTGCTAAATTGGAGATACTTGATTTTAATTCTTTCAATTTTCTCTTGGTAAATATAAAGCATCTCGAACCATGACAATTTTGATGCTCATAGGATTTTATCGAAATACGTTTGATCTCAATCAAAATTGGGAAAACTTTAGTAGTCCATTGTGGAAAACACATCTTTCTTAGTTTCTTGTACGTAGAATGAGTGAAGTTTAGTGTTTGGCTCCACGTAAAACTAATAAGATTTTATTCAATAGGCCGTCATTAGTACATTCAATACTTGAAAATCTCACTCATGTTTAGAATAAGAGTGTTATTATTGTCCTTCAATCAATATGGATATCCAAGAATTTTACATTTCTCTTTTTGTGATCCCAAATGTTATCAAGTGAATGAATATGGGTAGCATTATGTTTATGCTACTTAGATTTTTTTATTATTGTCGCGCTCAAGTTGTATAATTGTGCCTATTTTCTCAAGTTAATCTTTAAGCCGCACAAGAATATCAAGTCTTCGATGCTTAATATTGGCTTTGTTATCTTTATTTTCAATTACCTCCCAGCCCGAGTCTAGTGTCTAAGCGGTGTTACGATGCTAGGTTATAGATCTGATTTGCTTAAGCGAGATCAATCAACCAATGATAAAAACTATCCATTATATACGAAACATTATGAACAAGATAATATAGGAAGATACTTATTGATTGAGCACAAGTCCGGATAAAGGTTGTTGGAAGCACTTCTTGTTAAAGGATTGTTCAAATCAAGGACTCTACTCTTCAATCTGAAATATCCAATGATACCCCGAGAAAAGGATATCCAATAATGACTATTTCAACCATGGTGCTTTCCGGTTTAGTAGAATCTCTTCCAAAGTGCACGTGTAACATTGCTTAATCAATGGGCTAACTCATATCTTTGATAGATTAACCTTGCTTAGTCCCCTGGTCGGGGTATTCTATTTATAGAGAACATAATCATTAATAACGAATGGATGGGTTGAGAAGATTTGAGGCCACGAAATATCAAATCAAATGAAAATAATGATTATAAAGAAGATGATTGAACTAGAAGATGAAGTGATGTACGGTGGTTCCTAGTAATATCTAAACTAAAAATGTAATGATTGTAAAATGAGACATTATAACACATTGCTTTAAAGCATAATCGGAAGGATGTGTTTGTGGCTGACCTAGATCGACATTAATAAAAGGGAATTGCATGGTACGAGGTTGAGGTAGTGCCTTTAACATGATTTACGTATCATTGAAGAGAAACATCTTAAGGAAGTGTATTATTTAGAAAGTGGCGCATTATAGAAGTTATGCTGTCAATTCTTCACTTTGGAATGTAACAAGTGCTCACGAGATCAGACAGAACAAACCATCCAGCAATTTACATCTTAGATAAAATAACAGTTTTTTTAAAATAAGTATGAGCTTCTTATAATCTGTCTTTATTCCAAGAAATATCTCGATTTTCCTATCTTGCCAATGAGTTGACCTTATTTTCTTCCAAAATTGTAAGTCCGTGTTATAAACATGTGTCCACGGTAGGGATATTGTATTTCATCATTGCCAACTCTCCTAGGTTTACGTATATCATTTGGCTAATGATTCGTGATATTTTATCGGTGTATACACAAGTACATGTTCTGCGATAGAGTTTCCTTTTTAGGAATGAAAATAAGTTTAATTTTATATAAATGAATATTTCTTATGCTGGATTGCTTGCGTTTCCCCCTAGACTCCGGGGGAAAATGGATATTATGATTTTTTCCCTACTACGGGAGTTACACCAGCCTTAGATATAAGGAGTGATTGTAGAGGAAGTATCTTACTTCCTCCCAAGCTACCCAAACATGGCTCCCTCGACTGGTTCTCGGCACATGATTTTAGTTTTGGGCTTAGCGTTTTCCTCCATAGTTATTTGTATTGGTTTCTTTTCCAATTATGTTAGTGGCACATGGCACTATTTTTCTGTTGTACTTTATTTCTTTATTTTTTTGAATGATATCTGAAGGTTTTAAAGTTCATGTTATTAGTTAAATGTCATTATTCTCATTTTGATATAATTTGATATTTCTTTGTTCTCTGTAATAGCCAAGTGAGCACAATACTTATGCTGATATTGAAGTTGCCTATAGATGTCTTGAAGAGCAGTATGGAACAAAGGAGGAGGACCATTATTATGTATGGCCCAACTTTGGATTCGGCTGCATGGTTACCTCATCGAGAGCAGTTTTCTACACAGTCAATACTCTACTGGGTTGTGTGTTATGTACCCGATAAAGCGAACATACTGGTTTGACATATAGAAGTTAATAATTTTTGTATCTTTTCTCCACAAAAATGTCATTCTAATTCAATGTGGATTTTTGCATCAAACATAATGCTTGAGAAGATACTGCATTCATTTTCATGTGTGGAATATCGATAAAATATCTCTTGTGAATTTCCATGTACTCATCATGCATATGAGTATTTACATTACTCTGTTTTCAATTGCTTCGGACATTTCCGATATTTTGCTGATTTTTCTAGTAGTTGATGATCTCCAAAGTGTTTTTATGATTTTATTATTATTTTTCAAGCTGCTTCGTTTCCTTCCTCCAAATCCTTTGTCATTTTAAGATGCTCCGCTTAACAAATCAGTCTTGAAATGTTCGAGACATTTAAATATATAGCCATGCCATAACAGAATTTGGCGGCTAAAAATATAGTAGATGGGGATGAATTTTTGCCCGCCAGATGTTGTTTCTGTATGTCCTCTACTACATATGTATGTAAAATATGCCCGAGAATGCAACTATCATGTGAACTGTTTGACAAAATGCCCAAAACACTATGGCATCATGGACTGCAATGATGATAGGATATGCACAGAACGGGACATCTTATGCAATCAGAAGGTGTAAAGTCATGTTGAACCTTCTGCCTCTGAGACTGACACCATGCCCCTCGTTAATTTCCTCGTATAATATTATACTCTCAAACTTAAAATTGGATTATATCCCAAGGTGGTGTTATAATTATTCCTCGGTATTTGTAGCTTTCGAAGTGCTTTTCATTTTTCCATTATCTTCTAGAGATTTTCTGCATCAATTACCAACGTTCAAATGTCGAATGGGAAGAGTGTGCTTGAGAAAATTGTGGAAGAAAATAAAGAAACGTCTCGTTGTTGTAGAAAGCAAGCATTTCAGTTTTGTGGGGATATTTTGGGTGCTACAAGAAGAAATATGTAGTGGGTGGAAGAGGAAATTACTGTGCAAGACGAGGTTTATGCAAGAATTTGGTGATGAGGTTGACAACTAATTACACAAAGTTGAAAATTAATTCTAATTCTGAATCTACTGTGTTTAAGTATGACCCTATCAGTTATTCTCTCAATTTTGATGAAAGCTCTAGAATATCGGAAGGCGGTTATACTCGTCCATATTTTGCAAAGGAATCTAGGAAGCTTAATAGAAGTAAATTTCATGTTGCAATGGATATGGAATGGAATAGTTGTACTATTATGTATAGATAGTAAGGGTAGCTGTACTAGAAGGAAGTGATCTCCTTAGAAGAGAGATACAGCTTTTTGACAGTTTCAAAATAGTTATCCTGTATATTAGTAGTTGGGACGACTAATAATAATGTCTTGTTACCCTTATTGTAATAGTAGTAACCATCAACTCTACAGCGCATTGAACCGTAGACTATCAACATAATGTGTTGTTTATCTTTATTGTAATGTGTATTAAGGAATTGATCTCCTTCTCCTATGAATTAGATGAAGAGAGATATTTTCTTGATAGTTTGAAAATAACTATCATATATATATTAGTAGCTGAGGAGACTAAGAACACTGATTGTTGTGTTGTTACCCTTATTGTAATACTGGTGTTTTCATAGAAAAGAGTAACCATCAACTCCGCAGCTCATTTAACTATAGACTAACAACATAACATGTTGTTCTCTTTTGTGTAATGTCGATTGAAGTTGCAGTAGTAAATGGTTACTCCCTTCCTTTGAAAACACTATTTTAATGTTGTAATAATGTGTGGCATGAATGCTATAAGGTTTGAAGAATAATACTACTGTGGTACTGTGTAATATGTTGAACGTCCTTTTGTAAATATTCCAGGGCTTGATGAGAGAATGTTGTCATTGGAATAATTCATTTTCCTGCTGATGCTGATTAGAAGAGATCATCTTCTTCTGGTGTTTTCCTTCCTAATGAATTTGTTGAAGATGATATGACAACATGGAAGATTATTTGAGTATCAAGGCATTAACCATAGTGAAACATAAATTAACTTTGTAAATTTAGCATAATTGGTTAGTTGCAGCGAATGCAGAAATTGATGGTGAACTGTGCTAAATGGAGCATTGTTGTTAGACGTCTTAAAATCAGTCTTGTTATGGATTAAACCAGCTTTGCACGCAGAGATAAATCTGTAACTGAATACCTCCTCATTTCACCATAGACAAATTGCTTAATCTGGATCTGTATCTACTTCTGAAGCAGGTTCAATTTTTCTCGAGAGGAAACGGTTTCTGTTGCTATTTAGTTTGTTGTATGCAGAAGAAAAAGATGGAGGATTAGGAGGCGCTTTAGTTGGGAGTTTTGCATAGTTGTATTGATTTTTCTTATTCTTCTTCTGAGTTGAGCTACGTGCACTGTAACCATGCTGCACCATTCTTGTTTTCCCCTGCCTTTATCTTTTATTTTGAGGATATGTTGTTTTGATTTAGGCATTGAAATATCCCTCCCTACAATCCCACTTATGTGTCGGTAAGATTTTTCTCTTTCACTCTTCCTGCAACTGCTTCGTTCGTTGTATACAAAAAAAATAAGAAGAGTATTGAAGGCTATGGGTGCTTCATTCTGGGCGAACTGTCTCACTATATTGATTATACTTTTATGTTGCTGAGAACCACTGCTATGTGCACTACAACCCTTGTAGCCAGCATTTCTCTCCTCCTGCGCTTTATCTTTTACCTTGAGTAGTCGTTGTATAGTTTAAGACATTGAAAGTGCCCTTCCTTCTATCCCACATATGTCTCTGCAAGTTTTACCTCTTCACTCTTCCCTTATATGAAACCCACTGTTTATCCTTTCTCTGTCCTCCAAAACATTGTAGTTACAAGTGCTTGGGTTGGCAGGTATGGGAAATGTGGAAGAAAACGCAGGCCACTTGAACTGTTTGAAACAATGCCTAATAATAATAATAATAAATAAATATATATGTCGTGTTTAATATATGAAGCACTCTGTGAAGTATTTTCTAGCATTGATTTTGTGTTTATGTAGGTTGCAGGCAATGAAAATCCTTCGATTCTGATTTCCTTTGCTTCAAAAACAATTACCAGAGGGCAGATTACTTCAAAGCTACATGTGATTGAGCTTGGTGCACAGCCAGGTTTGTAGCTGTTCTTGATCTATACCTCGAAACATCTCACAGGTTGCAGAGTTGTGGGTTTTCTCTCCTCCAGCTATTTTTGATATATAGCTGGAGGAGAGAAAAACCCACAACTCTATATGTGCAATTGATTTTCAATTGAATTAACCTAGTGATAGAAAAGCATCTCTGCACGCAATGCGATAGATATGTAAATATGAATCTCATAAAAGGCTTAGACCTACTTTCTAATTGTGATTTTTGAGTACCAATGACACGAGGTTTGCATTTCAATGGAAGTTGAGGATAGATGAAGGCTTGCATTGGACCTTGTGCTATGAAACAAATTTCAGGTCATAACTGGGTCTCACATTTGATTACTAGGAAGGCTTAATGACCTTTGAATTAAAGTAGTGAACACAAATAACACATACTCCAAAAACTGTGGAGTATTGTGACACACATAGAGCTGCTTTCTGCCTATACGCTTAGAAGTTAGAGGAAAATATTAATTGGAATATAATAGTTGTGTCAATCAACTGGAAGAAAGTATGCTTAAAGTGGACTTGAGCTAAGTTCAGTAATATTACATTTGAATAAAGTTGGGAAAACAGAATCCCTGAATGAATTTTAAAGCCAATTTTAGCAAATTACATGTTGTGCTGTTCACCAAATTTGAATTCCATAAATGGAGTCTGGTGAATCCGTGACTTAGTTCTTTACCAATAAAAATGACAGTTAGCCACATGAATATTCTATCATTTTTGTATGACTTTGACCAAGTATGAAGGAAACTTTGATAAGCTTACATTCATGGCAGTCCATGAGACCACATCTGCTTGGATGTTTGTCCACATGCTGTCGTAATTATCCCATTTTAGCACAGACATAGAAGATAGCAGAAATGGTTGTGGATTGTGGCGTCAACGCTGCCAACTGTATTTTCTTGAAAGGTTCCAACACGGTTTCAACAAAATAATTTTCTTCATATCCCGTAATCATTGCAATCCATGAGACCACATTTCTTCTAGGCATTAATTCAAAGCAGTTCACATGCGGTGTGCTTGCTTCCCATTTTGCAAACATATCTCCTAGGCACTGCTCGAAAAGGGATAATACGAGTGTACGGATCGAGCTAGCAAAAGGTGAAATTTCCATCAAGGTATGATATTATGATCCTAAACTTGATATACTGATGGTATAAGGATGGATTGAAGAGTAGGAATGATCTCAGAGGTACTGCATGAAGTAAAATGCCATCATTTTCATATAAGTCTTAGTATACATGTTATATGACTGTACCAAGTCACTAAGAAAGATTATAAAGAAGATTGAGCTGGGCATAACTGATGAAGAATCAATGAATGAAAGTTGAAAGACATCTTGAATGCATAAATGAGACCTAGAATTATTGATCTTGTGCTTAGTGATAGGTATGGATAAGTGTTTTGGGACTTGATTTGGGTTAATAAAGGCTATAAAAAAACTTTGGGCGAGTATTAGAGAAGATGATGAATCTTGGGGTAGAACACTCTTGACAACTAGTGTTAGATCCATTCATAGAGAAGCCTAAGTCTTAAATTGATGCCTTCATCATGCCTCATGAGTATGAGTGACCCTATAAATCTATTTTCACTTTGTAGTTCCATTGTTGGGTAAGTCATGGCTAGAGGACGTAGCTTATTATGCTACTGATTATTGACCTCTGCAAATGCACACAAGCTATGAGAAATAAGGTGCATTCAGTAATTGATAAATTTGTTGAACACGGACTTTGATCTATTGGTTTGTTGTCACTATTTGATCCTCCTTGCCATGATAGTGCTGAATTTTCCACTTGGCAATATGGGTTGGCAGTCTTGGGTCATAATCTTAGAGCTCTTGATATTGTTAAAGTTTTTGTTGTTGATAGTGTACCACAGTCCTTTTTGTTCCTTGATTCTACTACAATCCTCAAGAAATTAGATAATGCACTCCTGCTGAAGGGAATACACTTACTGTTCTTTTTGTCTATCACTGAGCTGCCAGCCCTCTGCGTGGTTTGGAGTGTGGATTGTTTCTAACACCTCCACAAGCGACATTTCTGTGCTTGGGGCTTCGGTGTTCTTTATGATAGTAGATACATGTTAAATTTCCATGAACCAGCTACAACCCAAAGACCGGACTTGTTAGTTTTCAGGTGTCCACTTTTGTAGGGCTTAAGCTCATACATAGTTTGGAGAATGAAACAGGGCAATTTTCTGGTATTGTTGCAAGTATAATCATGGATTGATTACATCCACAGGTATTAAATAGGGACAAGGTGTAAAAATTCTAGGTACAAGGGTTAGAGATGGAACAAGATGACGGCTCAAGGAGAAAAAGCTGCTCAGTTGTTTTTGGTTTGCTTGTGAGCATGCTCACAATTTTGCCATTCATGCTCTTCTCTGTTTCACAAGGAAACAACAATAATGAAGGAGATGAGTATGTGGAGGACCTCACAATCTTTGTGAAGCTAAGCGTTATGGGTGATGTCTATGTATAGTTTGTGAGGTGTACCAAGGTGCTGTGTAGGGAAGGCCCTATGTACAACTGACCAAAGTGCTTGGATGAGTGATTAAGCACCATCCACAGGATTTCAGTTGGTTTCAGTATTTGAGAAGCTAGCTTTCAGTTTCTTGGTTTATAAGTTGTCTAAGTCCTGTTCAAAGTGGATGTGGATAGTGGATTAGGAGTAGTATGGGATAGGAAATGGAGGGGGATTAAAGAGAATTTATGAAGATATTGAAAGTGCAAGGGGTGTAGTGGGATCATTTTTGAGATCATCTATTTGTGTATCACCTCGGGATTCCTTTAAACATGGTGGAGAGCACTAACACCACTAGCATGGGAGAAGCATGTGTGGTCTCTAGAACTTGGGGAGTGTGGCAGGCCATTGAGAATGATTAAGTCATAAGACTTGCCAAGGATCTGATTAAGCATATTACATGAGCTGAGATGGAGTGATCTTATAGAAAATATAAATACTTGCCTTGTACTTCTGTCAATCAAATTATGGAAGTGTACAAGATCACTCTCTAATTGTCTAAAGTCGGGACTTATTACGGGAACCAGTATAACTTTTTAGCTTAGCATTCAGAAATTAAAGAAATGTTTGAAAGCGATCAAAGCGAACAGTGATGTTGTCAGGTGCCTACCCAACCTTATGTGAAGTTGGCGAGCTCAGATCTACTCTATCTTAATTCATCGTAACTCGAGTTTTCATTGCATTGTCTCTCGGCTGATATTTATTTTTGCTGATTTGAACACATATGAAGTGTTACCAAAATTTCCAATGATGATTTGAACATATAAATCTGGATTTCATTCTGCACTCAATGATTTTATGGCTAGGTGATATTCATTTCAATGTAGTACTTGTTCTTCTTGCAGTTGTCTTTCTACCCACAACATGGACATTCTTGTAAGTGCTTTTTTTCTTTTCATTTCATCCCAATTTCATACAATTTTCCATTGTTATTATATGGAAGTCGGTTCAATTTTTTTTTGGAAGCAATGTTTTAATAAATTTCTGGGTGCCCTAATTTTCAGTGGAAGCAAAATTTAAATGTTTCCTCTTTTTCTTTTCTTTTTTTCTTTTAAGTTGGTTTGTTGTTTGAGTTCTATGTTTTGATGTGGAAGTGGTTCTTTATATATATTTTATATCTGGGGCCCTCTTTTTTTTTCAAATTGCGGAACCTCTTTTAGAGTTTAGAGTTTTGAATATTATGTATTGCCAAGGAAAACTAACACAAGCATGGTCCTATTTTTGACTTTGTAGACAATCGATCAGTTCACTTTTGTCAGCATACTCCAACCTATGACAAAATAAGAGCTTTGGAATAGGTATTGACATCCATCAAAGCATAATGGAAAGGGGATTGAAGTCTTGGGGATACTAGCCATGTGGCATAAGCTGGAAATTATCAAAACTATTAGCAAGCTTTGCGAATGGAGAGTTCTTGTATTTGTGGATGATGGAAATTCAACATGAGTTAGGAATAAATTAGTTTTATTGATGATTGACATTTTTTTCACCACCTACACCTCTCTTTCAGCAGCTTATCTTTGACATTGTGTTCTATCAGGGTAAGGACCTTGTGATTGCACACGTTGGTGATTCTCGGGCTATTATGGAAACAATTTCTCCCAAAGGTAGTTTGTCACCATTCGGTTGACAATTGATATGAAGGCAAACTTGCAGTAGGCCTTCTATCTCTTTCAAACAAATTAATCAGACTTATTTATGTCTAATATATGTTTTATGGCATTCTGTTGCCTTAAATTTTCATCTACCTAACTATAAGAATGTCTAATATTTGTTTTTAGAATTAATATGTATCATTCTATTATCAAAATCATCTTGAGGATGTAGGTATAACTTGATTGGGACAGTGATACTTGTTTTTCTTGCAGTGTCGTTGTTTATATAAACATAATATGTTCGAGGGTATTGAAACAAGAATATCAAACCCATAAGATAGAAAATTTGTTGCAAATGGGTAATGACTGAATAGAAATCATATGTTACTGATTGAATACGGAGCCTATGTTAATGTATAGCACATAATTGCACACCATAGTACATAAAATATACAATACATTTTTGCATTGCACCCATCTTAGTGTCCATCTTGTTAAATCCATATGCTACTCTAAGACAACATGGAAACTTGTATGTCGTATCTCTTGGTTGACATAACTATTAGAATCACTTGGGAATGGTAGTGTCAATTTGAAGCCTTTATAGCATGTCAAACATTGTGATATAGAATTGCTAACTACTCTACAATTTCTACTTTTCGGATATCATTCTAATTCTAGTCTTCTGTCTATTTATGAGGATAATCCCTAACTTATTTGCTTCAACACCAAAAATGAAAGTAACATTGTTTTCTTCCTTAACTAGAAGTGTGAATTGATTTAATGTTTTGTAAACACCAATTATGTATACATGGACATCTGAGACAATTTCTTTTATGCTCCAAAATTCGAGAGGATGTTGAAAGCATAAAAAGCAGTGTAAGGGTCGATTTGAAGCCTTTTTAGCATGTCAAACATTGTGATATAGAATTTCTAACCACTTTGTACAAGTTCCATTTCAAATCTTGCCACAGGTATGGTTTCTCCTTTTGTAATCATGATCTCCTTCATGACCCACCACATTACGACATTCCTCCACTTCAGCTAGGCCTATTTCAAGAGAACAATATGTGCAGTTCTTTATACATGCGTGATTTCCCATGCGGGAGTGATCGAGAGGAATGGCCTTTCTATAGAATGCATCGCTAGAAAGCAGACAAAGCACTTGCAACCTGAGACAGAGAGACCCTGTTTGAGCTCTGCTAGGGTTGTCGCCTCTAATTGCAACTTTGTACATCGAGTAAATTCTCTTTGTGTTACTCAGAGCCACTTTTGAACACGATCACACCTTCTCTCTATCAAAGCCCCTAAGAAACTATGAAACACATGGAGAGGTTTGGGGAAGACAACTTTTGCTTGAGTTGTTCAACCATGCAATCGTTCATGGTACCAAGGGGCATGTTTCCTATCTAATGTGAGAGAAGGTAAATTGACTTCTTTGCAAAGTAAGGTTCTCAAATATCTTTTCCATGAAGATCATCATAAATTTCAGAATATAAATGAAGGAATTGGCTATCTTAAGTCTTGTCTGGAAAGGAGAAAATTGAGCGTATTTATTGTCTAGATGATATCGATCACATCAATCAATTTGATGCTCGGTGTCAAAAAAAAACCTGAATTCTAAAAGTCTAGTACTTGTTACAACCCATGATGAGAGGTTGCTTTAATACAGGCAGGCATAAGTCTTCGTTATAGGATGAAGGAAATGAGTTTAGATTATAGCGAGATGTCTATTCTGTTGGCATGCCTTCCACCAACCCCTGTCAGAGAGGGGATATGAAGATTTGGTTGAGAGCTTTGTTTCCGAATGTGGAGGTTTACCTCTATCTCTTCAAGTGATTGGTGGGAGTCTATATCGTAGTGATCAGCAGAAGGGTTATTGGGAGTTATCACTTGAGAAAGTCCGAAAAACTCTGCCGATGGAAATAAAACAAAGGATTAAAATAAGCTTTGATGCCCTGGATAATGACCAAAAACAAATTTTCATGGACATTGCATGCTTTTTGGTTGGTATGGGCAAGTTCAAGTGTATGGCGGTGAGAATATGGGAAGCTTCGGATGGAACGGTGAGGAGGGACTTCAAACCACTGGTGGATAAGTGCCTTGTTGAAATGGAACCAGTTTTTATTTTAGATCACAACATAGAGAGAGCTGTATTTTAGAATGCATGAACACATCCGCGATTTCGAAGAGAAATGGCAGATGAAATGGCAGATGGAATCAAACATCCTCGTCGCCTCTGGCGTCCTCACCATTCATTTGGTATGGGGCTTCTCTCTTAAATAAAACCTACTTTTGGTGATATTCAAGAATTTATCCTTTACCTAAATTTAGGAAAAAAGCAAATTACGCTCTGTTTGAAATGCAAGAATCATCGACCTCGAAATAGACTCACGAGAACCACAGAATCTGTTAGGTGTCTCTATTCCTTTTTGATGATTCCAATGGCGCTCAAATTACATATTTTATAGGAAATCGAAATTCAGATCTCCGTGACGGGGAACATCAACACTTTTCTTTGTGGATGTTGATTGGCGAGGGAGCAAAAAACAGAGAGAAAGCGAGTCATTTATTCCTCTACGGAGGACGTAAGCAACACAAAGCAATTCCTTCATGGATTCCTCTCCAAAATTTGCAAGCTCTAGAAATAATCAATGGAAACACAACGAGATTGTGGCACACAGATGTACGAGGTAAAGCCTTTTGTTTTTATGGGAGTTTGGGATAAACTTAAAATTTGGCAATAAATTATATATTTTGACAAGACCATCCTTATAAAAAAGTATGTCTAAAAATGTCAGGGTCCTGTCCAGTTGAAAGAGCTACAACTGATTGATACGGTATCATTTGGAGAGTTTCGGAACTCATGTAGTGTATTTAGGCATCTGCAAAATCTAGTTCTAACAGGAAATGGGGATCGACGGAATGCTAATTGAAGGGAGTACTCTATCCCAAGTCCTGAAATTACTTATAAATCTAAGCAGTTTGATTTTCGGGCATTTGATTAAGTGGTGAACTGGATTTGAGCAACAATGCAGATGGTTTTGAGGCTTTCATGAGCGCCCGCATGTATAGGCTTGAAATCATAGATATTCAGTTTGTAAAAGACGTAAAAAGATCGGTATCGGCCGGGCAGCATTGTCCCAGTCTCAAGTCCCTCCGCCTCCACTTCTGGCAGATCGATAGAAGTGAATTTATCAAGGATAACAACACTCTCTTCTCTTGAGGTGGACAGTTGTAGTGTTTTGACAGATTTATTAGGGATTGCTGATTCGAGAAACTGGTGAATCTCAAAGCATAGGTAAGCTGTTGGGCTATAAAGAATTGCCATCTCTTGCTCCTCTACATGATCGGAGAGGATTACAATTGATGGATGTCCAAATGGGCAAGATATAAGAGGCATTGAAAATTTGCATAAATTGACATACATATATATTTCAGAAGGCTTTGGAAGAGTCTTGAATTGCCTTGCTAGACTCTCGATTTGCATTGCGGACTAGAGGTATGAAATATTGGAAAGTCTACAATTATGTTCGTAGACAAATATTGTTGATTTGAGTTTTTTTAAAATTTAAATCGATAAAATCGAGGCCAAGCTATAATTTTATGATTAGTATGTTACGTTGAATAGTACAGAGTGCCATTGGTCACCATTTACACCTTTTCTTTTGAAAATTGTGCCTAGCCTTGATCTTAGATCGAGACAAGACTTTATCATTTGAAATGGATTCTTCTATAGGTGCAAGCTCCACCCACTATCTGCACTTCAATCAAGAGATCCCCAAGCTCTATTGGAACATCATGTATTTCTTCTTGAGTGTCAAAATTCACAAGCACCTGCTGGCTCCGACATAGAGAGCTGTCCTTCCCTCACAGTGAGACTCCAAATTTTTATGAAGGATATTCACTTTCATGGCAACACGCTTCAAATCAACGGGGTCCAGTCCTTGGTTGCTATCTGGCAGGCGATACAAGCTTTAAATCTCTCAAGAAGGAACGTCCATTCGATAGGTATGGTCTAAATCTTCTTCCACGGTTAAAGCCATTTCAGACAGACTTTCTTGATAATATTCTTTTCGGGTGAAAGAAGGCATTGCAGCAAGTTCAACCATTCCTCCATACATCTTTGTTAGAAAGTTTTCATGGGATCTTTTACGAATTTGTAACAGCTTTACAGGAAACTCATCTTATACTTATAGCCTTCCCTGATTCACGTTTTCTACGGTGCTTTTTCCGGAGCCACTCCTACCAACCATGGCTACAGTTTTCCCTACCGGAATGTTGAGCGAAAACCCACTGAGAATGGACATTTCGGGTCTGGATGGGTACGAAAAACTCACGTTTCATAGCTCCACTTGACCAGTGACTATGGATGGTGTAGCTCCAGTAGAATAATTTCTGTCAATTTTAGGCCTGTGCTCTATGGTTTGGAAGATATTCACTGTAGCAGATTTTGCCTTGGCAAATGCCGTCAGACTGGGAGCCGATTGCCCCAGTGCCCTGCAATTCACACACAGAAAATTACTACCCTTTCAAACACGGCCTAAAAATTTAGAGATAAAAGGTAACCATGCCACATACAATCCACCAATGATGACAGAAAATGTTGTAGCTATTGCCGATCCTCCCTTAGTATCATGATGCCTCACGAGCAATCCTCCATACCATAGCAGCAACGCATAACAGCAAAATATGATGCAATAAGTCGATCCCATTCCGATTCCCTTCACCACTCCGCTTCGTAACCGATCTTCCGAGCGACCTTCAATGCATGAGAATAAGCTTGCATAGTTTTCTCGCCAACGAGCGAGAAAACCATGCGAATTTGAGCCAATACTGCGAAATGCCATTCCAATTGTCTCGAAACGAAATAAAAATCTAAACCCGATTCAATTCATGAATCTAGGCATTAAAGCAGAAGACTTATATATACCGCTTTCGTAATGTTGCCACCTCTGCATAAGCGTCCCGGCTCTTGGATGAAAGCTTTGTAAATATTATGGTGTGAACGGCTCCAACCACAACAATAAGTGGCACCACCGCACCGTCGCCAAAGCAAGCTGCCACACTTGTAGTGAATCCCACCACAAATCCAGCTACAAACGTTGCCATATAATGGATGAAATTTCCCATCTGCATGAGATATTATTGCAGAATTTGATAAAATACCCTTGTTATTAGATTGATACACGTTTTCTGTCTCCTTGTCAAGATGAAAGTCCCGAGATGTAACATATCAAATTTCCAGTTAATCTCAAGTATCTACACTAGTTCAAAAGGTAACAAAGCCAAGTAAACATGCAAATCAAAGCGAGAAAATGAAGAGAAGATACATAATGACTTCCGGCCTACCTTTTTATTGAAGTTCGTTAGATTCATGATATTGCATTAAGGACAGAGAGAAGCATGTCCTCTTGCTCTGTCCTCTCAAAGCTCCCAGTCCTTCAAAGTCCATAAGTACATAAAGGCATTTTGCATCAATCGAATTGTCATCCATACCCCATCTGTACATATGCCCTGACTACATCGAGAAGAGATCCGGATAGATGATTTAATAGGTATGACTTACCATTACTTTGTAAATATGACTTCACATTAAGCTTAAAAATGTTCTTGTCTTATTAAACGAGATAATATACTTTGTGTCTTATTCTGTGATTTCCTATATGCATTACTATTGTATCATTAATTAGGTTCATGAAGAATATCTTGAAAGTCAGTGCTTAGAAGTCTTAATAACAACATCGTACTGTGGTGTGCTTATGATATGCATTATTCATACATTCTTATATGTTTGTTCACTTTTTTACCTTCATCTTGGCACCTCTTCATTCATGTGATATTTATGGGGATTTGATTGCTGTCGATGGAGAGACAATTGCTCAAAAAGGAAGTTGCTCAAAATCGAAGTTAAGAAAAATAACTTCAAAGTAGCACTAGGGAATCATATGGATCACTTGAAGTTTGGTGGAGAGAAGGTGCTAATATTGTATATCAAGGGTTAACGGAATTCAGACACCCTTTTGTATTTTTTCATTGTATTTCAAGGGTTAACGGAATTCAGACACCCTTTTGTATCTTATCTTATTTGATATTAATAAAATATTTGTGGACCCATTATTGGGCACAATATTTAAATCAAATTGTTGTTAATTTATAATATTAATTACCAGACCACTTCGATATCATAGATGATATGTAACTTCGTTGATATTTGGTTATTATGTAGTTTTAAAATTCATATTTTTCATTCTTTAAATTCATATGGTCTCTAAAGAGACAATAAAAATTGAAATTAGTATTGTCTCCAGAGAGACAAAATGTTAGTATTCGGTATTGTCTCTAAGGAGACAATAATGATATTGTCTCTAGAGATACGAAAATGATATTGTCTCTCAAGAGACAAAATATGTATCAATCATTATTGTCTCTTGAGAGACAATAATTAGAGACAATATTAGAGACACCCGCTTTGAGACAATAATAGAGACGATATGCAACTTTTTTATTGTCTCTATTTGAGACAATTTAGTCAAATTTTGTCTCTATTAATGTCTCAAATGACCCCCCCTTGTAGTGTCTGCTGCGTGTGGAGACACATAGAACTACTTTTTTGGCAGTTATCTTTCACACGTAGAGCTGTTTTAAAAAGGGCGTCAACCTGCTCTTACACATCTGCAGACATCAGCAAAGTCGACTTGCAGAAAATTATTCATCCTTGGCTGGATGTGTTCATTTTTTGGCATTCACCTAAATTGCAGGCGTGGCATTTGGGAATAGCGACCACATCTGGAGATTAAAGTTTATTTTTGGCATTAAGTTGCTTTAAAACTAAAATTACACTTGCGTTTAGTTTTTTAGCTTGTCTTTTTCGTGAGATGTGCACAATTTCTTTGACCTACTTGGAGATTTTTTTGTATTTTAATACGTGGCTGATTTGTTTGTGATCAGATTTATTTGAAAAAAGCAAGTGATTTCTTGCAGCGGCCACTGGCCAGTTTGGAGGCAAACCAATAAGCTTTTGCAACCGTCATATTTGGAAAGCGTGGAGCGTCCAAAACAAAAAGAAGCCAGAAGCATATGTCTCATGCCTAGAGCAGAGGTGCAAGCCATCCCTGACATAAATCGCCATTAAGAGGCCAACATGAAAACACCGGACTATATTTTTCCTTGTTAAACGCCCTTCGTAACAGCAACAATCTGCACTTTTATGAGGTTGTGCGTCAAGGAATGCTAGAGTGGTTCTAGCTCGACATATGGTGTTAAGTCAAGAAGGTACATCTGGAACTCGAAAAATGATACGAGGTAGATGATGAACGCAAAATAGAATGACCACACAAGCATCTGCATCTCACTATAAGAGGGTATCGAGAACACCTCCGATGTATTGTTAATCTGTAAGAAATTGTACGTTTGAAAACAATTAATAATAATAAAATTTTAATTTCTTGACATCAAGTCCGCTCCAAAAATATTGTTGTCCAATGCCGACCACTTGAAAGGGCCAAATTATGCTGCATGGACAATGAAGATGCGAATAATTCTTCTTTTGAAGACTTCGGGAGATTATTCTTCGATAAACTCACTCATCCCACCAATGATGATGAATGAATGAAGTACGAGAAGGCCGACACAAAAGAGTTGATGTTGATCACTTTGAGCATATCTAATGAGGTGCAGCCACAAATTTGGAATGCGACAACATCAAAGAAGGCTTGGGATACTCTCTCCACAATATATGAAGCCAAGAATTTGATGAAGATTCTTCATCTCCAGTCAAAGCTTCATACAATGAGTATACTGGAAGGCAAAAAAGTGGAAGAATTCTTACGTCGTGTAGCAGAGTTATGAGCAGATTTAGCTGCACTCGAAGAAGAGCTCAAAGATAATTTCCTTGTCCCACTCACACTACGAGCTCTTCCATCCCAGTTCAGGAATTTTATCACCACATTGAACATCACTCAAAAAGAGGTGAGTTTTTCCGAACTGGTAAATTTTCTGTAACATGAATTAGAAGCCATTCAATCAGTTCAAGAGGATTTCGAGGAAAAACGATTGATCTTTAGATAAAAGAAGAGTTCGAAGCCTCGCAAAGGTCAACAAGAGAAGAAGAAACGAAGCAACCATAGAAGCAACAATAGAAGTAGAAGTCTCAAAATGCAAATTGATGGTATCATATTTGCACCACGAATACATATGACACGGTGAACTATTTGTACAATGGCCACACGCAACGAAGTTATGGAGAAGGAAACATGTCCGGAAGAGGTGATTCAAAGAAATCCATGTGGCATCCTCATGGAAAGAAGTAGAAAGGACATATCGTAACCCAACCGGATGATGAATCGATGATGATGCTCCAAAATTAACAAATTGTGGAACACATGAACATGACTTAGTACTTGTATCCAAAATATCACATCCATTAGATACTATTTAGTTGATAGATTCAGGCACCAAAAAGCACATGAATGACGATTGAAAGTTGTTTGATTCATTAGCTACTCGAGCAACAGGAGATCGGGTTTGTATTGTAAACAACAAGGAGTATACATAAGAAGGAATAAAAATGTGACCATTCCTCTCGGGATGAGAATATGTACTCTCAATAAAGTGCTTTATGTCCCGACCTAACAAAAATCTCTTTTCTATCTCTCGGTTGTTGAATCACAAGGTCAAGGTGGAGTTCTTGCTTGAGAATGGCATCAAGTCTTTGTCTAATATCTCAAATATGTATGATACCTACTAGATCATTTTTGAAGGATCATTTATTTGCATTAGATGATGTTAAATCCTCTTCACTTTCATTATCTACCACTACAGTGGAATCCACGGCACTTTGGCACTATCAGTTTGGACATCTTTCTTCCAACTTCCTCTATCAACTCAGCTCAAAGCAGATGGTACGATGACTTCCTCCTCTCTCTCTCTTTCATCCATTACCTCTTTTTCCTAGATATTTGGTAGGAAAACAACATTGGGATCCATTTGAGACAAGTAAATTCCATGCCAAGAACCATCTAGTGGTCATGCATACTAATCTGTGTGTACCCTTTCCTACCTCTTTTAAGGGATTTCAGTACTTCCATCTATTCATTGATGATTATTCCCACAAGACTTGGGTGTTCTTTCTCCAAAAGAAGAGTGAAGCATTTGCAAAATTCCAAATATTCTATAGGAGTGTTGTTCAAAAGATCAGGGAGCTCGTTGATTCCCCGCTAAGATCGAGGGAGGAGTTCACGTCAAATAAATTATTGGTAATCTTAAAGGATCACTACATCACACATTACTTGAGTGACCCCTATACACCCCAAAAGAATGGTATAACATAACGTCACAATTGGACTTTCATAGAGATGGCTCATTACATGTTCTCCACTCTGAAATGGGAGAACAAATTTTAGGCAAGAGTCCAGATAACTCTATATCTTCTATGGAGTGATAAAAAACATTCTATTTCTCATTTGGGAGTATTTGATTGTACTACATGTATACATGTTCTAGATAAGAAGAGGAAGAAGCTTGATATAAAGACACACTAGTGCATATTTTTGGGATACATTACCATGTCCAAATAATATCATCTCATGGATCCTGAGACAAATAAGATATATGAGATTAAATACATTGTTTGCGATGAGTCATTGTTTGACTCATTTCCACAAAAGGAAGAGTCATCTTGACCTCCTCTCATAGACTGTTCACACATCTAGATGATGAGCATGAGGATTCTATAGAAAAGAAGGATGAGCTGCAAGGAGAACTGTATGTTGATCTTGGAAATTTGGAAAGTAGTTCTTCACATCAACAATAATGTCAGTGTCTCGAAATGGGTCCAAAGCACCATGAGAGACTCCCACCTGAACTCTCTTCTAGGAAGTTCATCGGGGTTGGTATGAGAATTCAAATGAGAAGTGAAGTAAATATCACACTCATGAGTTCAGTGGTTGATGACACCAAAGCTTCTTCAATTCGCGAGGCACTCGGTTAGCTAAAATAACATAAATCCATGGATGCATAGTATGACTCTTTGATATAGAATCGACATGGGAAATTGTCGATCTACTGTAGAAAATAATTCCATTGGTTGCAAGTGGGTTTTGAAAATGAAATACACGGTAGATGGACATATCAACAATCATATAGCACGGTTATTCTACAAAGGGTTAAGTTTAGAAGGAAGGAATTGACTATGATGATATCTTTGCACCCACTATGAAGATCTAAACCATCGAGTTATCTGTGCACTAAAGAACACAAAATGGATGGAAAATTCAGCGAGATGGATGCTAAAAGTGATTTCTTTAATAGTGCTCTCAAAGAAGAAGTATACATCACATAGTCGGAAGAATTTTTATGAGCAGCATCCTCATAAGGTATGTTGTTTAATTAAGTATCTTTATGGACTTAAAAAGGAACCTAGGGCATGGTACATAAAAATAGATGATCACCTATTGCAACATGGTTTCACACGTAGCCCCTATGATTCAAATTTTTATATCAAAAATTAGACCGAGACATTGTCATTTTTTTTTGTATGTAGATGATCTTGTGATCATAGGGAGTTCTAACAATCTTATCAAAGATGTTAAGAATGATTTGAAGAAATCCTTTGACATGAAAAATTTGGGGCTACTTCATTATTGTCTTAGCTTAGAGATATGGTAGAAAAAGAATCATATTTTTGTCTCCCAGATGAAATACGTCAAGATACTCCTGGAAAATTATGGAATGATACGTTGAAAACCTATGTACACTCTAATGGAAAAATGTTTACAACTTTCGAGATTTCAGGATTCACCTCAAGTAGATGGTACTCTACAAGTTGACTTGTTGGGAGTCTCATTTACTTGACGTATAATAGACTAGATCTTTGCCTTGTTGTGAGCTATCTATCTAGATTCATATAGGATCCAAAGAAAGTTTCTTGGGTAGCAGAAAGCTTGAGTTAAGATATGTCTAAGGTACAATTTACTATGGTATGAAGTATTGAAATAAATCTCACTTCATCTTATAGGGATATACGAGAATTAGACTATCTTGGATCCATTAATGATAGGAAATCAACAACAAGTTATATTTTTATCCATTGAGGTAGAATATCACATTACACGAGGATCTATGTGCGAAGTGATTTGTTTACATCACATTTTAGTAGACACGGAAATTCCTAAAGATAAGCCTCCATCATTCTTTGTGACGATCGGGGTGTGTTAAACTTGTGAAAATTACAATTTTCCATGAGAGAACCAGCACATAGAATTTGAATGTCACTACATTCAAGATCAAGTGTTGAACCACAATATCTAGATCCGACTACACGAAAGGAACTCGAGATCACAAATATACTCACCAAGTCTCTTGGTAAAGAGAAATTATAACAATTTCAGGGGTACATTTGTAAAAACTAGTTATTAAGGGAGGGATTGTTAGCAAAATAACAAAATAATACATTATTTCTAGATATTTCTTCTTCTAGATATTTCTTCCTCTAGGATAATCTTCTCTAGATCATTCTTCTCATAGGGTATTATATGTTGATTAGATAATACTTGTTTGAGAACACACAAGAGACCGCGTGGGAGAGAAGTCCAAGATCAAGGGAAAGAGAAAACCCACACGCAGAAGGCATGTTCAGCTTTCAGGACTTAGCCGATTTTGAGCATGGAGACCTATTTTTAGAAGATGGTGTGTGGAACACACCAATGATGCAAAGACGTGCGTGCCATGCATTATCTATCTTTGGAGGAGTTGATCGAAGAGTTTTTGCATGGAGATGAGCTAAGAATAGAATTGACACTTCAGTTAACTACAAGAGGTCTATAGATAGCACACTTGCATGTGTGGCTATGCCTAAAAACGGTGTGTGGCTATCAATAGCATGCGGCCTATTTCTGGAATAGATAAGTGGTGAAGGGAAAGTCCCCACCCTATATATATGATGTTAGGTATATAGTACGAGGTGTGTGTGTGTGTGTAACAAAGAATATAAAGATTGTGTCTATGTATGTGTGGTAAAGAGATCTACGCATATGACTGAATTACTATATAAGTTCTATATGCGCATCGATATAGATTGACATTATTGTAAGGAGCTTTTGTATTTTTTAATAGAAGGAAGATATTGGCTGAATCTAAGTGTCATTCTATGTGTAGTTGCATAGTGCATGTTATCAATCCAATCATGATTATTGTTTAAGCTTGTTCTTTCATAGATCTAAGCGTAGTATGCATTATAGAATGATGGATTAGTTATGAATATATATGTTTCTTCCTTCATCTTGCTAACATCCTGCTACAACAACCCTAAAGAGGTACCTGGTACCTTGCGTGCTTCAGGTGAGTGCTCAATCAAGGCTGAGTGATGTGTCAGTGTGACTAGGGTGTTATCTAGTAAATTCTAGTCGACATCATTGGTTCCATTCGGGACCTCTTTTCAGTTGTTTTCAAGATGGTTTGTGATGAAGACATACCGGTTAACTCTAGAAAGTATTGAGGAATGGATACATGATCCGGAGGAATAATATACGGCGAGTTCAATAGTGGATTTAAGTTTAACACATGCACTTGGGTAGAATAGAATCTATATAATAGCTTATATGAGAGATTTTTCACTATCTTTCAAGTATAACTATACAAGTTTCTTACTACTTATGCGTCATAGAAGAATTGGAGGTATCGCGCACTTTTTCGGACATAGGAAGAATTTCAGGCCCTTTATGATGCTGATCGATATGGACTCGCACTTTGGATATGTGGTTTCATGGTGTTCTAAAAACGAGTTATATTTTGGAATACTCAATTTCAATGTACTCTTGCCCAGAGGTAGCTGAATTCTAGTTTTGCGGTATCCAAGGGGAACATATTTGCAAATTATTTCATTGGTGATCAAGATCTTGATGGTAACTCGAACCTAGAGAGTAAACCGATGGCTAACTACATTTTACCACACGTGAATGCAGGAATAGGTTTGGTGAAAGATGGCAGACCTAGCGGAGGAGAGGTAGAGAGAGGAAAGGTGGCTTAAGTTTAATGAGGTTTGCAAGAGGGAGATAGAGAAACAACGTTATGTTAGAGAAAGTATGGCATTAAGGAGAGAGATGGCTCGTGAAGGATTGATAGCTCACGTAAGAGACATGGAACCAAAGCATCAGAACTCCCCCATCTTAGAAAGCATGATAGGATCCCCCTTGGCCTCACGAAGTACACAAATAGAGACTACCCGGACCGTGGGCACACATCTTAATCCACCTGGCAACCTAGCCCTTGTGCTTGGTTTTCCAGTATGTAGTATGAAAAATAACCAGAAAGCTAATTTGGGAAGTAGGAGAGTAGGAGTAAGTCAGGGATCAAGTACATCAATGGAAGGACAAATGACTTCAATGCTATTTGGAGCAACATTCTTAGGCACATCATCCGCACAAAATGTGAGTGTGCAGAATGTTGGATTCACCTCTAGAAGTGGAACTACCTCACAGATTATAGGGGTTTAGTATAGTACTACTGTCGAAGCATAGGGGAGTACATCTACAGGTCCTATTCCAACTACAGGTGGAGGATCAGGAGTTATAGGGGGTTCTAGTTCTAGTGGATCTGTTGGTTCTAAGAGGCACAGGGAACACAAGAGGTTTTGGATCAAGTGGTCAAGGTCCGCAGCAACCACATAATATCTATATGGAGATGTCTCTTTGTCTCTCGGAATATAGAGGTATAGAGGATGTTGTTGAACATGTGCATATGTGTGAAATCTTGTGGTGCACTAAAGGGATCATGTCTGCTGAGCGCAAGGCAATTCGGTTTGCTACTACATTACAAGGATGTGCACATAGCTGGTATAGGAAGTTTTACCCTTATCAAACTTGCGTGGATTATGTAGCATTGAAGGATGCTTTATTAAAAGAGTTCCATATCCCTGAGTTTGAGCAGAAGAGTATTAGTGTGCTCAAGGATATCAAATAAGGTACTACTGAGAGTGTACATGAGTATGATGCTCATTTTAAGACACTCCTATCTAAGCTATCTTATGATATTTAGGCTATTCATCATGCACAATGCTTCATTGGAGGATTGATTACACCTTTTAGGAGGGTTTTGTCACATTAGAAATACACTAATCTGCACAAATCACTGGAAGAAACTTTGCATGTTGAGGCAGTTGGGAGAATCGACACTAGCGTTAGTCCATTCTTAGAGGCACAAATTGTAGCTATGGCAAAGCATTTAGAGAAGCTTTCAAAAAATTCAGCCTATGAAACGTGCTCAAGAATTTGGTGTCTGATTGTGAAGTGGATGGTCACACCAAGGATAGTTTCCCTGGCATACCTATACACTCATTAATATTGGTGTGAGATTTTTCATTTGAATCATGATGCTTTTCATTATCCTTTGTTACAAAGACGCGATAAGGAATAATGTATCTTGCTTTTGCAAGATTTATAGGTCCACGACCCATGATATTGAGGATTTTCAGTTGATTGGTCAGATCCAAGATGCTATAGACATTAGGGTACAACAAACAAGTGTAATAGATAATTCTAAGGGTAAGAATGAGCACCATGATCGGGATCGTAATCAAATGTTCTGAAAGGAATGAAGGGAGTTTTGAAGGAGGTCGTGGAATTGGATGTGGATAGCATGGTAGATATGGAGGACAAGGCCGTGGTGGAGGAAGAGGTGAGTTCCCTCATGGAACATGTTATACATGTGGATATCTTGACCACTATAGGTGCGAATGTCCTCAGAATATTGCATGTTCTTTCTATGAAAAGAACCATAGCTATGAAGAGTGCCCAAACTTATATGAGCATCTGAGTAAGCAACATAAGCAAGAAAAAAATACACCGGGATGGTTAGAATCTAGTGCACAGTAGAAGATAAGTGGATACCCAATATTGTAGAAGGACCCGAGGAATTGACAGGTGAAGATTACTACACGTGCTAAAGTGGCACGCACAAGAGAGGCATTGCACAAGAAGCCTACGATCACCAAAGAGGAGGTTTTTCATACAAGTTACCCAGATCCTGCTCATCAGAAGCAAGTTTACGAGGATACAATGGAAGTGATAAGGAATATTCAGGGTGAAATATAGTACCTAAAGGAGCATAAGAAAGCATCAGAGGAAGTCCAAACTGATCTTGATGATCTGCAAGAGGTGTGCAAGATGTTGCACCAAGAGAACATTATTCCATTGTTAGGAAATTGGTTAAAAGGGAACACTCCGTGTGCAAGTCTTGAGACCAGACGACAGATTCTATAAGAAAATTTTCCCCTAATAGCCTTGACTATGACAAAGAAATTACTCGAATGCTTTTGTAGATGGGTGGATATTGAAAAACATTGATTGATACATGTGCGAAGTAAATGTAATGTTACATTATATGCATGGGTACAAATGGGGAGGCCCTCATTGTAGCCATCATCTAATGTGTTATTTATGGAAAACTAGACTAAGGCCACTCCCATAGGAGTTTTGAAAGATTCATCTATAACTATACAAGGGGCTAAGTTCACTGGGATTTTGAGGTATTAGCACTTACGTAAGCTAACAATTTTCTAGCCCCGCTTGGATGCCCTTGGTGTTATGCGAATAATACTGACTTGAGGTTCAATAAGGGGTATATCAGCTTTGAAAACAAGGAGGAAAGGGTTGTGATACCTTTGTGATGATGGGAAGTATACCCCATATGTTGAGCTTGTAAGTGAGAAGGACTTAAACGAGTTTATATACTCATTAATCGGGACCCAAAGGTCAATGAGCCATCTAAGGAAGGCTTCCTACGGTGGGAAGATTCTAATTCTATTAGTGATACTCGAGTATTTCTTGAGATAATTGGGATAATGGTACATATTAATTAGTAGAGCACGAGGTAAAAAGCGTGGTTGCGTGCATGAATGGATTTTGTTTGGTTCGACGGATAGGTAGAACAAGACCTTGGTATATAGGGGTAGAAGATCTTCTTGCATTTTTAAGGCCATGGAACTACAAAGGACAGATAAAATTAAGAGAAGAGCTATGTTAGTATATACCTTGCGTGGGACAAAAGCATGCTAGTGGGTAGTCCACAGAGGTAATCTTATAAACTAGGAAGAGATTGGAGTCACTTTGTCTACTAGGTTTATAAGGAACAATGCACCTATGCAAATCTGTGCTTATCATGATGATCAAACCTGGTTAGCATCATATTTAAGAGTGTGAGAGATGCTAGACAACATGACAGGAAGCATTACCACCTTCACTCTAGGTGTATTAATTGTATTCTACGCTACAAGGATGTGTACGCACCTGGTATGTATATGCATAACTACATCGAGAGAGTGGAAACTTGCAAGATTTGATTGTAGGAATGATCCAGACTTTTGAAAATTTCTCAACTAAACCTCCTGTAGAAGAGGCATTAAAATTTGTCAATTGATTAAATATGGGAGATAGTGTAAAAGTTAGAGAGCATATTAAGGAATTATTTGGTGAGAAAGATTTCGGTGCATGTTTTAAAAAGGAAGAAGAAGCTGGACTCCATACTACTTGAATGCGCTTTCCTTGAGAAAGAGAAAGGAAATATGGTTTACATCGTATATGATGAGGAAGTTGTGAACTGAATATTGAACATTCACTGTGGGGTGCACAAGGTCTTGGAAAATTCATACAAGGATACGAGTGCCTATCACGAACCCATGAAAATAAAGAAGGTGAATATAGGTTCGGAGGTTGAGCCTAAGGAGGCCATAGTTGGAGACTACGGTCGACTTAAAGGTAGAAAAGATCATTGAAGTTACTTAGGGATTATCGGGACTAATTCCCTGGGGTATCATGAACTTGAAGGTGTGCATAAATCACTTGGGAAATGAAGATAAAAATTAAGGATGATGTACGACTAGTTAGAAAGATACCTTACAGAATGAATCTTAATTTGCATGAAAAAGTAAAGGAAGAGTTTGATAAAATGTTGAAATTTTGATTTATAAGGCCCCTTTATAAGTCAGAATGGGTTAGCCCAATGGTGATCAATATGAAGAAGGATGCACGAATTAGAATATGTGTGGACTATAGGGAGATGAATGATGCATGTGTCATAGATCCATTCTCTACACCATTAATTAAGGAAATACTAGAAGGCATTGCAGAGCGCGAAATATATTCCTTCACAGATGGTTTTTCTGGGTATCATCGGGTTAGGATTGCTCGAAAGGATCAAGAAAAGACAACATTCACTACTGAAGGGCCATTTTGCCTATATTGTGATGCCTTTTTTATTGAAAAATGCACCTACTTTATTCTCGCACATAGTTGTTCAAGAATTCAAATATTTTATTCACAACTTCTTACAGGTCTACCTAGATGATTGGACAATATATGGGCTTGTGAAAGATTATTGTGATAATCTACGCTTAGTATTTGAACAATGCAGATAGTTGAGTATCTCTTTGAACATCAAGAAGTGCATATTTGCTACACCATTTGGAATACTATTAGGACATATAATCTTCAAGGAAGGTTTGTTGGTTGATCCACTGAAGGTTGCAGTCATTTTAGGCCTAGAAGCATCGACCCATCAAAGTGGGGTGTGTGCATTTCTAGGTCATACAGAATATTATAGAAAATTCATCAAAGGGTATGCCAAAAATTTTGCACCCTTAGAAGAATTACTAAAGGGAGAAGGTACATTTTATTGGTGAGAACCGCAATAGCACACGTTTGAGATATTACAAGTGAAACTTACTACCACACCCATTCTACGTTTTCCCTCATGGGATAAGCCATTTCATGTGCGTTTGGACACTTTTGGCATGGCCATTAGTGCGTGTTAGATCAACTGGCAAAGGTATTGTATATCATCCTATCTAATTTTCTAGTAGGAAGCTGACTCCTACTGAATGGAATTATACAACTACAGAGCGCGAAGATTTTTCCATGATCCATGCATTGCACAATTTTGGAGAGTATTTTTAGCAACACCATTTTTGTTTTATACGAGATCACTTGGAATTGATGTACTTGGTAAATAATCCCATCTTACTGGGGTGCATATGTAGATGGGTGCACTTATTTAAAGAGTTTGACTTCACAGTTGTGGTGAAGCTAGTGAAAAGTAATTCTGGACTAGACCATTTATCCAAAATCAACTCAGGAGAGGAAGCATAGACAATTGAAGAAACCATGTTAGATGCATAGTTGTATAGGTTACAACACGTGCCCATGGAATTAGAAGACGCTGTTGTCTTTCTACAAATAGGTATGGCACCAACAGAATGAAAGCATTAGAAAAGAAACAACTTGTTATACATGCGGCACCATTTATGTTAATCAGTGGTGACCTCTATAAGTTAGGTAGAGATGAAGTATTACGTTGTTGTGTACTAGAGCATGAGCGTCAGGATATTATGGAAGAATCTTATGATGGTATTGTAGGAGGCCATTATGCAGGTGATGTGACTTCCCAGAAGATCCTACTTGTTGTATTATGGTGGGAGACATTATATAAGGACTTTAAAGAATATTTTAAGGCATGTGATCATTGTCAGCACCTAGGAAAACTAGGGCAAAGAGATGAGATTCCTTTGAGACCGATTCCTAGTGCTGAACCATTTGAGAAATGGGTCATTGATTTTGTAGGACCTATTTCACCAGCCTTGCGTGTAGGACTAGATCGTACTATATCATTACTTGCACATATTATCTCATATGGTGGGTAGAAGCAACACCTGTAAAGGATTGTACAACAACTAGAACAACTAGGTTTCTATGGGAGAATGTTCTTACAAGATATGGATGTCCCTTAATCTTGACAAGTGATAGGGCTACACACTTATTGAATGAGACAAAAAGGATCCTATTAGATGAGTTTATGGTTGCACACCATAAAACTTCACCTTACCATCTTTAGGAAAATGGAACATTTATTGGATGAAAATATGTGATGTTGGATGAAAGGATTAGGATGAAAATTTCAATCGTTATTTGGGCATATAGAACAACGTAAAAAGAGATTGAACAAGGCCACACCATTTCATTTGGTGTTTGGGATGGAAGCCATTCTCCTATAGAATTTATGTTACCTTCTTTATGCATTGCACGTGCTAGAGGTCTAGCTAATGAACAAGATTTAGAAGAGAATATCAAGAAGATCATTCAACTGGATGAGCGTCAAGCCATAGCATGATGGAGTCGGAAGCGAGGAAAAGGCCAGGCAGAAGGCATGGCATGACAGTAAACATAAAATCCATTTTTCAGAAATCCAATATCTAGAAGTAGTCATCATCATCCATGAATAGGATTCACCCATCAGGAAGAGAAAAGTAAGTGAATACAATCATAGGACCGCGAGAAAACAAAATGGAACTTGATTCCTTGCTCACTACTAGGTTGAACAAGCACACAAAGTGGATGACATGCCGTTTATGATGATGCGGTGAGAAACTTCAAGATAATTAGGGTATACCAATTTTATGAGCTTCCATATTTTTAGAAGTATGAGCCCTTATATCAATGGCTCATGAGCATGGTGAATGAGGACTTCTTCTACTTTGCAGGATGCAAAGTTAGAATCTCATTTGTGCTTATCTCATTAGTTACAGGTTTGAAGGCCATAAGAGAGGACATAAAAAGTGATCTCACAGATAAAGCCACAATTTTAAAGACCAGACAGAGTTAGGTACGTGAAGGGTCCATGCGTAATAAATATAGATAAATTAAAGAACTGTCTAGTTGTATAAGATGTAACACACCTTGTTACAAATTTAAATGATCTCAAGTAGCGCACACATATAAACACTATCTTTGTTACACATTGAGCGTAAGATGTTCGAAGGGGTAATCTACAACATTGCAAAGCTATATTGCAGAGAAAATAGTCAAAGAAGCATGCATATGAGGGAAGATCAACTTTGGGGCTATTCTACCATCACTGGTATTCATGGAGATTGGAGCACCGAGATAGACCAAAGAAAAGGTATGGGAATACCCCATGGAGAAAAAGTCACTAGCTAAAAGGCTATGCAATTATCTATGTAAAGGGGCCATAATAAATGACGTAAAGAAAAGGGTGGAGAAATGGTATGACAAGCTCCGTGCAACAATTGGAGAAGAGTGGTGCGTCCCAGAGGACATACCAAAAATGGTAGGGAAATAGTTCCAGTTTTTGTATATCAAAGCATTTCTTCATCACGTGCTTCCCAATGAAATATGGAGTATGGATCCCTTGGTGTAAATTGCCTTACGCGTTCATTGTAAGGTATTTCCAAGCATTTGTTCACAAATTCATAGACACACACCGATGGTATTCTATTGGTACCCAAATTTAATCTCCTTCAAAGACCGAGAAACATCATGGATTTTGACAGGACACTCAAAGGTAGATAGATAATCATGTATGTCATTTTGTAGCCGGGGAAGCAATCTATCTGACTTGTTAGCACTCAGGTTTCGAAAGGAGTGGGTAGCACCTTAAAAGGATGTGATCTGATCCTAACTATTTTAGGTTGTGCCTTTCAACCAAGGTAAGAGATCCTATTTTGTAACCTTTGTTATTAAAGAACAATGATAAATCCTTCATTTGCATAAATTTTATAGAGAAGACCTTGGGAAAATATGATCAACACACCAAATCTGACTCTCACGAGTTGTCACTTCTAAATCATGGAGATATTTTCACATCAAGGCAAAGGTTACTAAAGAAATTTGGGACACGATTGCTTCGCATGTTTTGGTAACAGCGATTATGTATTTGTATGCACAGGACAAATAGGGGTAGTACAAGTAGGATTGGTTGTTTTTGAATAAATTGTTGGTGGGAGGTGGGGTAGGATGAACTTGATTCACCAGATCCTGGGACGAATCTTATAAAATGGAAGGTTAAACAAACAGAATGCCACGAGAATAGATAAAATGTTTCTTTAACTAGAATATGTGCTTCAATGAACACCCAAATTAGCACTTTTTCACACATCTTTCAGATTTTATCACGAAGGCTCGAGTTAGAAAATCCAACAAAGCATCAAGATATGAGTTAAATCATACCTAAGGTACACCTAGAGGCTTACAAACAATCTTTGTCAATAGATGAAAGAAAAGTGATTTTACATCATTTATTCTAATCCTAGGTGAAATCTCTTCTAAGAAATGAAATTACAGATGCCACTAAACTATCACAAGGATTGAGTCATGTGTGATTGAATTATATTTTAATACAAGATTGCAAAGTAAAAAAGAAAAACTACTCGCATACATTCGTAAATAAAACAAACACATTTTATTCAAGACAACACAAAATAACTCAAATTTGATTAAAAATATCAGCAAGGGAAATTTTCTAGAATAGTTCGTGAGCTTGTCAATGGTTGTACATTTTTAATGACCTTGACATGATAATATTTATAATACAAAAGAGATATACAAGCTTCTCAAATGGCTTCTTAAAATGTTGGGCAATGTTAAGCTTTTTCTATTAGAAAATTCAGTCGACCCCTAACACTCCAACCATTTGCATGAAAAATTTGTTCCCTTTATAACATTTATAATAGAGCCCTTTCCTTCAAAAATATAGACCTTGAGTGCTACTAGTGCTTGCCATGATCACGATCGCAATTTCTAGAATCAGATCTCGTAAAAAGTTTCCAGTGCTCCAGGGGAGATCTCATCAAATATCTCCCTAATTCACCTCCTTCCTCTGGTAGATCACTCTTTCTTCAATCCTCCAACCACTTCTTCCCCCAATCTGACAAATCTGGCTCCTTGCATGCTTATGAGAAGAAAAATGGAAAATTCGATCGATCACGATAGTTAGACCATTTTAATGGCAAAAGACATCTTCCAGATCTCCCCACCAAACTTAGATATCAACACTAACTCCCTTCTCTGTTGGCATGTAGGAGATACCAAGAAATCATAAAGACTCACACTTCCAGGCGTGTTTTAGTAAAAATGGGGGGAAAATCAGATTCAAACTCTCGGCTGCCATTGATCTTTACTTTGAATTTGGGCTATCCACGTGGAAGATTCAAACTTAAAAATAGACTGGGGTTTCTCTGACTTTTTACAACTTTTGGAAAAATGGAAAAATTTCACATTTTATTCCGCATCTCGCCTCGAGAAATGAGCCTGACACGTGTCCTGAGGTGGGTCCCAAAGGAACCATGGATAAATTCTTCCATTTGACCCTCTTTTTGGATAAAATACATTATTCCAATTTTTCCACTGAGCTCCACCCTTCCGCTTCAAGTTTCCAATGTGGGTCCCAGCAGGAACCATGCTTCCTTTTTTACTTTTAACTCTTTTTCCCACAAAGGGAAAATTTTCCAAATTTCCTCCGAAGGCCCGCACCTCGCTATTGACTGGAGAAAGCTTTGACCTTTCTTCCATTGGGCTTGTGGGCCATTTTTGATATCTTAACCCTTTTGAGCATAAGAGGCAAAAATTCTAAGTTTCCTCCGATGGTCCACTTCCCCACTCCTTTTGACTTGTCAAACTGCCATGTGTCACTATGGCACACCTTGAGATGGTCCCCAAAAATTGAGACCTTGAATGAGCATGGGCTTACCATGTGTCCTAGCCCAGAAAAATTTGTTTGAAGGCTCGAAGCTCAATGGAAGGCACCAAGTGTCATGCTCCAGGGGTAGTCTCCTTTGGTCTGTTGAAAATTCCAAGAAAAATACAAAGTGAGCAGAGGCCTCCAAGTGTCCTCCTGGCTTCTTTAAAAGACTCTAAGTGAGCACGGGCTCGCCACATGTCCCTGTTCTCTACCAAACTATTTTAGCTACATAAAATTTATCTAAGTCTAGGAAAAGTAGTGGAAACCTCCATGTGTCCTCCCGATGCTACTCCAAGGCCAAACCAAAAAGTAGATCTTCAAACGAGCATCGTTCCTCCACATGGACACATTTTAAGTTAAGGTGATTCATATAAATTTTGAAGTACCCAGTTGAGCCACGTCCAACCAAAAGGTGCCACGTCCCCTGTCGATGCAAGGATGTAAATTTGAATAGGAGAAACACTCTCAAATCTGTAAAATATAGAAAAATGATCATTTGATCCCGAAAATGAAAATTTCTCTAAGGATAGAGAATTTAGAAATGTTACAAGGATCAAATACATCCATCAGAGACACATCCATTCATTTTCCTTCAAGTATTTAGGGAAAAATGATGATGAAGACAAATCCCAACTGTGGAGAATGGAAAATATGGGAGAACCTAAGTTTCTAGATGAATAGAGAACGAGAGACCCAAATTATAGACCTTTTCCGAAGGAACAAAGAAACAAGGAGAAAACCATGGACCCATAAGTGATCTACGACCCAAGAATAGATTAAAAATGGAAACAAAGATTAACCAAGCACAACATAGGGAAAAAGAAAGTGACATAGGCCGTAAATCGATAGATTTTCAAAGGCAAATTGGAGCGAGACTATTTTCAGCACCAACATTGGCTCGAATCGGGTATGGGCACTCCCGTGAGTGTCATAAGAATAAAGGTAGACCAAGTGCTAAAATATCCATTGGGCAACAAATTCAATTTGCAGAGTAGCGAAACAGAGCCATCTCCAAAAATGAAATAGAGAAACCAAAAAAATAGGTCACCGAGGACCAGAACAAACAAAAACACAAAAGACAAGAGACAAACAAAAACTATACATTATACACAAGATTTTTGCCTTGATTTCAGGGGAATCAATCCAAGAAATGCTTCAAATGCCTGCCATTAATAGGAAATTTGAGCTAGTTCACCATCTAAGTCCTTAAGGAAGAAGGTATGCTCACCAATCCTGATATCAATGGAGTAAGGGCCCATCCATAATGAGTCAAAATTTCCATGCTTGCCCTTATCCTCATGTCTACTATCCCATAACAACACAAGATCTCCAACATTGAAGGCCCTGGGAGTGACCTTCTTGTCAAATAACTTCTTTAGCCTTGCTCTGAACTTTACATGCCTCTGGTGGGATGCCCTCCTCTCTTCATCAAGTTCAACAATCTGGTTAATGTGAGCATCATAGGGACCTACCTCTTGATCCTCTAGTTGTTGAATGAAATGATATGAGGATAATTGCATATGTAGGGGTAGAAGGGCCTGAGTTCCATACACCAACTCAAATGGACTCTTTCTAGTGGCTCTTTTAGCAGTGATCCTATCTGCCCAAACAACAAACTTCAACTGTTCACCCCACTTTCTCTTGTTTAGCTCCAAGGTTCTTCTGATAATCTTCAGCAAGTTTTTGTTACTGGACTTAGCTTGTCCATTTCCTTGGGGATTGTAATTAGAGGCATATGTCAAGTTTATCCCATACTCCTTGCACATTGCCATCAAAGTTTTATCTCTAAAGCTCATTGCATTGTCAGTAAAAATCTTGACTGGCACCCCAAACCCGCAAATGATATGGTTCAACAGCAAATCCATAACAATTTGGTGTGTTGCTCTTTCGGTGCGGATTTCCTCCACCCACTTGGTGAAATAATCGGTGGCTACAAGAATCCACTTATGGAAATCACTTGAAGGGTCTAAAATCTCACCAATGAAATCCATTCCCATTGCTTGAATGGATCTTCAATTGATACATGCTATAAAGGAAGAAAGCCCGAAGATTTCAGTCTTTCAAAGAAGTACTGACAACTCTCACATTTTCTAACAAAATGGGTTGTATCCTTGAAGAGAGTTGGCCACTAGTAACCAGCCCTCGGGATCTTGTGTGATGTGATTCTTGCAGAAAAATGTCCCCCACATATTCCTCCATGGAGATTAACAATTATCTTGCGGGATTCTTCTTTAGTAATGCATCTTAAGAGGACTCCCTCTATGTTCTTCCAAACCAACCCATAATCAATAATGACATATTTCTGGGAGGCCAACTTAAGAGCCCTTTTCTGGTTCTTACTTAATGCTCAAGGTAATATAAGTGTCGAGATAGAAAATCACATTCTTGTACCACTCAGAACTCATCAAACTTTCAAAAACATCCGCCCTTTCTTCTTCTACCTCAATTACTTCAATAGTTTACAATTTTCTCTCACCATAAGCTTAGCCAAAGCCCAAACCTCTCACCAACTTCATGGTTTGGATATCCATATCATATTCTCACACCTTGTTCACCCATCTATATATTTTTCTTGAGACCTCCCTCTATGAAAAGATTTCCTTCACCATGGTGTGGGAAACATAAGAAACCACTTTAGAACTTAGAATGTAAGGTCTAACAACCTTTGTTGCTTTTACCAAGGAAAATTCCTATTTTTCCATGATTGTGTACTTTAGCTCAGCCCCTGTAAGGCTTTCGAAAAATGAAATTGGCCTCTCAACTCCTTCATCATCCTTCTACAGCAGGATAGAAGCAATAGTGTTCTCTGAAGCAAAGGAAACAGTTAGAAAGGATTCTTATAACTGGAGCTGCCAAAACAAGGGCATGTTTTAATGTCTCCTTGATTCCACCTTGAAGGATTTGATGGTAGCCTCCTCCCATTTGATTACCTGGTCTTTCTTTAGCATGGAAGTGATTGGAATGGTCAACTCAGAAAATTTTGATATGAATATTCTAATGAAGTTTATCAGCCCAAAGAAGGACTGAATTCCCTTCTTGCTTCTTGGGATTGGGACCTTGCCGATGGCCTCTACTCTTTCTGGATCAGTCATCAATCCTTCTTGTGACACAATGTGACCAAGAAACTTTTCCTTCTGCACTCAAAAATGACACTTCTTTGGATTGAGTGAGATGTCATATTCTCTACATCTTATCAGCATCTTCTCCAAGTGTAGCAAGTGGTCACTTCTCTTTCTAGAAAACACAGTCACATCATCCTAGTAGACAACAATAAACTCATTGATGTAACTAGAAAAAGCAACATCCATTGCTCTTTGGAAGGTGGCTCCAACATTCATCAAACCAAAGGGCATCCTGACATACACATATGTTCCCCAAGGAGTAGTAAAGGTTGTCTTGATCCTTTCTGATTCCTTCACCACAACTTGGTTATAACCAGAGAAACCATCCAAGGTAGAGAGAAATTTAGACCTAGTCACTAACTGCAACATGTTCTCCATATTTGGTAAAGGATAATTATCCTTCATTGATGCTCTGTTCAGATTCCTAAAGTCCACACATAACCTAATATCACCATTCTTCTTTCTTACTAGTACTAGGTTTGCAACCCAAGAAGAATACCTAGTGGGCTGAATAATCCCTCCATCTCTCAACTTCTTCAGTACCTCTTGCATCTTGAGATATAAGAGTGGGTTGATTGGCCTATATTTTTTCCTGAATGGCTTTACATTAGACTCCAAGAGAATCTCATGCTGAAACAGGTCCTCTCTGTATGCTTTTAGTTCAGAATAGGTCCAAGCCATGCAATCTTGGTATTTCTTCAACAATTGGATGTATGACTGCTTCTCCTCCTTATTGAGATTGTTGCCTAACCAAATTTTCCTTGGCTTCTCCTTTGTGCCAATGCCATGCTCCTCAATATCCCTTGAGGCTGTTATGCATCTGTTAACAATGCGATCAACATTATCAAAATTGGACTCAAGAGTAACCAATCCTCTAGGAATGGTATTGGTCTTTAGTTGGATGATTCCCTTGCCAAACAAAGTTTGTTTTCCTTATATTCTACATATCATTGGCTCCAAATCAATGCATTGATCAACAAACTCTCCCTTGTTGTGTAAAAATCTTTTGATCTGAGCATCATTATCAAAAACTTGCCAATGTTTAATGTTGTCAAGGACAAAAGGTCTTGTCAATACCTCAACATCATATTCATAATATGGGGACATTTTACAATTGTCAAAATGAGACCCCAACACTACAAGCTTGTCTTCCAAGTCATTGAATTTCCTATCATGATGCACTATGTTGAACGAATCAAACATCTCAAAAAGATCCCAAACTACATGTTTATACTGTTTCATTTGTTGATTCTTTGTGGCATACAATTTTTTGAATTGTTTTACAATTTATTCTTAGTCTCCTTTAACAATGATGTCCTTGATACCATATTTCCAAGAAATTCTTAAACCCAACAACAGTGCCTCATACTCAGAAATGTTGTTGGTGCATTCAAAGTTGAGTTTGAAGGAAAAAACAAAATTTTCCTAACCAGGAGAAAGTAGAAAAACACCGGAACCATTCCAAAACTTGGAGAAAGCACCATCAAAAATAGAGTCCAAGGAGAGCCCACTTGTTCAAGACACCTGCATTCCTCAATCTTGTGCTCCTTTCCATTAGTAAATCCTACAAAGTTGTCAGCATCAACATTTGTGTACAATACTTCGTAGGATGCATTTTTGGGATCCTCAATAAGATGCAACATTTTATTTTGTCCATACAACATGACAAGGCCACCTTCAATTGGAATGGTGGCATAGGACATATCCATTTAGACACTCCCACCAACACTAGCAAGCCATTTTCTTAACAATAGCATGCCCCACTTAGCTGGGTAGTCAACAATGACAACATCAAGTTTTAAATTTTTACATGGGTAAGCTGCAAGCTACACCACCAAACCCTTCACACATCCCACTATTGGCACTTCTCTGGAATCCATGGCAGTGCACTTCCCATATGCTGTTGTCACTTTGATATTCATCTCGTTCATGACTTCTAAAGGCATGACATTACATGATGCCCCTGAGTCAAACATGCAGTTATGCAACAGTTTGTCCTTAATGATTGAATTGGTGAAGAATGGATCCACATTCATCTTAGAGTCCACCAAGGATGTCCCCAAATAGACCTCAAGCGGTTCACCTAGTTCCTTCAATGCTAGTGGTGTCTCTAATTCTTGAATGATTAGAGGAGTCTCCACAATATTTACATTTCTACCTAGGGCAGTCTTCTCTTCTTTCAATCCCAAGTATTCAAATGCTCTCTTTTTGTGCTCAAGAATCCTAAGCAACTCAAAAATTAGAAAAAGATTTTGATTTGACTTCAAAATTTTAAAATATTATATGGGACATTCCTTGGTAAGGAAGTATTAGAAGGAAAGCCAACACACTCATTAAGTGGTACAAGATTTTTGATAACTTGGTCATGAGGAGGGATATGATTTTTGTTTAGAACTACAGGGATTTTGGTAGATGACTCTTTCTTAGGAGCCTCTTTAGGAATGTTTGAAAGTAAGGGAGGTTTTGGCTTGGCTTGAGGCCTTGTCCCTTTGACAACCTTACTTCTTGTGTTATATTCATTTTCTTGAGAAATAATGACATTCATCAGTAACTATCTATCCTCCTCAAATGGAATTCCTCCATCATACTTCTTTATCATTAAAGGCCTTAACTATTCAAAGTCATTATTCAGAAATTTAAAGTCTTGTACAATATCTACTTCTAAAATATGAGAGGGGGAATAATAGATACCCTGTGAATGCAGTCCTAAAAAGTGGTAGCAATCCAGGTAGTTATTACCTTAGTTGAAGTTTCTCCTTGTTGTAATCTTGTGGAACAACCCATCATGCAGACATCATCATCATTGTCATCAGTGTCTTCTTCTTCTTGCTAATCTTTTCACAAGGAGCATAAGGCATGAAACATTTGTCACACTAATCAATGACATTTGTCTACTCCACAACAACAACTCTGGCAGCCAAAGGATCATGCATCATTCTATTTTCCCTGCCTTGGGGTTGCATGTTTCCAAATCCAATAGGTCCTTTGCCTCTATCATTAGATCTTTGGTGATTTGTAAAATTGTCTTCTTCTTTTTGCTTGTGTTGACCTTGTGAGTTCTGGTCCAATTCCCTTCACATCCTAAAAGTTAGTTTGTACAAAATTTCCTTGACAGCCCCGCCAAAGTTTTCACAACCTCATCCAAATCAGCAGCCTTTGCTTGTTTGAGGATTTTCTAGGTTAACTAGCTTTACACCCTCCCTTTTTGGAGGCTTTCCAATTGCCTTGATGTTGTTCTCTATTTGCAGAGCCATGGTGAAGGCCTACCTCAAATTTGTGGGGTTCTTGTCTCTTAAGTAATATGCAACCTTTTATCAAATGCATTAGAATATTTGATCAAACATGACTTATCACAAGGCCTTATCCTAATAGGAAATCTCCTCAAGGTCTTATTAAACCTTGTGTTGAAATCATGTCTCGACTCATTAGAATTCTCGTTATCAAATTATGTCAAAAGAAACCTAGGGTCAGTTTTTTATCACCATACTACAATCGAATGCATTACTCATCTCAATCCAAGAACTAATAGAGTTATATGGAAATGCTTTTAAACTATTCTCGGTATTCTCTTCCAAGGTATGGATAAACAACTTAATATATACATCTTCATTTTCCATCTCAAAGTCTTCCATCATATTGATAAAAATCTTTAGATGTTGATCACCAGTAATAGGATTGTTCCTTAGAACTTTGGCAGTCCGTTCCTTACATCTTGAGGAGCGTATTTGGATAACCAACCATTCCCATAAAATTTTTAGGTCCAAAGTTGTTTACAACAAAAAGGGGGTCTAGGTGGGGATGGGCCATGTTGATTTGAGAAGGTGACCACGGAGGGGTGACAAATTGATAAGGGGTTGAGGGTCCTTGGAACACGGAGTATAATTTTCAAAATGGATACCCCCAAAACCTTGTCTCTTGGAAATCCCTATCAACCTCGAGAAAATAAAGTTACTGAGAATGTGAAGCAAACCATTCAAAATCAAATGAATGCCCTTCTCCAGCTAGAGAATTAAATTCCACAAAGAGATTTCCTGATTCAGAGTCACTTGAATGGCATTCTTCATTGATAGGCCGATCACTTTCATCAATGGAGATCCCTCTTCTTGTCTTGTTGTTCTCCCACAACTCTTTAGGATTTTATTCCTTTTGATTTTTTTTTTTAGCTCTGGAAACAATGTCCTAGTAGGATCCCTAGCAAAGAAAGATCTTCTTCCTTCCAGCTTTTCCAATATTAGTAACAAATCTAACTTTGAAAGAGTTTTAAGACACTAGTACTCATTAAAAATCAGATCAACAAGGATTCGCCACTAAGGATTTCCACCCTAGTTGTGAAAATGCACTAAATATGATATGTCAAATGTCTGTTAATGCTAGAAACTAGAAATGGAAAGATTCTAACCTTTCTTTACCCAGATTTATCAAATGAAAGCTAGTGCACTAGGTGTGAAAACTTAAAGAACTACACACAATGCTTAGAGCATACAAGAAGTGTTTTACCAGGGTCTAAATGTGAGCTGTAAGTCCCTGAAAATGATGCCAAAAGTGTGTTGTTGATGGGCTAGATGGATATGAAATAGCAAAAAATCAACAAATCGGTCACAATAACTTAAAAAATCCTTGACAATGGCACGAGAAGCATGTTAGTACAAAATTTAATCTCCTTCAAAGACTGAGTAACATCATGGAGTTTGGCAGACACTTAGATGTAGATAGATAATCATGTGTGTTGTTTTTGTAGCCGAGGAATCTATCTATCTAACTTGTTAGCACTCGGGTTTGAAAGGAGTGGGTAGCACCTTAAATAGATGTGGTTTGATCCTAACTATTTTAGGTTATGCCATTCATCAAAGGTAAGAGAACCTATTTTGTAACCTCTATTATTGAAGAACAATGATAAATCCTTCTTTTGCATAAATTTTATAGAGAATGCCGTGGGAAAATATGATCAACACACCAAATATGACTCTCAAGAGTTGTCACTTCGAGATCATGGAGATATTTTCACAAGGAAAAGGTTAATAAACAAATTTGGGACCCCGATTTCTTTCGCATGTTTTGGTAATGATATTATGCATTTGTATGCACACAGGACAAACATGGGTGTTACGGGTAGGATTGGTTGTTTTTGATAAAGTTTTGGTGGGAGGTGGGGTAGGATGAACTTGATTCACTAGATCCTTGAGGAATCTTACAAAATGGAAGGTTAAACCAACAGAATGCCACAGAATAGCTAAAATGTTTCTTTAACTAGAATATGTGCTTCAATGAAGGCCCAAATTAGGATTTTTTCACACAATCTTTGAGACTTTATCATGAAGGCTCGAGTTAGAAAACCAACAAAACATCAAGATCTCGAGTCAAATCACGCCTAAGGTAAACCACGATGCTTACAGAGAGTCAAAAGATGAAAGAAAAGTGATTTTAAATCGTTTATTCCCATCCTAGGTGAAATCTCTTCTGAGAAATGAAATTTTAGATGCCACTAAACTGTCACAAGGATTGAGGCTTGTGTGATTGAATCATATTTTAATACAAGATTGCAATAGAAACAAGAAAAACTACTCGCATACATTTAGAAATAAAACAAACACATTTTTCTCAAGACAACACAAAATAACTCAAATTTGATTAAATATATCAGTAGGGGAAAGTTTCTAGAATAGTCTTAGAGCTTGTCAATGGATGTACATTTGCAACCACCTTGACATGATCAAATTTAATACAAAAGAAATATACAAGCTTCTCAAACGGCTTCTCAAAATGACGGGCTCTGTGAAGCCTTTTATATTAGAAAATTCAGTCCTGACCCCTAACACTCCAACCATTTGCATGAAAACTTTTTTCCATTTATAACATATACAATAGATCCCCTTCCCCCCAAAAAAATAGACCTTGAGTGCTACCAGTGTTTTCCATGATCATGATCACGATTCCTAGAATCAGATCTGTAAAAAGTTACTAGGTGCTCGAGGGGATAGATCTCATCGAATATCTCCCACATTCAACTCCTTCCTCTAGTAGATCACTCTTTCTTCAATTCTCCAACCACTTCTACCCCTAATCTATCAAATATGGCTCCTTGCATGTCTGGGAGAAGAAAAACACAAAATCTAATTGAGCATGATAGTCAGACAATTTTAATGGAAAAAGACATCTTCCAGATCTCCCCACTAAACTCAAATGTCAACATTAACTCCCCTCTCCGCCTAATATGCGGGAGATACCAAGAAATCATGAAGACTTGCACTTCTAGAAGTGTTTCAATAAAAATGGGGGAAAATCAGATTAAGACTCTTGGCTATCATTGATCTTTACTTTGAATTTGGGCTGTCCACGTGGAAGATTCAAACTTAAAAACAGACCTAGGGGTTTCCTCTGAATTTTACAACTTTTGGAAAAATGGAAAAATTTCACATTTTGTTCTGCATCTCTGCCCTCGAGAAATGATCCTGACACATGTCTTGAGGTGGGTCCCAAAGGAACTATGGATAAATTATGCCATTTGACCCTCTTTTTGGAAAAAGGAAAATTTTCCAAGTTTTCCCCGTAGCTCTCGCCCTTCCGCTTCAAGTTTCCAATGTGGGTCCCAGCGGAACCACGCTTCCTTTTTTACTTTTAACTCTTTTTCCCACAAAGGGAAAATTTTCCAAATTTCCTTGAAGGCCCGCACCTCCATCATTGACTGGAGAAAGCTTTGACCTTTCTTCCATCGAGCTTGTGGGCCATTTTTATATCTTAACCCTTTTGAGCATAAGAGGAAAAAATTCTAAGTTGTCCTCCAATGGTCCACTTCCCCACTCCTTTTGACTTTTCAAACTACCACGTGTCACTATGGTGCTCCTTTAGATGGTCCCCAAAAATTGATACCTTGAATGAGCATGGGCTCGCCACGTGTCCTGGTATGAAAAAATTTGTTTCAAGGCTCGATGCTCAGCGGAAGGCGCAGTGTCATGATCCGAGGTAGTCTCTTTTGGCCATTGAAAAGTACAAGTAAAATGCAAAGTGAGTGGAGGCCTCCAAGTGTCCTCCTAGCACTTCTTTAAAAGACTCTGAGTGAGCACGAGCTCACCATGTATCCCCTGTCTCTCTGCCAAAACTTTTTAGCTACATAAAATGTATCTATGTCTGGGAAAAGTAGTGAAACCTCCACATGTCCTCCCAGTGCTACTCTAAGGCCAAACCAAAAGTATATATTCAAATGAGCGCCGTGCCTCCACATGGATACATTTTTTGTTGAGGTGATTCATATAAATTTTGAAGTACCCAACTGAGGCATGTCTAACCAAAAGGTTCCACGTCCCCTGTCAATGCAAGGATGTAAATTTGACCAGAGAAACACTCGTTAAAGCGTCAAAATACGGAAAAATGATCATTTGAGCTCGAAAATGAAAATTTCTCCAAGGATAGAGAATTTAGAAATGTTACAAGGCTCAAATACGTCCATTAGAGACACATCCATTCATTTTTCTTCAATTATTTAGGGTAGAAACGACAAGGAAGACAAATCCCAGCCATGGAGAATGGAAAATATGGGAAAACTGAGTTTTTAGATGAACAGAGAATGGGAGACCCAAATTACAGACCTTTTCTGGAGGAACAAAGAAACAAGGAGAAAACCATGGACCCATAAGTGATCTATGACCCATGAACAAATTAAAAATGGTAAAAAGATTAACCAAGCACAACACAGGAAAAAGAAAGTGACAGAGGCCGTAAATCGATAGATTTTAAAGGAAAACTGGGCGAGTAGACTATTTTGAACACCAACATATTGAATGTAGATAAGGTAGACTATGACTACCACACGTTGAGAAAGAAGTATGTGTATCTTGGCAGAAGTGCTTATACAGAGAGGATCATTTCAAAGGTGTTGAATATTAAGCCAATAAGTTTGGCTATAGCAGATGTGGGGGCAACATTGGTGTATCTCCAATTGAAGCCAAAGATGGAGAATAACAAGTATGTGGAAGGTGATTTCACACTTCCAGCACCACTAAAGGGAAAGCATATAATGGAGAACATCCCAACGCTTAAGCCCATAAAGCCAATTAAAGTGGAGGATGAGGAGGAGGAGTGCGAAGATAGTGGTGGTTTGGAGCATAGAGGTAGGATACATCCTATAAATAAGGATGAAGCTGAGCATGTAATTACACCACCTCAGCCACAAGAGGGGGATGATGAGGACTTGAATGCAGTCCAAGGGGAGCACAAATTTAAGAAGGTGTTTCAGAGAACTAGGACCCAAGGTGCTACTCCAACCATGGTGCACAGATCACCTCGACTCTCTACACGAAGGAGGAAATTGAAGTTAAACGAGAAGATGGAAGAGTCGAAGAAAGCATGTCTAATTGTCCTACACTTCCAGAGAACATAGAAGAACAGGGTGAGGGATCAAAGGAAAGAGAAGAGGATGAGAAGAGACTAGAAGAGATAGCTATAGAGAATGTTCAAGACATGGAGACACAAGTCCCAAATTTGGAAGCTAAAGTTCCTAAGAAGCAACGGTCTAGAAGAACAAGTGGAGAAAACATTCCACCAGCCATGGGGTATGCAGAGGACACACTTAAAATTGTCCATGCCTCGCTTCCAGAGCACGATAACACAAAAGGATTTATTTGGCTGGGAGCTAATGGATGAGGATATGGTGATTGTTCGCACTCAAAAACAACTATCATGGTCAATGCACACCCACATGGATGAGCCTTAATTTTCTGTGTGCAAAGATTCAAGCATTTCAAATTGACTGAAGAAGGAACTCCAAGGTAGACACATGATAGTAAATCCTACTGTCATGTTAGATGAGCAGGTCAGCAACGCATTGGTGAAGGTTTCTGATGAGGTGGCTCAAAGAAATATGGACAAAGCTGAAACGATCAGAGTGCTGCGTGAGGAGCTGAAGAAAAGGGATGTAGATATAGTGCACATAACGTAGGAGAGGGACTTCATGCAAAATAAAAATGAAGTATTTATCAAAGCATAATGAGAGGAGATTGGGGATAATATCATCGAGCAAGGCCACACTTGGAGGCCAAAGTACCACACAGACATTTCCTTCGGTGATAAATTATGTAGGAAAGTTGGTGGACTTAGTACTTAAAGATGAACCTATGTGCATGCTAGAGCCAAGAAGCTTAGAGTAAGATGCTGAATGGGAGAAAGCCTTGGTGATGTGAAAGATTGCATCTTATGAAGGGTTGTTGCAAGCATTACAAGAAGTATTGAAGAAAGCAGACTAGGCTTTAAACATATGCACAACTCCAGAGGTGCTTATCAACATAAAGACCCTATAAGAGAATAATGAGGTCCAAAAAGTGATGAAGGATGAGACATTGGGCTGCACAAAAATATTTTCAATGGTTAAACAGAAGCGCGAGGCCCTGGTAGCAACATAAGAGCCGCACAAGACTCAAGTTTGGAAGAGATTGGGAAGCTAACGATGAAGAAGATGGATATTTTAGAACGATAAATGAAATCAATTTCAATGTTTTGTTAGTTCAGTAGAATGAAAAAGGAGAGATTATGAGGGATGAGTTGGAATCCATTGTTGTGGACATCCCAGAAAAAAACATAACAAGCACTCACTGAATGGAAGATTTTGGAGGCCAAAATAAAGGAGGAGTATCCAGAGTTGATACTGCAAAGTGATACAGAGGAGGATGTCTAAAAAAATCTTTATTTGTCTACATTCTTTCATTCTTATTCTTTCCATTATTCTATTCTTTACTTCAAATTTTGGAGATACCCATTGTCGAATAATGGCGTATAGAACTGATATAGTAATTCAGTCATATGCGTATATCTCTTTACCACACATACATACACACACTGTGTATTTTTTTTTACACACACACACACCTCTTACTATATACCTAACATCATATATATAGGGTGGGGAATTTCCCTTCACTACTTATCTATTCCAAAAATAGGCCGCATGCTATTGATAGCCACACGCCATTTTTAGGCATAGCCACACATGCAAGTGTGCTATCTATAGACCTCTTGTAGTTAACTGAAGTGTCAATTCTATTCTTAGCTCGTCTCCATGCAAAAATGCTTCGATCCACTCCTCCAAATATATACAATGCATGGCGCACACGTCTCTGCATCGTTGGTGTGTTCCACACGCCATCTTCTAAAAATAGGTCTCCATGCTCAAAATCAGCTAAGTCATGAAAGTTGAACTTGCCTTCGCATGTGGGTCCTTCCTGTCCTTCCGCACCCTTGATCCTGGCCTTCTCTCCCACATGAGAATCCTTGTGTGTTCTCGAACAAGTATTCTCTAATCAACATTACCCCACACTAATCTCATTTTCATCCCGACAATGGGTATCTCCAAAAATTTAAGTAAAGAATAGAATAATGGAAAGAATAAGAATGTATAAAAATAAAGAATTTTTATTAGAAAACCTCCTCTGTATCACTTTGCAGTATCAACTCTGGATACTCCTTTATTTTGGCCTCCAAAATCTACCATTCAATGAGTGCTTGTTTTGCTTTTTCTAGGATGTCCACAACAATGGATTCCAACTCATCCCTCGTAATCTCTCCTTTTTCATTCTACAAAACTAACACAACAATATACATTGATGTCATTTCTCCATCTAAAAGATCCATATTCTACGCAATTAGCTTCTCAAGATCTTCTGGCTGAGTCTTGTGTGGCTCTTATGCTGCTGCCATGGCATCACACTTCTGTTTTACCCTTGACAATATTTTTGTGTGGCCCAATGTCTCATCCTTCATTGCTTTCTAGACCTCATTGTTCTCTTCTAGGATCTTTATGTTGATAAGCACCTCTGGAGCTGTGCATATGTTTAAAGCATAGTCTTATTTATTAAATACTTCATCTAGGATAATATTCTCTAGATCATTCTTCTTCTAATGCATGTAGCATTTCCAAATTCTTCTCCTCTCTATATAAATATAAGTGAATGTAAAGCTTTTACTTATTGAATAAAATATCCTTATTCTCTACCAAAATAAACAAACAAGTATCATTAATCATTATTATATAAAACTATCAAATAATGGATAATACAAATTTCACATTGCAAAAATGGGATTTGAAAATATTGTTTGTTAGGTTCATGATTTATAAACCTCATTCAAATTCCCGTAACTATGAATACAAATCTTGGAACCTGATCTTCCTCAAAACCTTAATAATTTACCAAAACCTTGCAAGACTATAAATCGATTAGAATTTCATCGTTTGTAGAATTCGAGTGAAAAAATTATAAAGTTTAGAAGTTCCATATGGATTGGATTCTTTCATATTGTTTCGTATAATAATGTGGTGGCATTATGCAACATTTTGTGTGCCTATGATTGAGTACATCATGATGACCATTACTTTGAAACCGTATCTATCACACATGCATGAAACACTTTGTCTGCGATGTGAAACAACTTCAAAAACATAGAACTAGGGGTATAGAACATACAAAAATGTTATTGGTTTTATTTTAGTGGAATTCAGGTACTAGTTCTATTGGCATTATTCTAAAAATGCCTTAAACCACATGTAGTTATCTATCTATATGAATCCCATTACTTTGGAAATTTTATCACTTGACAATAAGAAAACAATGGATTAGTGTGCATAAGTTTGATTTTTCTTTAAAGGTATCTAGATTAGGAAGCTTGAATCTTGAACATGAATGAGAGTGCTTTAGACATATGAGGGAGATACTCCTAGATTTTAATGTTTCTTTAGAGGGATTAAGGAAATATTGGAGTGATTTTTAAATATATTTTGTAAGTATGATCTTAAATGTGGTAGGTGAGATATATAAGGCTTTATAGATATAAATTCACATTAAGTCCAACCTTGGATATGAACCAACCAATAAAAGACATAAAATTAAAAATGTGAGCATTGGGTTCCTACGAATAAACTTTTCAACTTTGGACAAAATTTTTGGATGGTTCGATCTTAACTTGAAAGTTCCATATAGATAATTCATAGGATTCTTCCCGAGTTTTGGTATGATGCTAAGGATAAATAGGTTAGTATTGATTAATACAAGTTGCTATGTGAGTGACTGAATAGTGTGAATAGAGAATAAAGTAATGTAGGAGAGATAAGGATATGTCGGGGTAAGTGCACCAAGTTGGGGGGCAAAAGGGGGTCTTAAGTAGATGCATTTTTCAGAAAAATAAAAAAATTCAACTTGTATGAGTGTTTGAAATCGTTACACTCAAAATTGGAAGATGTTGTATCAATATGAATCATAGCATTTTGAGTCTAGTTTCTACACTAATAATTTTTTTGAAAAATGATAAGTTCAAGTGGGTCAAACAACTAAAATACCAAAAGTGTGTTGCTTTGTTTTGTTAAAAACACAATAGAGTGACTTTCGTGCCCCCACCATTTTTGAGCACCATTGTGTATTTTTAAAAACCCTTTGGTAGAAAGATAGCTAAGAGCATCTAGTTTGTGTTAGAATTTTTTTAGATTTTTTTAACAATTATTTTTTTATTTATGATTTTTTTAGTACATAAATTTTATGTTTTGAAAATAATGGAACTCCGACCATGCCCCACCCCAACTACCTCAAAAATATCGAAAATTAGATTTCTTTTTTAAAATATGTATAGCATTATGCCTAGTTTGTCCTAGTATATTTTTTTCAATTTCGATGACCCAAACGAAATATACATGATGAAAGATAGACATATTTAAACTTCAAAAATAGCTATAAAAAGGCACAGTTAGAAAATAAATAATATGGAAACCTTATATTAGTCAAACAAATTGAAAAATTATATTTTTAGAAAGAATAAACTCTGCTCTACATCGTGGTATAATTTTTTAAAAATGGATCGATTGATTTATTTTTATTTATCATAGAGGAAGTGTCATTTTTATATTTTCCTGCAAAAACACATGGTTTGTTGTGTTTACACAAGTCCATCCCTTAGGGTTGGGGTCAATCCGATCCCAAGCCTTGAGGCATGTGCTAGAAAAGGTAAAAAGCATAACACATACACAGTATAATGTGTACACGTTATGCTTTGTTTATATATTATACCCCAACATCCCTTTCATCTCTTTTATAGGAATTCGCATGCATTTTGTTTGGTCGGGAATTTTCTCTATATTCTTGCATATTTTTAGTAGTTCATTTTTCCCCCTACCCCACTAGTTGATTTTTTCTAATCATGGGTGATAAAATTCGAGCTAAGGAAAAGAGGAAAGTCAAGAAAAAGACACCAGAGCAATTGGAAGAGATGAAAATAAAGAAATTGAAGAGAATGCAAAAACTTCATGCAGGGAAAGGTACATCTGCTATATCAAATGTAGCTAATGTATTAGAAAATGGGGATGAAATACATAATGAAAATGTAGAGAATAATGATTTTTCAATGAATAATGATTTTGCAATGAATAATGATATTGAATTGAATGATAATGTTGGTATGGATGAAGAAATTGATATGAATCCAATTGTTGAACCCTTACCTGAGAATCCAAATGTTAACCCGAAATTTGTATGAAAACACTGAATGAAGAAAGTAACCTTCTAAAAAATCTTCAGCTCTAAGAACACCTCCTTACATTTACGAAGAAAACCAATTCACTTAATTGAAATTGATGAAAACAATATAAAATCAATGCATAACAAAATGTCCGAAAGAAATGGGAGAAGAAAAGCTAGTGGAATTTGGGATAATTACTTTGAGAATTTATATGACACAAATATGTCAATTATTTGTTACATTGATGAAATTAATTAAGATGAGACCTATAATAAAGACCACAGTTAAGAACATCTAATGTTATTGATCAAAATGCATCAATTTTTGAAAACATACATAAAACATACCAAACTATAGGTGGAAAAGATGCACCAAAGATAGTAATGCTACAAGGCGTGCACTTACTAATTGTATATTAAGTGATAAAATAGTTAATAAAAATTTGATTAGAAAGTTCTTTGAAGCTAAACAGAAAAACACTAATGAAAGCAATAGAGAGACGTAAATGCCTTGAGTCGGTCAATAACACCGACTATTGGGATTTCTATAGAGACCTCCATGAAAAGACAAGAATACATCTAATATTATAAAATAATTAATTGTAAAATTTTGGAATGAGAACACAAGGGCGTCCCCTGAATAGAAGAGATACAATAAAAAGAATAATAAGTTCTCGTAATCATGAATCATGTGCAAAACATTTCTTAGATATGACTCAAACACAATTGTTCTCTAAGTTTAACAATGAAAATCCACAAATTAATATTAGGAAAATATCTTTGAAATGAACAAACCCTTTTATGTGAAAATAAATCACTCACGTACCACTTGTTGTAGACATCATGTTGAATTTTCAATGCATTATGATATTTTTTTCAAATACGTCATGTTTTGCATATTGACATCATGTTGCAGGAGTTTGGATTAAGTGTCCAATGAAAATATTCAAGGGAATTTATTCCAACAATATTTTGTGAAAAAACAAGACAATGTTTTTATAACAAAGCATGTTTGGATGGAACAGAAATTTATATGGTGGCTTGCCAAATTTAAAAAGTTATATCCATGAGGAGAGTATAGATTCAATAGGAAAAGAATTGGTTGAAGGGTTGATAATTGAGGTTGAAACTTGATTATAATTTTACTTTTTTTTGATTGAGCATTCATCCATAGTTTCTTTTTTGAAGGAAGAAATTCATTTTATATGTGATAAATAGAATGTTTATTTAGTCTATTACTCTAACCGGTAGTAAATACGAAAGTAGTCACTTTGGTATTGTGATATCCAATGAGTGGTATCCTATATAGATGATGTTAGTTTCAATTGTTTTATATGAAGTGTTTAATGAATTGTAAGGAAGTCAACATGACATCTCCAGAGATATGTTTTTGGTTTATCCATTTTGTAGTTAAATATCTATCATTTTTTTAAGAGAGGGCTAGTGTTATTGAACACAATTTAGATGACAACATCAAAATGTCATTAGCTGACATTTTTGTATAGAATCCTAATGTTTTTGCATACCATGTATATGGCCAAGTCAAAAATCCTGCCAAGTTTTGCATTGGATCTTTATCAGAGGAATGAGTTACTTTTGGTACAGGAAGGGAAAATGGTATCCACTGATAGTGGTAACTTTTACATGCAGTTTTTTCATCACAGATATGTGTATAAAACTCCATAAGATTCATGTTGCCACAGGTCCAACAACTTTGGTTAATCAATCTACTCTGTCTATTTAGGTTAGATTTCTGTATTCGTTGAATGAAATTTGTTATAAATATGAACAACATGAGTAGTTGAGACTGTATAACTTATAGAGTTATCTTGATATGTGTCATAAAAATGGGAGATGAAAGTAAATACTCCTTTATCCTTATAAAAATTCATAAACACACATCAAGGATCACAAACTATGATGGTAGCTTGGAGTAGTAACCTGGACAAATGCAAAAACATGATTTATGTGATTCAACTATAAGCCTCACCAGCTCAATTTTTTAAAAAAAGGCTTAGATACATGTTTCTTGAAATCATACTTGTGATTATGGTATGCATGTACTACTAGGTAAATTTATGTATTTGATAGCTGTAGAAGTAGCAAAGTAGAGTGAGGATGAATTATTGGTTTTTTTGGTCATGACATGAAATTTATGGCTTGATGTAGGTGGCCACATCGACATATTTTTATTGGATTTGTATTAACTTGGTAACTTTGATTCCTTGTAATGTGACTGAGAATTTTGGTGTGATATGGAGGATTGAACTTTTAATTATTCATATTTTCTCATATAATGAATCAAGAGATGATTACATACACAAGAAAAGATCTCAAACATCTAATAAGATGTAATAATTATGTGTCCTTGAAAGAAGAGATGAGAATGTTGTAATGCATGGGTCAAAATTTTGAGGTTGTTTGGTACTAACATGGAAAAAAATTATTGATTACTTATAGGTAGTGCAGGTGGAATTGGATTTTATTTCGATTGAAGAAGAGTCAGCCAAGCATTCTCCTGCTATTAATATTAACATAGCATACTACTTCAAAGAAATTTAGAGATTGATGCTCACATTCTATGCACCTTATATAGACTTATATTCATGAGTTGTTAGTGTTGTATTCTACATATCTATTTTAGCTTCTAAATAATTGACCATTGTAGTCTAGGTCATTGACATATTAGAAAAAATAATGTAACTATAAAGAAAAGAAATAGACACAACATGAAATAAACCATTTCATGCTCAAAACTTTACACAAAAATGAAGGAGTCTAAAGATAAATTTGGAAAGCACAAGAAGCTAGGGCTTATCATTGATTTTATGGTTGATAAATATGTTTAACAGTCCATATTTTTTTGATTACTATGATCTAATTCAAAACTGATTCCATATAGCCCCCTCAACGTCTTACAATAAACATGATAAAATCTTTTATCTTTGGATGATGAGTTACAATGCAGTTCCACACCAAGTAGCTTCCAAAAACTACATGATGACAAGGTATTTACATAAAGAGATGACCAAGACTTGAATGCTAGTGGAGGCTTTGTTTTGGTTCCCTACACTCCCCGTGCTTTTAGGCTACCTCATTCGGCCGTAGTCCTTTAAGATCCCTGAGACCAAAACATGCTATACCTTTGATGGGTGATTTCTTGGACTCTATGGTACCTAGAGATGTCTCATCAAATCTAAAACCTCCATGTCGAGGCCCTCTACGAAATCCTCTCACGGTTTTATTCATATCCATTCGGTTCTCTCATTTTCCTCACATTTTATAAATGCATGAAATATTGCGATGCAACGAGTCAGCGTAAGGCTTTCAAATGCTATATTTTAGAAATGGTAGCTCATGGGACCGAACTATATAGGCTAGCACATCTGCATGGCATGGTGAACTCTAGTGGAGGCTTTGTTTTTGTTCCCTACACTCGTCATGCTTTCGAGCTACCTCGTTTTGGCGTAGTCCCTTAAGATCCCTAAGACAAAAACATGTTATATCTTTGATGGGTGATTTCTCAGACCTCGTGGCCCCTAGAGATGTCTCGTCAGATCCAAAACCTCCATGTGAAATCCCTCTACGAAATCCTCTCGTGGTTTTTTCCATCTCCATTGGGTTCTCTCGCTCGCCGTCTATTGTTTGCAAACGCATGAAATAGTGTACATATGAATCAGTGTAAGGTTACTAGATGTAATACATTGCAAATGGAAGCTCTTGGCACCAAATCAACTATGCCAACACATCAAAGTGGCTAGGGAAATTCTAGGGAGTATTTTTTAGTTCCCTATACTCTCCATGCTTTGAGCTACCTCGTCTGGGCGTAGTCCCTTAAGAGCCCTAAAACTAAAACACGTTATATCTTTGACAGGTGATTTGTTGGACTTCATGGCACCTCGAGACATCTCGTTAGATATGAAATCTCCATGTCGGGGCCCTCTATGAAAGCCTATTGTTGTTTTATCCATATTCATTTGGTTATCTCGTTGTCTTATTGTTTGCAAACATGCGAAATAGTGTAGTTTGAGTCAAAAAGGGCTGAGACACTATATTTTGCAAATGGTAGCTTGTTGGACCAAAGCTGTCTTGGCCAACATGTTTGGATTGCTTGGTAAATTCTATTGGATGATTTGTTTGGATGTTTTTGGGCTACCTCATTCGGGCGTAGTCTCTTAAGATCCCTGAGACCAAAACATGTTATATATTCGATGGGTGATTTCTCAGACTCTATGGCACCTAGATACATCTTTTCGGATCTGAAACCTCCTTTTCAAATACCTCTACAAAATCCTCTCACATTTTTTTCCATCTCCATTCAGTTCTCTCATTGTCCTATTGTTTGTAAACACGTAAAATAGTGTAGTCCAAGTCATTGTAAGGCTATCGGATGCAATACTTTGCAAACAGATGCTCTTGATACCGAACCAACTACACCAACTCATCGGGGTAGCCGGGTAAATGCTAGGGGAGATTTTTTTGGTTCACTACACTCCCCATGCCTTCGGGCTACCTTGTTCGAGCATAGTCCCTTAAGAGCCCTGAATGACTAGATTGGCTTAAGAATGAATTTGATAGGGGAATGTCTAAGAACACATGGGAGTTATCAATTGCCTAGTAAATATTTCTTATGTAGTTATGAATGGGAGTCAACTAGCCTACAGCTTAGTGACCTTCCATTCATTGATAATTTATGCTATGATAAACCCATGGATGCTTTCAAAATCACCTTCAAAAGGATAGGGGTAGTCATCAAGCCTAGTGAAGGGTGTGATGTGATTTCCAAATAACTTGAGATGCCTATAGATTTAAAGGTAATAACATGAATTGGACAGGATTAGATAATCAAGAATCATTGAGTGTACGAATCAAAATGTCATTGCATCTGGATAGACTGTCAAGTATTGGAGTAATGTATAGAATACTCTTAAGTGTTTTAACGGGAAGAAGACTAAGAAGCATAGAAGAATGTGTAGTAAGTGCACGATAAGATAGGAACTTGTACAAGGAGACCATGAGAAAGAATAAGCACATGTAAGGTAAATAAACATATACACATTGATAAATTGAATGAATAATTACTTAGATTAGGTAACTCTTTATATACATATATTATATAAATATTGATTTCCAAAGTTTGATGCATATTATACATTGAAAATAATAGTACATGTGCATCACCAACAAATGAAAAAATAATCCATAATATCTTAAATATTATCAAGTGCACATCGTATTAGTTTCATGCAAAAATAATATTAAAAATTTAAGGTCTCATACAAAAATATCAAGTTCCAAATAATATTTTAATGTGCATAATAAATATAAAAATTTTCAAATAGGTCATATACCATCAAGTTCAAATTCCATATAGGCGTACATACAATGCCATGCACATAGGCATAAAAAAAAGTTCATGTAAGACATATATATTTCTTAATCATCAAAATATATCTCTCTGTTGGCCTTACTCGAAGAAGACCCTCCCTTAGATGAAGATGGAGATCTATGAGATGACTTTGGATCATCCAAGCCCATGCTACGAGTCCTCTTCTACTGAATACTCACCTGTAGATGAGCTTGTAAATGCAAAGAATGTTCTTTTGTCAAAACTTAATTTATATATGTTTTCAACATGTATTTGAGACAATGATAGAATGAAAGTATTTACATAAATACAAAAACATACCGCAAGTTTTCGATCACGCTCAATTTGCATCTCACGCTCACATGAGTCATCACGAGCTCCTGGAATATGAATGGGGGTATGAAGATGATGAGATGGAGTCTCGTGCCCGGAAGTCAAAATGAAGGAGGTTGAAGTTCCCTACATACACATAAGATAAGAAAATATAACATCAGAATTAGCCAAAAATAGAACTAAGTACATGTATGTACATAATGAAAATATTTTAACTAATTTTATCAAGTATAGAACTATTTTTTTACCCCACCATGCCCGTGAATCAAATGAATAGGGATGCTTTACCTATCGCAGGTAACTCTTGCATATACAAAATGAAGGACATTATTAACATAATTTAAAAATTTTACAATGAAATACATTACTAACATGTAATTTTACATAATAAGAATTACACGAGAAATTTAACAAAATTTATGTTGTTTGAATACTCTCGGTGAGTTGATGCGTAAGACGAAATTGAAGTGGCAGAAACCTTTCTCTACTTGTCGTAGAGATGGTGGGGTGTCTAGTGAAGTCAAAATTTCTATCAAACATGTATCATGTGAGTTAGATGGACATACAAGAACATACATATATTTGACTTCAAAACTAATTTATATATATATATATTTGCTTGTATGTGAAAATTTTGTTAGAATTTGAGAATTTTAATAAATACGGATTTAATCAACTTACATATTATATAATGCTACGGTAAATATTTAAATAAAGATTACATCATAACATAAATAAATACAAAAATACATATAGGAAATAAATAACACAAGTGAGACAATATTTATAGTGGAAAACGCCAATAGGGTAAAAACCACTTTGAAAATAATATTTTACTTCGAGAACTTATTTTACATCTAGTAAGATCACGTCCTCCTTTGAAACCATATTTACAAGGTTAAAACCAAATCTCTTGATTTGCAAACCTTCGATATATTTCCGAATATATCAAATGAGGACTTAAATTCTTTTTATATAAGGTGATCCGGTATGTCTCTAGGCCCACCTTTTCAACCTAAAATGGTTGACACACACACCTAGGTTTATAATATTTAATATTATAAATATAATCATTTCATGATATTAAATATTTAACCTAAAGTATATAACTAGGTTAGCATATTTAATAATAGAAATATAAATATTTCATATTATTAAATATTAACTTATATATTAGTGATGGATCCATATACATTAAGGGTTAGCTTGGACCACTTAATCATTATGTTCCAACACTCCCCCTTAATGTTAAGTGGGATAACATAACATATGCCAATAGATTACTTTCCCATGGTACACTACATGATTTACAATCCTTAAACCATAAAGGTTTTAGGCTAGCATATCAATTGAAGGAATTATAACACCTTCATCATACTCTATTTACCTTTTTGGTGCGAAAGGATTTGGTATCCCAAAGATCATCCCATGATCAGTGGCTAAGTATGATTTGTGAGTTTTACATGTTCTCACAGGTTCTCATAAAAGGTTATTGAACCCAAGTATATAGGATCCTTTTACAACCAATGACCTCCTTAACAATATGCTTATATTGGATGTTTACCAGTAAACTCAATAGCACTAAAGATTTTACCGAAGACCGCCTTTAAGATCTTTCTACACTTATTTCTAAAAAAGAAGTCGATGAGGTATACATGCCCAAAGGTCTTTTTACACTTTCCCAAAGGTATTTTTTTACACTTTCCGAAGGTATTTTACAAATCTCCAAAGGTTTTTAAAAAAACTAAATCCCATTAGGAGGTCACATTGTCATGAACACTCCCCCTCAATGGCAACTCGACAATCCAAGTTTCTCACGAAAGTGAAAAAAATTTGCAGCACTTAGGGACTTTGTGAAAATTTCAGCAACCTGCTCTTGACCAACACAAACTTAATATTTATTTCATCACTTAACACCTTCTCACGGGTGAAGTATATATGTATCTCAATGTGCTTCGTCCTCTAATGTTGAACCAGTATTTTAATCAAGAGTAATACAAATATGGCCCCCACATAGAAGAGGAATACTTCCTTTAACTTCCATGTGTATCTCTACCAATAGCCGCTATAGCCACATGGATTCTTTATTTATTCTATTTTACTTCTCTGTGTCAATAGAAGAAATAAAGACTATTGATTGCATTTGTTGTTCCAAGTGATGGTTCCTACCCCAAAATAACTTCAACACATATTTAGTATATTTTATAACACAACATCAATATGGTTAGAATCACAAAATCCATATAAGATAACATTTTCTTTCTTAGATAATGCAACCCATAATTGATTTTTCCTTTAATATATCTAAAAATTATTTTTGTAAGATTCTAATGATCTCTAAAAAATCTTTGTATAAACCTTGACGTAATTCCTAATGTATAGGAAATATCTAATCTACTTATAGATAGATAAATCCAACTATCAACTAACAACATATATAAAATTGGATCAGCCTTTTCGGATGCGTTTTAGGGTCAATATTTATTCCAACTTCCATTCAAGTAGAAAACGGTTTACAATCAATCATAAGAAACTTTTTCAATACAATGGTTACATATTGTGTTTTAAAAATAACAATAGAGTGAAATACAATCATATAAATAACATGATGTGAGAGATCTAACACATTCATTTCAAAATCTTTGCTTCAATTTATTTTTAATCCTATGAATTAAATCATAATTGTCACAAGTCATAAGAAAATCATCAACATGTATACATATAATGATAATATGTGAGCATTATTAATTAATGAGTGTATCATTATTAGAAGAACAATTAACAAAACCTAATGATTTAAAGAAAGAAATGACGTTCACATACCAAGCTCTAAGAACTTGTTTTAAACCATACAAGGATTTCTCAACTTACAAACATAGTTTTCTTTACCGATTTCTTCAAATCCTTTAGGTTGAAACATGTAAAGTTCTTCTTTTAAATTGCAATTCAAAACATTATTTTTCTTATCCATTTGGTGGATTTCCCACCAAAATTGAGTGGCAATTGTAAATAAGGTCCTAACAAGTACTCATATTAGCTATAGGGAAAAATGTATTAACATAATCATTACTAGGTTTCTGATTGAAACCTCTAGCAACAAGTCTAGTTTTATGTTTGTTAATACTACCATCAACATTATACTTTACTTTGTATATCCACTTAGACCCTTTAATACTTCAAGGTTCGAGTTCATACAAGGTAATTCATGCATGGTACATATGATGGCTTCTGGTCATTTTCCCAAGGTTAATAGGATTTAAACTTTCTAACATATATTGAGCCCAATTTATTTATTTTATCTAGGAAGATATAAATTTAGAAACATCTATAACATCAAAACATCATTATGACCATTTACTAAATCGAATCAAAACCATCATTTAGAAGTATTTAATGAAGTAGCTTCAAGAGAAGAAGACAACGCATGTAAACCTTTCAAGTAGATTATATCTATACTTTTCATATAAGCTTTGATAATTAACATGTCCTAACCTTTCATGTCATAGTTTTGAATTATTCAAAACCCGAGATATAAAACAAGATGTAGAAGAGAAATCATAAAAATATATAGACCATTTCTTTGAATTCCTTCAGCTATTATCTTTTCATACCTCTTTCGGATGTTCGATATTACCAATTTGTAGAATTTTCTGCGTTCACATTGTGCAAAATCATAGAAAGAACCTCCTGCATTCGTTGCGCAAGAATGCATTCATGTTATCTACAATTATTTGATGACTAGTGGGAGAAACCTCAGATCTAGAAACAATCATCCATAGTTTCTAGCCGTAAATTATGTTTTGATCCAAATGTTGTAGCTGGTTTCATTCAAGCTTTGGGTTTTATCAAGACAGAAATAGTTAGACGCTATTTTTTTCGTAGACCTATAAAACACACCCCATTATAATACACAATGTACCACGAGTTAGATACATATATATTGATAATAAAAACAACACTTTTAATAGAATCAGATGTAAATTTTATAGATCTAAAGAAACTATTTGATCATAACTATTTTTTTCATTACAATGCATTATAATTAACCTCTCATGATAAAAATAATAATCCACAATATAAAAAGATTTTCCTTATACCTCAAATTTATATAAAAATATTTCCGACCATAAAGAAGTGAAGAAGAGACCCTTAAAAATGCATAACAACTTCAAATTTCTACAAAAAAATAATGTAGACAAAGATCCGCCACTTAAATTTGACGTCTAAATGACCGTCATAATGGCTTATTTTTTGGTCTATTGTGACGGTCATTTGACCATCAATTTTAACAAAATGAAAGTTTCCTGGAACCTACGAGCTTAAATTTGACATCTAAATGACCATCATATTGTCTTATGTTTGGTCTATCGTGACGGTTAGATACTATCAAATTTAGTGAAGCTAAAACTTGCATATTTCAAGAATGTGAAATTCCAAAATTTCTTCTTCTGTATAATATTAGGGAGGTTATATTTTAATACATTATAATAGCCTATTATAATTTATAATATAAAAATATATACACTTTTTTTAAAATGAGGTATATAGTTGATAGAATGTAAATAAAAACAACATATAGTTCATAAAAATTATAAACTATAGTATTTTTTAAAAGAAAAACATAATGACCAAAAAAACAAACATTGGCCACTTGGTATGTAATTATTATTTTAGGTTTTTATAAACATAAACTATAGTTTAGGTATGTTCAAAAAAATTTATGGAGCCCATACGAATGGGGTAGTTATAAACTATAGTATAAGAACTATATAAAATATATAATTTTCAAATTATATAAATTTTAATACGATGTTTATATAAGTTATTATATAAACCTTATTCTATATATTTTTTAATTTAAAAAATATAGTTATAGATTAACTATAAACTATAGTTTTTCAAATCAAATTCTTTTAGAGGGGTCCAAAGAACACGGGTATGAATTTACCTTCCGAAATATTTAACCTGCAAACATTTGAAATTATAAAAAATATGAAAATTATTTCATATAGTAGTAAATCTTTTCCTTCTCTATATGTTATTTTGACACAAGTAAATATTCAAGGTCCCTTTCACGGTGCACACATCAATCTCCAAACAAACATTAATTCCATATAATTTATAAAATGTAAATGAAAGTAAGAATCATATCATATTACATCTACACCTAAAAAAATTAGTGATTTAAAATTGAAAAACCTAAACTTATTATGAGAGTTCAATTGCACAAATGTAGTGCCAAAATAAATTGGGAAAAAAATATGAGGACCAGATACTTTTAAATACCTTTTCGGGTTGGTTGAAAAAACCCGTATAAATTAAATAAATAAAATACAAAATATTTGATCTTAATTTATTTAATTTACCTCGCTCTGTTACCATGTTAGAATTTCAGGATTTTAATAATACGGATTTAATCAACTTACATATTATATAATGTTACAATAATTATTTAAATAAAGATTACATCATAACATAAGTAAATAAAGAAATACTTATAGGAAATAAATAATACAAGTGAGACAATATTTATAGTGGGAAACCCCAATATGGTAAAAACCACTGTGAAAATAACCTTTTACTTTGAGAACTTATGTTATATCCAGTAAGATCACCTCCTCCTTTGAAACCATATTTACTAAGGGCAAAACCAAATCACTTGATTTGTACACCTTTGATATATTTCCTAAATATATCACATGAGGACTTAAATTCGTTTTTATATAAGGTGAACGGGTATGTCTCCGACCCACCTTTTCAAACTAAAATGGTTGACGCATACACCTAGGTTTATAATATTTAATATTAGAAATATAATCATTTCATGATATTAAATATTTAACTTAAAGTATATACTAAGTTAATATATTTAATAATAGATATCTCGATATTTCATATTATTAAATATTAAACTATATATTAGTGATGGACCCATATACATTAAGGGTTGGTTAGGCAACTTAATCATTATGTTCCAACAAATTTTACATATTTAACATTTTAAATTAACTTTGTGAATGTATGTGTATGCATGATGCTGCTGCCTGTGGTCGGGATGAGTATGCGCCTCCCGCGTGCTATAATATCAATGCATGTACATGTACAAATATAATTATTTCAAAAATTTAACATATATAAGTAAATCAAGTACTCAAAAAAATTGTAACACATAATAAAACATAACAAATACTGCGAAGGTGATGTCGATGACTATAATCCAAATGTCTCACTCAAAAGGACATCGACATATTGACATTATCATGTGCACCCCTAGCATAACCTCCACCAAAATTGTTACACAAGAAATTATCGTCCTTCTCGAGCCCCAAACATATGCTACCACATGACGAGAAAAGATGTGGCCTCATGCTAGTACTCCCTAAGGGATTACTATGTGTACCTACGTGAGAATATGGCTCATTTAAATATCCCTCGTATGTTAAACAAGGGTTGCAGATATCCCCTAAAGTGTGTGGAGTGTATAAATTTCACCTGTCTCCTTCACTACTTTAGGGACAATATCGGGGTGAGGGGCTTCTGTGTGGGGAATCTACCTCATTTGAATAAGTACACATTGTGTACCTGGTCAATCTTGTGTGGATCCTTTTCCTCGGCCTTGGAAATCTCAGAAATCAAAATAATTTGAGATCTTGTTGAGGATAAACTCACAATAGAGTTTCCTCGAGAAAGTATAGTGGCACCTCATTGTTATTACAAGGTGGAAAATCAAACAACATCCACCATCGGTCCCAAAAATTATTTTTAATCAAATTATCATTAAACCAATGGATGGGAAACTATTTACATGACAATAGAACATGAAAAGTAGTGCAGGGGTCCGTGAATAAGGCACATATGAGGTATTTTGTGATTTCCTTTTTATTTACATCCACATATGACAATTTGTTGGAATAATAAACCCTACAACCCTCTCTGTAAATTTTTGAATGATCAATTTTTCCCTTTTCCACATCAACTTTAGCAATTAATTCCTCCAATGTGTTTGTAAGAGAAGCGTAGTGGGGGTTTGTAGATTGTGAATCCCTCATTCTTTTGATTAAATCTTCAATTTCAATTTTGTTTTAAACTATGGGGGTTACTAGATCTTCTTGAATACGGGGATGTTGACCAATTGTGGGAGTGTTGGGAGGGATGACATGAATAACAGGATTTGGTTTTGGTTGATTTCCTCGACCTCCACCGTAATAATAAAAAAATGCATTCAATTCAAATTTTAATATATAATTATCATATTTTAATGTAATTTTGAGAAAAGAATTATGCCTACCTCTTCTCCGTGGCACCATCGTCAATTCAGATCTTCCCGATGATCTAGAAACGATCCTTTGAGCTTGAGATCCAGCTAAATAAAAAAATATGAGGGCACGGTTAAGCTTTGAAACTAGTGTTTGAGGGAGATAAAATGATAGAGGCTTGGGCCTTTTTTTAAATTTATAACAGACATAACATGTACACGTTATTCTTTGGTAAATCCCAAACCTAAGAATTTAAAACGTGATTGCGTTATAATAGAATGCATTTGAGTTTTTTTCTTTTGGGGGGTTTTTTCCACTTTTTGGCCCCCCAACTTCATGCACTTACCCGTCACCAAGGCTTGGAATGTGCACACAAGTCACACTTTAGGTGTAAAGCAAATATTTTCATTTCCAAATGATAAATTTTCTAATTTTGGTTTCTATAGAAATATACCAAGTATATTACAATTTTCAAAAGATAATTATTTGAGTTCATTGTAACGCCCATAAAAATCAAACACAAAACCCAACAACAACATAGGTTGTACCAGAAAAATTATGGACTAAATTTTTTTGTTGAAGGACGAATGCAATGTTGAGCTAATCCCTAGGTTACTAAACGATTGTCACAAAATTAATTAAATAATAATATTTAAAATTAAATAATTGATTTACTCTACGATAAGGTTTAACATACTTCATTCAAATGATCCTCAATAAATTTAATACAGTGGTTTCCTAAGGTCATGCAAAATTAAACATTAAAGTCCAAGTTAAGATAACCATTTCATTACACCAAGCTAATTATTTAAGTCTCCATTGTAAAAGTAAACTAAACCAATAAGGGTAGAGGTTATTAAATTTAAATCAAGGATAAAAAAAGATAATAAATTAATTACTTTCAACACACACTAGTTGCCCCTTTCAAAAAAGAGACCCGTGTGATCAAATGATCACCTCACATACCCCCACCTAACTATTGTAGGAAACATTTTGGGCCATTGGATGAATCCAATCTAGGACATTGCATGGAGATATTCAAACTAAACCTAAAAATCCTTAAAGAAGGATTTTATTCCTTTATTTTTTCTCATTTCATTCATTTTGGTTTTGCAGTTAAACAAAATGGAAGAGGAAGAAGCCATGGGATAGGAGGAAACCTTGGGATGGATATTAACAACTCAACTCCCCCATTTTATTTATTTAATTATTTTTTATTTATTTTTATTCCCAATCTACCCTATTTAAGGGTTTATACATATTTCTATTTTGAAATCAAGTTGTTTCCATGCATTTACCCTTCTTGGGCAATTGGGTATCTTTATTTTGAATGAAAAAATTTGGTTCTCATCATAATTAAATACTTTTCTCCATTTTTCTAAAGGTAAAAAAAAGTTTTTCTTGTAAATCAATAGTGTGTGTGTGTGTGTGTGTGTGTGTGTGTGTGTGTGTGTGTGTGTGTGTGTGTGTGTGTGTGTGTGTGTTAGAGACCAAATAAATAACAACGAAAATGGGGTCACGGTTTTGGTATTAATGCAAACTACGTTGAAATTTCCTATGCAATCACAAAGGGAGAGCTTTTGTTTTAAACACGAGAATTGTGGAGGCTCAACCCCCACACACATAGTATTTAATACCCAAAGATTGGGGAGGGGTCGCTGACCCCACCCCCATCCCATTTACATATGGGGTGGGGGATGGGGTCGCGCAACCCCTCCCCACCCTCTACTTACTCATTGTACTATGCGGCCCATCCGCTTCACACTTTTAAAACATATTTTCAAAAGGTTTTAAATACTAAAACTTCATATTACAGTACTATTTATTAATAATAATAATGCTAATACTAATAATAATCAATAATATATATATATATATATATATTAAAATTAATATTTCAAGTCTAACAATATTATTAGGATTACAAAACTATTAGTATATTAAAAATTTTATTATATGAATAATATTAGAATAATCTATCTTATTTAAATTCTCCTTATCAATGTTAGATCAAGAAGAATAGGGATATTTAAAAATATAAGTCTTTAAAATTTAACTAATTGCAATTGCATTTAATTATAGATGTGGATTTATATAATATTTTGGTTTGTTAGATTCACCTAATGTAAGTTAGGCTAATGTAAATTTTATTATACAACTTTCCAAACAAAGTGAGAATAGAAGAAATTCTTTCATCCCATCTTAAGATTTTAACTACTATTTTCTTCAACTAGTTTAGAAGTACATTTATAGTTAAAAACTTCAATTCCATTTCTTTTAAGGAAAACAAAATGACCATTCAATTTCACAAGCAAGAATAAACAACAAAATACTTATTTATTTTTAAATGGATTCCAACAAAATTACAATATTTTTGGAAATGAAATTATATCAACTTAGATATATTGAAACAATATTATATTAATAAAGATATATCCATTTCACCTACATTCAATCTTCGTTTCTCCAAAACAATACAAATCTTAATAATTTCTTTTCACAAGACTAATCACATTTGAACTTGTAAATATTCTCAATCCACACTTTTCAAAGGAGATTTACAAGATAAATAATTTGCAAGAGGTAAAACAAATTTATCACATCTTATAATTTTAACAATGAATCCACTCACGTGGGAAGTATGAATTTGAAAATAAATTACTATTTCACCATTTTTTCACCTTTTTGAAATGACAAAACAGCTAGTGGTAAGGGCCAAGGAGGAATACCTATTAAATGTTGGTCGGTTGATGGTTTTTGCGCACGTTTTGACTTCTTGATCCATAGCTGAATGTGAGAGCTTCCTTTTGGCTAGGAGGAACTACCTATAATATAAAACAAGACCACAAAAAGATAGTTAAATGATATATGACAGTGGACTACCTAGCGTATGCTAGTTCCAAGAAGTGTGATACTTCCTAAATGGTGTCGAGTCCATTGTTTAAAACAAGTTAATGCAAGAAGTAAAAACTTCCTACCGTAGTTGATATGGTTTAGGTATCTTATTCAAGTACAATAAGCAAATCCAATCACAACAAGCTAGGTTATAGTTATATCCGAGAGGTGAGGTGTTTGTCAAGGTACTAGGACTAGTCGTGGTCCGATTCTAGGTTATTTAGGTCAACCGCTGGTAGCGTTATTGTTGTATACTGTTCTTGGTCAAGGTGTAAAACATAGAGACCAATGTCGGATAAATGTGACCAATGTTGGTTTAGGTAGAACCGACGACAGGTTGTGGATAATCGACGTTGGTATGGTTAACATACAAGAAACTCAAAGCAGATTTAATGGAAGGGGTGATATGAGGTCAAATAAACTTTGGGAGAATGACTGGTGAGGTCAGTAGAGGTCTTAGGTATGCTCGAATTATACAACAAGTAAGGATAGGTGATTTGGTGATATGGGTGAAGGGATTTTTGAGTTTACAGGCAAGTGGATTATGAAGCAATAAACATGTGAAGTACATGATTAATAACAGAGTAATAAAGATTCTGACTGAAATAAACCCTACAGTTAGGGCCATACTTACTATGTTAAGGATTTGGTAGGTAAGTGGTGGAGGTGGTTGATCGTAGAATACGTGTATGGTCCTGTAGCGGTGATTTCCAGAGTGCTCCCATGAATGCAATGGCTCTATGATTGATCCTGGTGATGGGTCTTGATGCGTAAAAGGATGCTTCTTTCTCTTGCATGTAGCTCTGATCTCCTTCCTTGCTCTCAAAATGTGCCAACCTAAAAACAAGGTTGTTTGGGTGAATAAATGGTAACCGATAACGGTTTTGGGTTCGAGCGTCGGTTAAGGCGGGATTCCCTAGGTTTACTAAAATGGGCAGATCTTTCTAATTTCTTGGGCCCAGTTAGTTTATTCTCACAGATTAGAATGGAAACTTCCCTTCTAATGAGCAGGAATGTGGTTAGAGAGATTTTAGGGATTGATTTTAGGGTTAGACCAAATCTTAGCTCATTAAGGCAAGTAAGACTTAGTTATTGTTAGTTATGGAAACATGCCAAGAATAGGTCTAGGGTGAGGTGTCTAGGTGAGGTGGAAATTAGCTTAATTAAAATAATTAAGTAATGAATATTATGAGGATTGGTATTAATTTAATTAAGTTAATTAAATTAATATTAATTTGGGGTGGAAAGGGCCATGGTTAGATGAGTATGCTTGGGCTCATTAGTTGACAAGGGACCAAGGGAGTGTGACCCAATTTTGGTGTCTAAAATTTTCCCCTTTTTGTTATGTAGCTTGTATTGGTAGTTTACACCGACAAAAATAAGATGTGGTTACCGCATGTGCACATGAAGGTGATCCCACTCAAACTAGGAATTGATGTGGTAAAAGACAAAATCAGTGAGTGGTTTGATAAAAGGTGAATGTGATGAAGAGGAAGGTGGAAAATAGGGGTAATGGGGTAAAGGTCCAATTGGGTAGTCTAGGTAATGGGCTAGGATCAAAGGAAGTAATAGTCAAATGCACACACACGTATAAACTACAACACGGTACCAAGTTGAAGAGTATTCAAACTCTACATTGTCTAAATGTTGATAGGTTTATCCAAACAAGGTTGAGGTGATTTCGGTATCTAAGGTATAGGATATGGTGTGGAAACAATTCGCAGTCATGTGCAGAATGTTTAGGTAAATTCTAGTATACCAAAGGTTGGATCGGGATAAATGGTCACGGTAATAGGAAACATAAGGTCATTAGTTCAAACAACACGAGTAACAAAGTGTCGTAAGGTATAGCGAGCACATGAGTTCACAAGTTACTAACAATATTCCGGGTCTAAGTAGCTAGGTCATGGCATGGGTAGGTCCGATGTATGGGTAAAATAACAAGTCCCAAAATGCAATTAAGGATAATCATAGGTAAGGTAAGCATGGAGGTTGGTTTCAATAAGGATGGGTAGGGTAAAATCGCGTTGGGTTGGTAATGTATTGTCGAATTGGGGAAAGGGCGGGGGCAATTGTGTGACAAGTAATCGATGCCGATCATACATAATCGGTGACGATGAGGTAAGCCGATCATGGTTTATTGGGGATAGATGACTGATGTCGGTCTAGGTATAACCAACCATGATGTGCTAGGGCACAGGACCGATGTTGGTTTAGGTATAACCGATGTCGGTCAGTCATCATGGGTATATAAAAAAGAAAAAAGTTTTTAATACGAATTCATTTATACGGTTTGGATTTTTGTAAATGAAAGAGAATTGAATGATTTATGCTTTTTCGGGAGGAAAATACAAGGGACGATATCTTCTGAGGTAGAGGGATCCACTTCAATTGAGGTTCCGGGTAGACGGAGTTCACGAGCACAGGGGATCGATTGTGATTGGGTGGAGGTCAGGAGGATTGGATTTGGTGATTGTACATGGCAAAGGTGGGAGAGGGATCGAGTGGACCACCGGTCCAACATCCCGACGTACCACCATGGATACGACAAAGCATGATGACGTAAGATTTAATCTCTTGCATTGGTTTAGGAGGTAGATTGTGTATATAGGTTAGGGAAGGAATATAGGCTTTTGGGGGGGAAAGGGGATTTGAATTTGGGAAGAAAAATTGGGTAAAATAGGAATGGGGAGAGGTGTGGTTAGGTGTACGAGGGGTGGGGAGGAGTTGAGGGTAGAGTTAGGTAGGAATTGGTGAGAAAAAGAGAGTGTTTTAGGTGTTGTGGATTTCTGCGCAATAGTAACTGATTTCGGTTAAGGGGTGGCCGACATCGATGGTGTCAAGCCGTAATGGTCACAAATAAGGTGACCGATGCCAATTTGAGAGAGATTGTGGTTGGTTAGGAGTAATCTGGTACCGGTCCTCATGTGGAGAAAAAGGGGTCAATAGAGCCCTAGGGTGGTTGGGTGAGATAGATAGTGGGTGAAAAAAATATTGTGGTGATGAAAAATAGACCATGCCCGTAAGAGGTTGAAAGAGGTATGGTATGATCGATAGTGGATGAGTGTTGGGGTGGGTAGATAGAACATGCGATAAGAAGGTAAGCTAAGGGAAAAAAAAAAAAGAGGGAGGGTAATAGGTGTAGGTGAGGTGTCGAGAGTGATTGTGGGTATGATCAAGGTGTACTAATGTGATGTTTTGTTGGATGTAGGTGAGAGACCAGCTGCAGATGTGAGATAGGGTACCGCCCCTACTCGTGATGGCTCGACGAGGTGTGATAACCAAGGATTGTTAGCATGTTACGAGAGGTTGTCTTGATTGGGTTCGAAACCACCGGCATGTAGTCCTAGTAGTCGAGCTTGATGGTCACCCTCATCGACAGATGGGATTTGGTGACCAACAAATTCTATCTACTAGTGAGTGAGATCATGGTCACCATGGAGGATGTGTATAGGATCTTGTGGTTGCCGATAATGGGGGCACAGGTATATTTGATCTCCTTAGAGGAGTCCGAGGAGTTGAGTTGTGATCTTTGGCGAGGGTTTGCATGGAGATGAGGTTTCATAGTGCCAACATGAGCTATGGGGAAATGTAATTGGATCGCCTAGAGGAGACTAGGCTAGTAGTGTTGCTAATGGAGGCTTTCTACTATTTTACACCGCAAGATGTAGAGGGTGGAAGATTCCCGTGATCGTTGATGGGGGTCCTGCATGATATGGTGATAGACTAGACCCATTTTGCATGGGCGCCAGCATTCCTAGTGTACCAATATAGGGAGTTATGGGTGTATGGGGGCTTCAGAGGTTCATCTTATGTTGTACTTTCCTACTTTGTTGTTGGACATATGAGTACATTGTGTGTGTGTGCCTAGTTGGTATGCCCCAGGCGGATGTATTCGAGCCAAGTTTTGTTTGAGTGGGCTACAGGCGATGGGTTCCTTTTATTAGAGAGTGTCGAGTGGACAGGGAGATGCATGATGTCATCTACTAGAAGTGTCTACTCAAGGGGTTATTTGACGTAGACATCATTTGGAGGCCCTCTGTGGGTTATCCATCATATGGGAAGATGGCCATAGAGATGGATGGTGTTTCTAATTTTTTCTTAGATTGTTTCTTTGAATCATTTTCGAAACAGATAGGGTAACAGGTGTAGGAGGGATACCTGTTCAAATGTTGGTTGATAGGTTATTGCATATGTATGACTTATGAATCCACAGCTGGCTATGAGAGCTTCCTTTTAGGGAGGAGGAACTACCTGTAATGAAAACAAGACCACCAAAAAGCATTAAACAATATGGGCAGTGAACTACCTAGCATTAGCTAGATCCGGGAAGTATGACACTTCCTAGATGGCTGTCAGTCCACTATTTTAAACAAATTAATGCTAAAAACAAGGTAAATCCTATTGTTATTTTAAAATTATTTAGGTATCTCACTTACAAACAATATAATAACTAGATCTAATCTAATAGGCTAAGCTAGAATAGAATCCACAGGTCAAATGGTTGGTTCTAGGTATTGCAGGTCTATTAAAGGTCTCGGGTAGGTCACAAGTGAGTGAGGGTGAGGTAGAATTAGGTGGGTAGGTCTCTGTCCAAGGTTGTATGGGAAAACATAGAGTTTGAAATCGTCAGGGGTGGCCGATCGCGGTTAGGTATAACCGGCGCCGGTTACTGTGAAATCTGGGAACATCACAGAATGGGGTTTTGGTCCTCCTTGTGATTGCACAAAGGATTTTGGTTGGTCGGGACAAGGTAATGGGTGACTGGAGTAGGTTTTAGTAAGGTTTTGCTGGGTCTACGGAGGTGTAAAGTGTTGGAGATAGTCAATAGTGAGCAAGATGAACAATGGGTGATAAAATGATGATGCAAGGAAATAACCAGGAAAGTATGATGTTACACTTACTTGGATTTCATTTTTGAAAGTTTCTATGTGAAGGATGGAGGTGTTGATGATGAGCTTGAAGGCTGTAAGTGATCACCAATTGAAGAAAATCTTCTGCATGGGCTGCATGCACACTCCTCTTTGCTTGGAGAGATCAGATCGTGGTTGGGATGGCTCTGTAAGAGAAGATGTTCAACCTTCTTCCTTAGATGTGAGTTCTTACTGGAATTGGCTCTCTGAAGATGTGTTATCTCTCTGAGATGTGTTCTTTCTTGTCAATCTTTCTCCCAATTTTTTTTTCCAGCCTTCAAGTTCCAACCTTGAGAATAAGGTAGTTTAGGGGTTAAAAGGGGTAACTGATGGTGGTCCGGGTTAACCGGCGATGGTTAGGGATAACCGACGTCGGTCAAGGTAGGATTTTCTAGGTTTGCTAAACTTAGGAGATCCTCCTGATTTCCTCAGATCTTGTGTCATTATCCCATAGATTAGATTGGGAGCTTCTTGTGAGCATGTGGGAATGTGGTTCGAGGGAGTGTAGGCATTGATTTTTAGGTTTTGGGTAAGTCTTAGTTAGTTATGGTAACTTGCTAAGAATAGGTCTTAGGTTGAGTTGGCTTGGTGAGGTGTCTAAGTGAACTGTATGTGGGGATATTATTCAAATAAGATATTTAAATAATAAATATAGTGAGGATAAGGTATTAATTTAATTAAATTAATATAAGTGGGGTGAAGGAGGTCATGCCTAGGTAAATGTGATAAAAGGTGCTTTTATATGTCGAAGGTTAAAGGGGGTTATGACCTAAATTTAGTGTCTACATTTTGCCCCTTTTTGTTGCATCGCTTGTATTGGTAAGTCTGTGCTAACAAAAATAAGATGTGGTTGGCCCATATGGGGGTGAAGGTGATCCCTCAAACCAGGAATTGACGAAGTAGCATTTGAAGCACTGAGTGGTTTGATAAAAGGTAAATGTGAGGAAAAGTAAAATAGGTGTAGGGGAAGAGGGTGAAAGGTCTACTCTAGCAATCTGGGTAATGTGTTAGGGTCAAAGGTAGCAACATTCAAACACACGCACACGTATAAACTACAACACACTACCAGGTTGAAGAGTAGGAAAACTCTACATCGTCTAAGGTCGAAAGGTTTATCCAAACAAGGGTGAAGTGAATCTGGTATCCAAGGTATAGGATAAGGTCAAGAAACACAACATAGGTTAGGTGCAGGAACATTTAGGTATGTTTCAATACACCAAAGGTAGGGTCGAGGATAAACGGTCATGGCAATAGGATAGGTAAGGTCATTAGGACAATCAACACAGGTAACAATGCCGCAAGGTATAGTGAACACATGAGGTCAAAGGTCACTAGCAATAGTCTAGGTCCAAAGATCTAGGTCATGGCACGGGTAAGGCCGAGGTAGGGGTAAAAAAGGCATCAGCAGCGGACGTGATGAGGTTGAATAAGGTGGAGGGCCAGGGGTGAAGGTAAAGTGGTCCAGGTAGGTGTAGGGGAGGTAAAAGAAGGAGGAGGTAAGGTAAAATGAGGTACATGTAAGGGCAATGGGTATGCAAGGTAACCGACATCATTGTTAGTAATCGTGTGAAGATAGGGGAACCGATGGTGGTAGTCTAGGGCAGTGGACTAGCCGTGGTCAAGAGTTAAGCGACATCGGTCAGCCGGGTTGGGTATAAAAAGCGAAAAAAACCCATGTTTTGAAATCCATTTGTGCATTGGTAAAAGGTAGAAAAGGACAAGAAGAAAGAAAAGAAGAATAGGACAAAAGGGTACAACAGAGAGCTTGATTGGTGGGCCACATAGGTGAGATTGATTGAGTGGGAGGTGGGGCCAGGAGATTAGGTGGAGTGAGTTGATTGGTGTGTAGATTTGGTGATAGAAGAGGAGGAGAGAGGTTGGGTGGACCAGCGTGGTGGCTAGAGGTGCCACTACATCGATGGTAGCGGATACAGTAAGATTAAAACCCTATGATTGAGTTGTTTTAGTTAATGTGTGTGAAAATTTAGAAAAATTTTAAAATGGGGGTTGTCTGGGTGGATGTTATTTGGAGGTCAGATGTGGACTTCCCATCATATAGACAAATGGCGATAGAGCTAGTGGGCTATAGATACATCGTGGATAGAGGGGAGGACAATGGGGAGCATGAGTGGATACCCGTAGAGTGAGTTAGATGCAAACTGGATTAGTCCATGGTGTACCACCACCATTCCCACAATACTGGAGAGATGATGTGGATAGGCCTATGTCACCACCACGACCCACAGTGTCGACTAGACAGGAGGAGCATCCTGTAGATGCACAGATTGATGATGTTGGGGTTGTAGATGGGTATAGGTAATGGTGGGAGGAACAAAGTGAGAGCCATACCACCGAGGCTGGGCATCCAAACTTAACCACCATCACCATTCGAGAGACGCCCTATAGGGGCAGGTGGTTACTTTGGTGACGCAGCTTGGGATCATGCAAGGGCAGCTGATAGGTACAGAGGCATAGGTTGCCACATTACAGGCCCAAATAGTGACATTGTAGGCTCAGGCAGGGTAGGGATAGGTACCTACATAGGTAGAGGCAGGGGAGATGGAGATGGAGATGAGGTAGGTAGAGATGGAGGGCAGATAGCCACCCTACAGTGCAGGTGTAGGCTTTATAGGGCCAATTGGCCATGATGTAGGGACAGGTGATGGGTCTATAGGGCCGACTTGTGATAGCAAAGGCACATATTACTACCCCGAGCCTATATACAAGAACAGTTCGGGATGAACCTGACCTCAAAGACCGGATAAAGCTTAGTGCCGGTTCAGGGACAGGGTCCCAGTGTATAGGTATCCACGTAGGTAGTGGGACCTAGGGCACCTCCACAAACATTCTCATGGCTAAGTTTTGAGATTCCCTAGGAGAGGCATGGTATTACCAGGATCATTTATTAGCTATCGGGCTAGATATACTCTCTATGCCGAGCACTGAGTACAAAAATCCTCCAGTGAAAGGACTAGATCCCGCACTCATAGTGTGGAGAGTATAGGGGTCCAACAAGCCCAAGCATAGGGTCATGGTGAGGCCACTAGTGTGTAGAGGCTAGCTTTAGGCTGAGGGCTAGCAGCAGGAGGGGAGGCAAGTGTCGGGCACCAGACAGTCATGACATAGGGGTCGGGAGAGACACAGCCACTTGGAGTAGCTCCCATATCAGATGGGGAGATGATTGACCTAACTTGTGGTGGCGTGCGTCTTTGAGTAATTTTTATTTATGATAAATGGGACCGTTCTACATGCCTTTGAGTCATTTTTTATATATGATATATGGGACCAACTGCGTGTCAAGTCGATTATGTACATGATACCGGCCATGATCTAAGGACACATTTTTTTAGTAGATACCAGCCTACGAGTGAAGACATTTTTTTAGAGTATATCGGTTTGCGTGCCGACATTTATTTTAGATGATAGCCATGATGAGATAGGCATGTTTATTTGAGATACACATTTATGTGATACGGGTGTACATTGTATTGATACACACATGTATATATGATGAGATAGATGATATGAGATGATGCTTCTTGTGATGTGTATGAGTTTTACTTTATTATGATATGAATGGAAAATAGATGAGTTAGGCATGATAGAGTGAGGTCATAGGCATGGATCGAGTCAGGTCGGTTTAGGCATGGATCGAGTTAGGTTGGTTTAGGCATGGATCGAGTCAAGTCTGTTGTATGTATGGATCGAGTCAAGTTAGTTATAGGCATGGATCGAATCAGGTCGGTTGCAGGCATGGTTGAGTTAGGTCATAGGCATGGTTAAGTTAGGTTGTTAGGCATGGTTGAGTTAGGTCATAGGCATGGTTGAGTTAGGTCAGTTGTAGGCATGGTTAAGGTAGGTTGTTAGGCATGGTTGAGTTAGGTCATAGGCATGGTTACGGTAGGTTGTTAGGCATGGTTGAGTTAGGTTATAGGCATGGTTTAGTTATTTCGGTATGTTGATAAAAATGGCAATATAAATGCATGAGATAGTGTAAAATATGGAAAAATGTTGGTTATGTATGAAAATGTGAAATAATATAAGTGGTATAAGTTATGTGGTAATATGGTTCAAATGTCGATTTTTGATATGAATAGGAAATCAGGTAAGGGTGAGGAACATGGTTAAGGTAAAGAGTGGCCGAGCTAACCTTCTAGGGCCCCATGCCCTGGAAGTGCTGCCTACATAGTCCCGGTGAAAAGGACCTCGGACCAATGTAGTTCTCCCGTAAGCTAGGGAATTTGATGAAAATGAGTTGGTAGGTTTATGGTATGTTGCTAGGTTTGGGTTTTAAGTGGTGGAGGTAGATGATAATAAAAATGTTGCAGGTGAGGGTGACTATGGCGAAAGGGGAGGATGACCCCAAAAGGTAAGCGTCGAGGATTAAGTCCTGTATAAGAAAATCAAAAGGTAATGAATAAGAAAAAAGATAAGAGGGGGCAAGAGAGCCACCTGATTGGCAAGGATCAAAGTGTATGAAACACATCTATAGTTAAGCGAATAAACGTGAGACCCTAAAGATAGTACATGATTAACTATTCTACAGTGAAAGTAGTCACAAGATCACCAAATGTCAAAATTCCAAGATGTCCCTTGAGGCAATTTAGGAAATGAGAGTGGAAATGGTAATGTGGGTAAAGGGTAGTTATTTTAGGTATGTTTGGGGTGACAGGTCTTTTGGTCAAGAGGTCCTAGGTCACAATGGGAAAGTCCATGACTAATAATTTTTTTTTTTTTGATAGATTGATCGATGTGGGAAGTCTATATGGGATAAATATATGTCTCCTTGAGGTCTTCGTGAAGCTGATCGATGTGGGAAGCTTCGGTTTCTCTCATTTTTTTTTTTTTTTTTTTTAAGCTTCACATAGTTGTCCTTCGAGGGAGTAGTCTATTTATAGTAGCAATTTGGTCGAGAGGAAGATGTCCTTTTGAGGGAGTCATTTTTTGTTATTTAGAAGTTTGACTCAAGGAGCTTGGTCCCATTAAAGGTCTTTGAAATCATGGACAAGACGAAGGTGAAGGATAGGACTCTTATTCAAAAGGTGAGGTGGAATGACCATGGGATCTCATCTAAAAGTAGACAAAAATTATCCATGAGAATCATGCTATGTGCAGTGCCGTGGTGCACATATTCAAGAGAAGAAAACAAGTGATGGGTACTCACATGATTCTTGTGTAATCATTAGGGAGGTGTATGAAGTGGATGGCACTCAAGGGATGATCCTGTAAAGAGACAAAGGGTGAGGTAGGACAATGAGTCAACAATAGAATGGTCGAAGATGTAACGCATTAAGGGGATCAGTTTAGGTTTACCCTAAAGTGAGGACAAATGATAAGCACCGATCCATAGGTATGTGTCACGATGTATGGTCCAAGCAAATTAGGAGAAAATTTTCCCTGTTTACTTTTCTCTGCTTTGGTTACGTGTTGATTTTCTTTCAAAACAAGGTCACCGACCTGGAAGGTTTATTCATGCACACATTTTTCATAAGAATGTTTGATACGTTGTTGATAAACTTGAATGTGATCCAAAGAGTTAAGATGACGTTCATCTAATAACTCTAGTTGTTAAGTGGTCCTTGACAAAATTCAGCATCACTAAGCATGTCATGGAGAGAAATGTGAAGCGAGGGGATCTAAACTTCGAGAGGCAGAACAACCTCAGTACCGTAGACTAGTGAAAAGGTTGTAGCCGTAGTGGAAGTGAAAATACTAGTGCGGTATGCCCAAAGAGAAAAAGGAATGTGCATATGCAAATCCTTCCCCAAAGATCATCCACCACTTTCATGAGAATTTTATTGAGGGTTTTGTTAGTGGATTCAGCCTGGCCATTGGTTTTTGGGTAATAAGGGGAGAAGAAACTAAGCTGAATGCTGAAGGCATCACAAAGTTTTTGTAATGTTTTGTTTTTGAATTGTTTTCCATTGTCAGTGATGAGGCGATGAGGGACACCAAAGTGAAAAATGATGTGATGGTTAATGAACTCACATATTTTCTCATATTTTGTGGAGATGAGTGGTACGGCTTCTACCTCTTTTGTGTAGTATTCGGTAGCAATTATGATCCATTGATGGTGTTGGGATGAGTGAGGTTGATTTCTCCAACAATATCCAAACCCCATTGAGAGAAGGGCCAAAGGTCCCGAGTGACCTATAAGGCATGAATAGGTATATGATGAAGGTTGGAATGTTGTTGACATTTCACACGCAACATTTGACATAGTCGCAAAAATCAGGTTAAGTGTTGGCGGTAATAGCCTAGGCAGAGAATATGTTTAGAATGGTAAGGCCACTAAAGTGACCTCCACATATGCCATCATGAACCTCCTTGATGGTATAAGAAATATCAAAACTTGTGAAGCATCATAGGAGAATACCATCAAAGTCACGCTTATGGAGGATTCCTCCTGGGATAACGAAATGAAAGACCCTTTTAAGGAAGGCACATTCTCCGTTACGAGTGAGATCAAGTGGTAAGATGGGGAGGGATAGGTATTCAGAGTATTGTTTGTACCAAAGTTCTTGTGTGTTCGGTGAGGGAGTTCGACAAGGTCAACACAACAAGATTTATAAGAAGGTGAATGGAGGTATCCATTTAATGGTAACAAAGATGTCTGAATCGGTAGGTGAAGCGGGTATTTGGGAAGTAGGAAGGCCATGGTATTCACAAATTTATTGGTAGATCATGGAACGGTTTGAAGTTTATAGCGGTCAAAGGTAGTCAACATGATGTCTACATAATGTTTGTATTCTTGAATTATTTCATTATGACACTGATAAACACCATTGACTTTGTTTACTACCAGTTGAGAATCACCAAAGATATTAATAGATTTAACATCTAAGGCATAGGAATCATGAGACCCAATACGAGTGCGTATTCGGGTGATGATATTGTTGGTGCATTCAAAGTCTAGTTTGAAAGACAAGGGCATGGGTTCTCCATCAAGAGGAATGAGGATAACACCAGCTCCACCCCCATGCTGACACTTGGAACCATCGAAGAAAAATGTCATTTGGTAAGGGGGTTCGTCCAGGGAAAGGGTAGCAATGGATTCATCGGGAAAGTCAAAATTAGAGGGTTGGTCCCTAGAAATAGGTGCGTCAACCAGTTGGTTGGCAATATCTTGGCCCTTAATGGAATTTTGGTGAATGAATTCAAGGTCAAGATCAGCTAAAAGCATAAGCCATCATGCGACATGCTGATTTTGATAGGGTTTGGCATACATGAAGTGTAAAGGATCGGTGTTGGTCACAACATAGGTTTTGTTGTTGAGTAGGTAATGACAGAGTTTAGTTACAATGAAAACTAAGGCTAATAAAAGATTTTCTGGATGGTTGTATCGGGTTTCATAATCCAAAAGAGTATGACTTATATAATAAACCACTTACTCCCTATGTTGTTCATCGCGATGAGCGAGCATGGCTCCCAAGGAGTGATTGGTAGCTGAGATGTATAGGTAAAAGGGTTGATCATCTTTAGGTGGAATGAGTATGGGTGGTTGGAGAAGGTATTATTTTAGGGCCTCAAAATCTTTGTGACAATCATCATCCCAGTTAAAGGAGACATCCTTCCTAAGAAGATGGTGAAATGGTTGACACCGATTAGATAATTATGAAATGAAATGGTGAATGGACTGCAATTTACCTTACAAGCTATGGAGTTGTTTGAGGTTAGTGGGCAGAGGCATTTCCAGAATAGCCTTGACTTTGGCAGGGTCAACTTCTATACCATGGAGGGAAACAATAAACCCCAGGAGTTTTCCTGAGAGAACCGCGAAGACACACTTTTTAGGTTGAAGGCGGACACAATATTTAATGAGGTAGTCAAAGATGGTTTTGAGGATGGTGAGGTGCTCGGCATGACATTTAGATTTGGCTAAGAGATCATCCACATAATCTTCTAATATTTGATGCATGATATCATGGAAAATGTAAGTCATAGCATGTTGATATGTAGCACTAGTGTTTTTAAGGCCAAAAGGCATGACTCGATAGCAAAAGGTTCCCTAAGGGGTAATGAATGTGGTCTTGTGCTGATCTTCTGGGGAAAGCAAAATTTGGTTATAACCCGAGAAACCATCCATGAGGGAGAGCATCTAACCCACGATAAGGTCAACCAGTTGATCAATACCGGCAAGGGAAAATTGTCTTTCAGGTAGGTGAGGTTGAGGTCACGGAAGTCTCTACAAATACAGAGTCCCCCAATCACCTTAGTGATAGGGAAAATGTTATAAATTCAATGAGGATAATCAATGGGTAAGATGAAGGAAAAGAAAGAAGGTGTCAAGCTCCTCTTTGACAAGAAGGGCAATGCGTGGGTGCATTTTTCAGCTTTTGTTTGATAGGTTTGGCATCGGGAATGGTTATGATATTGTGGACCACTATGGTGGGGCTATTACCAGGAATTTCTGTGTAAGACCAAGTGAAAGTGTGGTTATGATCTCAGAGAAAAGAAGTGATGGCCTCCTGCTCAACAGCATCTAAAGATTGTTTGATCTTTAGGATGTGCAGGTCATCCTAAGTATGAATGTTGATCTCGATAGTTGATTCATTCAACATGGTTTACGTCTCAGAAGGTAATGATCGATGAATATATGAGTCTTCTACATTAAGGTAGGTGAGTTTGGATTCATCATCCTAACATTGAATGACGTTAATGGTAGGTGTGTTATCGTCGATCATCTCAAGGTACATGAATGGGAGAGTGGAAGGGGCCCCAAGTAAATGAGGCCCCAAGGAAATGTGTTTATGAAAAAAAAAAAGTTAGGAGGGATAGATTCAAGATCCATCAACTCTGTCAATGAGAGTGGTGATGAAGGTGGAGAAGGGGTAGGGTCCGTAATGGGTTTAATGCGGGCTTGTTTGGTGGAAGGTTCGGGAAGCCGATACCACTCCGGTCATTATGTTTTCGGGTGGTACATGGAATAACGGTATGGCGGCCTTGCTTGTAAAATCCAAAACCAAAACCCTTCCATGCACAATGGTGTAGAAAGGTGTGGGAAAATGCGATAATTGGTAAGTGATCGGAAATCAACGAAAATGGGTGGGGTTGTGATGGTGGTTCGGTGTGTGTAAGTGGTAGTATCAAGTCCCCCATAGGTGAGACTAGTATGAAGATGAGGAGTACCATAAAGGATGTGTTCTCCTATACGGTGATCATAGCAAGGGTGTTGGTGAAGGCTCCCATAATCATGTGGAGTAAGGAATGTGTTAACACTATATAGGTGGTACTCCCCCAGAGTGAGGCGTTGAAAAACACCTTCCAAGGGATCAGTGGTTGGTATGGGTGTGGGTAGTAAAGTATGGACGATGTGTCGGAGGTCGATGTGGAGGTGGTGTTAATGGATTGGGAAGCTAATGGGTCAACCATGGAGGTTAGAGCAACAACTATATTGTAGTAGGTGGGTGTAGGTGTAGGTGAAGTGGTACGGTCACCGAAGTAGATGGCTTAACTTGTATGAGTACATCATGGGTGGGTCGGAAAAGCATGTTGCATGTTTTGAAAGGTGATGGGTCAGCTAGAATGGTATAAGTGTGTCCTTCATGTTCAAACTTTACACAATGATGTAAAGTGGAAGGAATGCAACCCATGACATGGATCCAGGGTCTACCAAGCAACAAGTTATATTGGAATTCCCCCTCCAAAACATAAAACAATTCTAGAATTGTGTGGGGCCCACACGAACATGCATGATGACAGTGCCTAGTGTGGAGGTGATAGCATCATTGAATGAGCAAAACATGACCGGATGTTTGTGCATGTAATTTTTAGGTATGTTCATTTGATCAAATGCATGGGATGAAATAATTTTAATCATAATCCTCCATCAATCATCACACGGTGTACCCGTATGTCATCAATGTGTAGAGAGATGAATAGGGCTGGGTATGGGTCATCATTTTGGTATGGCATGATCTCCATCTCTGAGAAGCTGAGAGAGGCCACTTGGTGAGCAAGGTGAGGTGAGGATGAAGGTGGTAATTTGGTGAGAGAGGCTACATGATGGGGTGTGATAATGGAGGCTACGGGTGTAGGGTCATTTGGTAAAACCTCAATAGATTGAATAACCTCCATGAAGGCTTGACGATGGGATTTCGAGGTTTGGATGAGGTCGTATAAGGACATTTTGAGGGGAGATTGGTGTAATTGTTTGAGCATGATGATGTGTGACTCCATTAGAAATGGGGTATGTGGGGCCATGGATAGTTACTTTAGGTATGGGTGCAGATGGTATGTTGAGTATGGGATTGGTTGGTGTGGTCAGACTTCCTTTTCTTTTCCCTTCATGCACATTTAGTGATGCGTACCATGTTAATTTGAGGGAATTTGTCAAATAAGTGGGTGTAGAGTAAGTCGTATAATCACATAAATGGTAAAAACCTACAAGAGGAGAAAAACCCTTTGAGGTCAGGCTTGGTGCATGACATTTGGGTGGTGGTGTGGCAAGTTCTCTCGATGCGAACCATGTTAATTTAAAATTTCGTATGTGTGTTTCTAGGAGTTGTGAGGGTGGAGGTTGTGGTTTTGAGTGGGTAGTGTAGGAACGGGTGTAGGTGAAGTAGGGTCCTCCTCAAGAAGGTCATCGCCATCAAAGTTGGTTTGGGTGGACATAATTAGATAAGGACATTTTTAAGGCCTCAGCTTCTCCACATCGTGTCTGGCACACAATGGTATGCACAAATTTTAGTATCATCAAACCATTTTGGCTTGGGTTTGAGGGGTTCATAAGGTCCGAGTGGCGGTAATGTGATGAAAGAGGTCTCTCAGAGGTTGGTTAAAATCTTGGCATAGGACCCTACTAGTGGATCACTATGGGAAGTGAATATGGTTTTGGGTGTAGGTGTAGTTGGTTATCTCGGGAATATTTTTGGAAAGAGTAGGAATGGGTCGAGCTATGGGTTTAGGTCTGGTGTGGTTTGAGGTATCAATCTGGTTTCATTTAAGTAAGGGTATAGTAGATGGATGGGTAAGAGGATGAGGGGTTGTTTTGACTACCCTGTTATGGGGTAGTAGGGTTTTGTTTTTAGGTAGCACCTTCTTGGATAAAGGTGATGTGGGTGTATAAGGTCTTGAAGGAAAAGTAGATGGAGGAAGAGGGTGAGTTACCCATGGGGATAATGGGGTGTTATGAAGGTAGATGACATGGGTCGTGTTTGGGTGTGAGGGAAAATGAATAAAGTGTAGTGGGTAGTGACGTAACAACTGAAGGTATGTGAGGTATCGGTGGTAAAGAGGTTGTAGGTGTGGCTATGAGTTGTGTTGTGTGACTGGGTAGGTTAGAGATTTGTGAGGCAGGAATGGGTGATTGTGTTATTAGGTTATGAATGGGTGAAGGGTACTTGACCTGACCGTTGGGCACCGAGGTCTTAAGGCAGATGGGGAAGTGTGGGTGTGATTAGTACGGTAAGGGTAAGAGGTTGATTGAGTTTGTTTATTGGGTTTGGGTATCGGAGTAGGTGTGGTATTGATGGTAGAGGATGTAGCTAAATCTATTTTAATAGGTGGATGAGTAAGGTTGGTGGTCGGGGTGACCCCTAAAGTGGTAATAGGTTGAGTGGAAGTAAATGTTGTGGGTATGGGTTTGGATTTAGGTATAGGTTGGGTTATGGGTAAGGTTGTGGTGTGGGTGCTAACGGGTATCATGGAAGGGGCCACGACAACAAAGTGGTTTTATTTGGTTTGATAGGTGGAAATGTGTGTGGGTAGATAGTGGAGGTATCATCGAGGGAGCTCTACATTTGTGTTGAGACCGAAAGTAAGAGGCGCCCCCTTAACAAATCTCTATCCACATAATCTAAGTGATCCGCCAAACATGAGAATGGCACGTATGTGGGTGGAGTTGGTGAGGACCTAATGGGAATTCTTGTAAAATGTATCTTAGAGATGGGGAATCATCTAGCTTCAGCTTCCGTGGATAAGAGAGCTAAAAGTAAGTCTATTGGATTTTGGGTAGCAGATGGAGAATGTTCACCGAGAGGAAAAGGTATCTCTACTGGGTCTATGATGGGTGGAAGAGATTATGGGAGTTCCTCTATAAGTGGAGGAATGGATAGGTTCTCCTCTATAGGTGGAGGAGGTATTGTAGGTAAAGGATCTCTAAGTGGAGAAGCTAAGGGTGAGATGGTCTCAATGTTAGTAAAAGACTCCTCCGTAGGTGATGTAGGAGATGAAGGGTGGTCTTCTATTGGTGAAGGAATAGTGACGATTGATTCCAATATAGAAGGAGGATTTTGGGCTATGATTTCCTCTATGGAAGGGATGTGAAGTGATTGAGATGCGACAGGTACCTCGTTAAAGATCACATGAACCTCACGAGTATGGGTATCATGAGTGGATGTCTCACCAGTTTGATGGATGAAGGGGCATGATTGGGAAATGGTTTTTTAAAGATTTGTAGATTTTGTTAGGGTGGTGTTGGGATTATCCACAGTCAACTGACCTTTCTTGAGAATTTCTTGGATAATGTTCTTAAAAGTGATGTAGTTGCCGTCATTATGACCCTTCACTTGGTGATAATTATAGAAATCGTGTTCTTTATACCACGCGGGCATGGAGCGAACAAGGTCAAAACCGGTGTGTGGTTTTATGGGTGGCAAGGTGATGGCGCCAACTTTGATAAGCTTTTCTAAAATAGAAGAGTAAGGTTCCCCAATTGCGGTATATTTTCACTACTCTTGTCTGAATCAAAAAGCTTGTACGGGTGATAGATTAGATGAAGGTGTAGCTTGATTAGATGGATGAGTTGGGTCGGCTTTAAGTACCACTGTGTTTGTAGTACCTTTAGCCTTTGAATAATTGGTTGGCAGTTTGGAAGAAGAAGAAGTTTTAAGTTGACTTGAATGCTGAATTCTTATTTCATAATTGGATTTTCTTCTCTTCGATAGCCCAAATTTCTAACTTTCGTGCCATAGTAAATGCCTCATCGAATGTTCTGAAAGTTTGGACCTGCAAGGTCGGGGAGATATGTCTAGCGCAAGCTCGTGTGAAGAGCTCGATGAGTTTGGTTTGTGGAAATTGAAAGGTAAGTTGATTGATCAAGTTGCGCTGCCAATGAATGAAAAATCTGCATGATAGATTCATCCTCGCATCGACGACGTGTGGAATAAAGATTAGTCATGGAAAATTTCTTGGAAATGTTGATAGAAAAATGATCCAAGAAATATTGGGCTACCTGATTGAATGAAAATATGGAATGCTTGGGTAACCCACTATACCAATATAATGCTGGTCCGGTGAGGACATGGGAAAAGGTCTCAAAACTAAGGCATCATCATGAGCAATCAAATAACATCCATGTTTAAACGAGCACAAATGTTATTGCGGGTCTTCCTTACTATTGAAGTGGTTGAATTTAGGCATTTCCCAATGCACAGGGTATGAATGGATGGGAATGGATGGGTGAATAGGCTCATTGTAAATCTCATTGTAAGTGAGAGTGTTGTGGGAGCCGGAGACCGATGCCTCCAGTGTTTGCATCTTATCCATCATCAATCTAATTAGGTCATTGGTGGGTTGTGACGATTGGATGCCTCCTATGGTGTGAGGAGGTTGGTTTTGGGTGTATAATGGGTGGGGCATTCTAGTGTATGGGGCTGCCATGTAAGGTGGTGGAGAAGAAGGCAATGAAATAGGGGGTACGTACCGGAATGAACAATAGATGAAACAGCATTGTTGGTAGTATGTATATGGGGGAGGAAGGGTCGTGGTAACCCTAGTGGCAATAGGGGCTAGTGATTGTGGAATGGAAAGAACTACATTCTGAAATGGGGTAGGGGTCACCGATACTAGAGGTGGGAACATAGCTATGGGTATGTATGAGACATTAGGGGTGGATGAGGTCATGTTTGGGGTAGTTTCCGAGAGTATGGTAGATGTAATGGGTGCTACAAAGGTAATGTATGGATCATGCAGTCATAGCGGATATAGGACCTAACTGTGAAACAACTAGAGGTAAAGTGGAAACATGAACCATTGAACAAGATGGAGCCAATGCAAAAGTGGGTGTGAGCGTTAGGGGGATAGATACGGGCATGCCGTATATCAACTGACCCGAGGTGTCTCGGGTGGATGAGTGGGAGAGGTAAAACTGCAAGGCTGCAGGATTTTGGTCAAGGAGTCGTGCAAATTCCTTATCTCCGGTAGTGATATTGGTAGGCTGGATGGGATCCATGGTTGGTGATAAAATAGAGGGTGGTGAAGGACTAGGTGGAAGTGGTTGGTGACTGGCATGGAACACGAGAGCATTCACTTGTCTTCGGGTCAGTACCATGTGAACCGATCTGTCAGTGAGGTTGTTTCTCATAAATAATACGTAAAACAACAGAGGAACATGTGAATCGGTGATAAATAAGAATGGATGAAGTAATAAATGGTAGGTGGAATGTGAGACAGGTTAACCGATGCCAGTTAGAGAAAACCAACACCGGTCAGGGGTAACCGCTATCGGTCACATAGAAAATGGACAGTGAGTAAACAACGAGGTAGAAGGTAGAATTAGACAAAATGCCAAATCTGGGGATGTGTAAGACATCAAAGGGAAAACAATGACTGTGACAGAGACTATGAAAGTGGAAATAAGTGAATTGAAACTATCATTTTGAGTAGGTGAGCAAAAGGACCTGTAACTGATGCCAATTGGATTTAATCGATGGAAATCAAAGATAACCGATGATTGTCATTGTGAAATTGAAATAGTGATGAGAAAAAGTGGTTGTGAGTTAAAATTTGATGTAGAATCAGACCCAAAATTCTGGGAATGATGGTGATATGGCCCAGGCACACTCAGGTGAAGCTAGAATACACCAGCTATGATGAGGAGCATGCAAGGATAAACAGAAAGTGATGAACGTGATCTTTCACCTCAAAATGCAAGTCAAGAAGAAACACTAAGAAAGAACATTCCTAGAGTGCCTATTCTATTACGTTTGTTCAGCTTATGCTATTTAGGGACTGACACATGAATTGTGAAATAGAGTTTTTGGTGAGGATGGCTTCCTACAAAAGAAAGAGATCTATAAGGAGAGGTTTCAGGTTTGTTATGGTGGGGGCGGGCTACGCTCTGAAGTATGACTCGACAGAGCAGTGAGCTAGGTGCCCATTGTGCTGTGATCGTGTGATCACCTACAACTTCTTCCAGGTAAGATGTTGTTTAAGAATGTATGTATTTTCAATTTTTGTGAGGTTTGGTAAGACTCAGAGAAAGAGGAAAGGATAGAAATGATTTTCTATGATTTGTTTGTCAACCATCAAGTGGTAATGACTTCCAAAGCGTATAGGTTTCTTTCAAATAATGTGAGCTAATGCAGAAAATTAGAATGGAATGCAATGATTTTAAGCCCAAATCAAAAATGGAATTCAATGACACAATAAGAGGAATAGGAGAAAGTATGATCTTTCACTAATGCAATGCTAATGAAAGGGAAGAAATGTTTCATTTTAAGCACCAAAGTACGATTACTTTTGGAAAATAGAAGAAAAGATGATTCCAAGGGGAGAAATTTAAATGTAAGAACCTTTTGGAGAGGAAACAAACATGCAAATTTTCACCTAGAAATGAATGAATGCAAGGAACCCCGAATGGGTCCGACCAGGCGTTCCAAAATGTTTCTACTTTTTCTTAGATCGTTTCTTTGAATCATTTTCAAAACAGATAGGGTAATGGGCATAGGACGAATACCTGTTCAAATGTCGGTTGATGGGTTTTTGTGTGCGTATGACTTCTAAATCCATAACAAATCATGAGAGCTTCCTTTTGCTAAGTGGAACTACCTGTAATGAAAACAAGACCACCAGAAAGCATTAAACAATATGGGCAGTGAACTGCCTAGCGTTAGCTAGATCTGAGAAGTATGATACTTCCTAGATAGTTGTCAATCCAGTGTTTTAAACAAATTAATGCTAAACACAAGGTAAATCCTATTGCTATTTTAAAATGATTTAGGTATATCACTTAAAAACAGAATGAGAACTAGATCTAATCTAACAAGCTAAGATAGAATAGAATCCACAGTCAAATGGTTGGATTTGGGTATTGCAGGTCTATTAAAGGTCTCAGGTAGGTCACAGGTGAGTGAGGGTGAGATAGAATTAGGTGGGTAGGTCTTTTTCCAAGGCTATATGGGAAAACACAAAGACTGACGTTGGTCAGGGGTGACCGAGTACGGTTAGGTATAACCGGCACCGGTTACTGTGAAATCTGGGAACATCACAAAATGGTTGTTTGGTCCTCCTTTTGATTATACAAAGGTTTTTTATTGGTAGGGACGAGGTAATGGGTGACTGGAGTAGGTTTTAGTAAGGTTTTGTTGGGTCTACGAAGGTGTAAAGTGTTGGAGATATTCAATAGTGAGCAAGATGAACAATGGGTGATAAAATGATGATGTAAGGAAATAACCAGGAAAGTATGATGTTACACTTACTTGGATTTCATTTCTGAAAGTTTCTATGTGAAGGATGGAGGTGCTGATGATGAGCTTGAAGGTTGTAAGTGATCACCAATTGAAGAAAAGCTTCGCATGGGCTGCATGCACACTCCTCTTTCTTGGAGAGATCAGATCGTGGCTGGGATGGCTCTGCAAGAGAAGATGTTCAACCTTCTTCCTTAGATGTGAGTTCTTGCTAGAATTGGCTCTCTGAAGATGCGTTATCTCTCTGAGATGTGTTCTAGCTCATCGATATTTCTCCCAATGTTTTCCACCCTTCAAGTTCCAACCTTGAGAATAAGGTTGTTTAGGGGTTAAAAGGGGTAACCGACGGCGGTCCGGGATAACCGGCGATGGTTAGGGATAACCAACATCGGTTAAGGTGGGATTTTCTAGGTTTACTAAACTTAGGGAGATCCTCCTGATTTCCTCAGATCTTGTGTCATTATCCCACATATTAGACTAGGAGCTTCTTGTGAGCATGCGGGAATGTGGTTAGAGGGAGTGTAGGCATTAATTTTAGGGTTTGGGTAAGTCTTAGTTAGTTATGGTAACTTGCTAAGAATAGGTCTTAGGTTGAGTTGGCTTGGTGAGGTGTCTAAATGAACTATATGTTGGGATATTATTCAAATAATATATTTAAATAATAAATATAGTGAGGATAAGGCATTAATTTAATTTAATTAATTAAATTAATATAAGTGGGGTGAAGGAGGTCATGCCTAGGTAAATGTGATAAAGGGTTTTTTTATGTCGAAGGATGAATGGGGATTGTGTCCTAATTTTAGTGTCTATAAATGGATTATAGCTACTCAAATGGATAGAGGGGTGACGTGTCAAAGAGCACGAGATGATGCTCGTAGATAGGGTTAGATGACAGTTTGGACTACCGCAAGATATACCTCCACCCTTCCCACAATACAGGAGGGATGACATGGAGAGGTTGTTGCCTCTGCCCCAACCGAAAGTGCCTATAGGGCGGGTGGAGTAGGTGAGATACCGGTGGATCGATGATGTCGGGGTAATTGATAGATATAGATAGTGGTGGGTGCACACCTATGAGTAGTACCGCCGAGGCTGGGGCAGCTATATTTAGCCACCATCATTGTTTAGAGGGACGCCCTACACGGGTAGGTGGATACCTTGATTACACATCTACGGATGGTGTAGGGGTAGTTGACAAGTGCAGAGGCATAGGTGGCCACTATATGTAAAAACAAGTGGCCGTTACGAGCCCAAGTAGATAGGGACAGCACCCACACATGGTGGTGATGGTGATGGGAGATAGGTGGCCATTTTACGAGGCATAGGTTACGAGGTTTTAGGGTCATTTGGTCACCGCGCACGGTGTGTAGGTTGTGACTCTTTAGACCTAGATACAAGGAGTAGGATAGGGTACCTCGGGACAGAACAGAACAGGGGACATGGTCGAGGCCAATAGGGCCACAAATGACATTACTCGTAGTCAAATTGTGGGATGCCCTAGGTGAGGCCAGGTATTATCAAGATATTTTGATGGCTGTAGGGATATATTTTCTATCCTATGGAGAGTATAGGGCACAACAGGCCTCGAGTGAGAGGACCAAGTCACGCACCCATAGTGTGGAGAGCACAGGGGGCCAGCAAGCCCCGAGACAGGGTCAGGGTGAGGCCACTAGTTCATGGAGGCTAGTCCCAGGTGATGTACCAACAGAGACCCAACCACGACCCATGATGGGTGGTGAGATGTTAGTAGGCTACCATACAGAGCCGAGGAGGAGGAGGAGGAGACCAGGGAGATAGAGATGGAGGATATCAAAGCGAGATGATGCACGATAGCCACGTGGACCTCCTTTTTGAGGTAGTTGTTTTATTTTTGATATACACTAGCCTGAGTCTTTGAAGAGAGTGAGGATGTATACAGGATTTTATTGATTTTTATCATATATGGCCTATGTGTAGAAGATGGTGAGGATATATACGATAGTTCATTGATTTTGATCATATACTAGCCTGCGTGCTGAAGATGGTGAGGATGTACATAAGGGTTTTTGAGATTTTTGTATTCATTTGTATCTGTGTACATATGTATGTATACACAGATGTCATGATTTATAGATGATTATATTTATACTATGGATGGTGTAATTGTTTTCATTTCCATTATTATTTGTGTATTTGATGGAAACTAGGTGAATTAAGTATGATGGAGTCAGTGGTCGTGTAGGCATGGTGGAGTCAAAGTCGATTTAGGCATGATGGAGTCCGATCATAGCCATGGATTGAGTCGAGTCATAGGCATGGATGGAGTTAGGTCATAAGCATGGATTGAGTCAGGTTGAATTAGGTATGGTTTAGTTTAGGCTAGTTTAGGTATGGTTGAGTTTAGGTTGGTTTAGGTATGGTTGAGTTGATATTGGTTACATTTTTAATTCATTAATTTGTGTAATTAATGATGATTTGGATCATGTTAAGATGTGTTGTATTAAAATACATGATAATGGTAGAGAAATGGTAGACAAAATGAATGGTAAAGATGTTAAGCAATTGTTGTTTGTTTGGTTTAATTTCCAAATATGATATAAAAAGGAAACTAACTAGGGTAAAATGTGAATAGGAAAGGGGAAGAGGGAATTGGTTAGGGTAGAGAGTGGCTAAGCTATCCTCCAAGGGACCTATCCTTCAAAGTTCTCGCCTACATACTCCCGCAAAAAGGTACCTTAGGCTGATGTAGTGCTCCCATAAGCTAGGGATGACGAGGGTGAAATAGCAGAATGATCCGATAGGTGTTAGGCATGGATGATGTAGGTCATAGGCATGATTGAGTTTAGGTTGTAGGTATGGTTGATTGATTTTTAAATACATGGGCCAAGGTTCTTGTTCTGTATAGGATAATCAGTAGGTAATGAGGAAGGTGAATGGTAAGAGGTGGTAAAATATTTGGTTAATTGATAAGAACCCTAATGAGTCTACCATACCCTAGATGGGCCTATGAACGTAAGACGCTACAAGCCTTGCATAATGTTTTAAGGGTGAAGAAAAGTCACATGATCAAAAAATGTCACGCTTGTGGTAAATCCCTTGAGTAACGAGGAATTTAGGAGTAAAATACAAGGAGGTGAGAATGAGATGTTTAGCATAAGTTAGTGTATGATGACATGTATTTCCGAACAAGAAACCCATAATCCAAAATAGGAAAGTCCATGACAAAAATTTCATCTTTTTCTTCATTTGTTTGTTTTTAATATATTGATCAATGTGGGAAGTCTATATGGGATGCATATATTATCTCCTTGAGGTCTTCGTGAAGCTGATCAATGCGGGAAGCTTCTAAATATTTATTATATTTTGATAATGACTATATATAGCTGTCCTTCAAGGGAGAAATCTATTGATAGTGGTAGAATATGAAGAAGAGATGTCACTTTTGAGGTAGTCATCTTTTGCTGGAAGTTTGAATCGAGGAGTGGTATCCCTTTTGTTCTTAGACATTTAATTCATGGACAAGATTATAGAGGATGATTAGGTTCCTGATTTAGAGGACAAGATCATAGTATAAAAAGGTTAACTATGAAAGAGGTAGTTTCGAGTGATGAATGACCATGGGATTCCATCTTGAAGAAGATGAAAAGTATCCATGAGAATCATGTTATAAGTAGAGCCATGGTACTCATATTTAAGAAAAGGCTAAAAGGTGACGGGTAATATCATGATTCTTGTTTAGTCACGGATCCTCAAAATGGGTAATTATGGAAGGTGAACAACGCTCAAGGGATGAGCGATCAATTGACAGAAAGTGATATAGGACTTGATATCAACAATAAAATGGTGAAAGATGCAAGGCATTAAGGGGCTCTGGTTTGGGTTTACCTTCAATTGAAAACAAACGATAAGAACCTGATCCATAGGCATGGGTGACAATATAGGGTCCAAGCCAATTAGGAGTAAATTTTCCTGTTTACTTTTCTCCTCTTTCATTACATGTTGACTTTCCTTCAAGACGAGGTCATCGAATTGAAAGGTTTGTTCGTGAAAATGTTTTTCATAGGTACGCTTTATACATTTTTGGTCGATTTATAGATGGTCAAGAGCATTGAGATGACATTCATCTAATAAATCAAGTTGTGCCAAAAACAATCCGGTGAAAGTCATCGTTGTTGACCATGTATTTTTAGACACCAAATTTGTGTCTTACGACCCCCGTGCCCCGCATCTCATTTCGCAACCTAACCTCATCACCTAAACCTTACACAATTATTTATTAATTACCTTATAATTAATAAATCCACATCGCCATACCTGCCACCTCATTTTGTAACCTCATCATGACCTAGTCCTAACCCTAAACTAACCTAATTAAGACCTATAACTTGGTCTACATCCACACCCATGACTAATTACTCCCCGCACCTAAAACCAACCTCATAATGACTTGACCAAGCCCACAACTAATCCCTCGGGAGAAAAGGAGGGAAAGTTGGCTATTTTACTCAAAATAGCTCACTTTGACCTGATCGATACGGTTCCTACTCGACCGCCGTCAGTTATGTAACCGCCATCGGTTCCTTGTAAATGACCTCTCCCAACCAAAAACAAGGGGTTGGATTTTCAATTGATCCGAATCAGAAGTCATTGGAAGGATCCAGAATTTACTTGGCTGAACAGAGACAAGTGAAGGAAAGAGAGGAGTTTGCAGAGAAGGACATCAAGCCCAAGACTGCAACTGAATAACCAGAGCCCAGTGACACTCATCCAAGCATCAGGAGAGGAGATAGCTCATCTCGGATTGTCAGACCATCCTACCTGAACCCTGCCTTCGTCATCACAGTCCTTGAACCTGCATTTTTCATCAGGAACTAGTAAGTCTTATACGTTCTTTTAATAATATTTCTTGGATTTCTGAATCACAGTAATTACAAGTCTACTCCCAGATCCACTACCCGGTAACACCCCCATCTAACTATCATTCCTCTACCCCTACATTGCCCCAAGAACAGCTCCCATACCCTCTGAGCCTTCTCTATCACCCCGTTACCCATCCCCAATCATTTACTAGCCTTATAAACACCATAGTCATTTATAGCCAACCTTTTACCAAACCCCTTAAATCACTACCCCTACCGATATCGGTTATCATCAACGCAGCACCGGTGACACTCGACCGACATCACCATCGTGATTCAAAACCAATACCATCCTTTTTCTATTGTTCTAACAAGGTAAACAAATTGTACTTGGACAATAGCTTATTTGTTAGAATTTGTGTTAATTCATATTAGCAGGGAACCGAGTACCTTCGAAAGGAAGTCTCATATTTCCGGGCCCAAGGCAGTTCCCTCACTTATTATCTAATTAGAATCGGTGGTCTTGTATTCTTACTTGCAGTAGTCCTTCCCACACAAAAAGAGTTCTTTGCAATTGATCTCGATCTCTCTACAGTACGCGCACACCCTCTCAACATTCAATGTATTCCTCCTAGCCCTAACCCTTATTTGTTTCTCAAAGGAATGAAAGGATAGAAGAAACTCTATGCCGGGAATGGAAGCATTTCTGTGCGAAACATTTTGGCACGCCTGGTGGGACCCATTTCGGGTTTCTTTCTTTCTTTCTTGCTTTCATATAGGAGCATACATGCTGTTTTCTTCTTCTAAAAATTTCACATGATATTTTGTTATATTTGGTAAAAGAATTTTTCTTGCTTTCCCAGCTTTGTATTAGTGAAAGTCATCTTCTTTGCTTCATCGAATAACATTTTCAATTTGGGTTTAAAACACGTGCATCCCATTTTTGCGTGTTGTTTTCAATTCTAGTAAATGTAGAGTAAGTAATAGGTCGTACACATGGGGGTGATTTCCACGGTATTGACAAGAAATTAATCTTACTTTCACTGCACAACACATACCGAATCACTTCACAATTAACACAATAGCTCAAAACATCCCCCTTTTTCCGCGGTATTCCTCCGCCCGATTGAGGTAACCTTATAAGCCAAAACAAACTTGAAATTTCCCCTAAGTATTTTGTTTAGGATTCTGACATCATTCTGCGTCTAAGGGCATAAGCCCAAATTGATTAAAACTAATCCTAGGGTTAGTCTATTAATTTGCTTGTGTATCTTGCTTGTTTTTTCGATTCATTTCTCTACGTCATACACACTATTTTTTCGTGATCACTTCAGAACAGTTTGGTAGGTATACTAAGCACTGTTAACCCCAAATCAGCAGCTTCTTATAGTTTCTTATACCAGTCCTATTATACCGACATTGGTTAAGTGACCGACATTAGCTACAGTATAACCGACATCGGTTAGCAGACCGATATCGGTTACAGTCTTTTACAGTCCCTGACAAACCAGAACCTACCAATTTCAACATTCTGGGGTTGTTTCTGTTCCTGATAGATTGAAACCCTACTGTGTACTCTTGCCCATGGTTGTTATCACTCAGAAGCAAGCCACCGCCATGGTTTCACATGCCTGCTCTGTGCCTTTGCCTGAATCGCCCCCTTCACATTCTATGGGGAACCCTACGGACACTAGTGAGGTTCCCAAAATCCCTGTAGGAGATAAAGAATTTGTGAAATTTTTGGACGCTAATCCTAGCACTGTACAATACTATTTGTCTCATGCCCCTGACCGTACGCCCGATGGTCAACTCCTTATTGGCATGCCTATTAGTATAGCTGCTCATTTAGCTCCTTCTCCGCCTGATAACTCCACTTTGCCTTCTGCATCCTTAGCCCCGTTTCCCAATCCAGCGGCTTCAGGGGTTCATACGGCACAGATTGGCTTTCCTTTGGTTAATCTTGGGCCCCACATATCATTACCGCTGACCACTCCTACCTCGTCTCTCTTGCAGACTGCTCCTTTCATGACTTGCTCTCTGCCACCTATCCACACGAGCTTTCCTTCTCAAGCTCCGCCCACCTTTTCATTTCCACACACGTATCCGGTGACCTCAACATCTTATATAGGACATCCCTATTCGGTCGCCTCAACACATTCGTCCTCCATACCTTATCAACATTTAACCCCACCATTGTCTAGTGGTGGGCCTTGGCCTAATCTCGCTCCGTTTCGCAGCAACCACACCATCATCTCATCCAACTACTGATTTAATCAAACAAATGATGGACAAAATGCAAAATCTGAGGCTTTGTCATTGTGAAGTCGTAGCACCCTGACATATGAGCAAGTTTTTCGAGAGCCTATCCACCCTTCTGTTCCCCTTCATTCATATCCTCCTCAATGGGAATTACCAAAATTTACTCGTTTTAATAGTAAGGAGGATCCTCAACAACACTTGCACTCATTTAGACATGCCTGCTATCTAATTGCTCATGACGATGCCTTACTACTCCACACCTTTCCCATGTCCTTATCAGGACCCGCCTTGGAGTGGTACAGTGCTTTAACCCAACACTCAATCTTCTCTTTTAACTAACTAGAACAATCTTTTTGGATCATTTCTCCATTAACATTGCCAAGAAATTATCTATCACCGACCTCTATGCCATCCAAAAATTTGAAGACGAATCTATCACAGATTTCATTGGACGATGGCGGGGCCTTATCAACCAACTTACGTATGCCTTGCCTCAGGCTAAACTTATCAAACTTTTTACGTGGCCTGCGCTAAGCACATCTCTCCTACCCTCCAAATTCAAACTTTCCGCACATTTGACGAGGCCTTTACTATGGCTCAAAACTAGAGATTCGAGCCTTAGAGGAAGAGAAATTGCGGTTCGCAAAAGAAAAACCCCAATTTTCAAACCCAAGATTCCACCAACAAACCTAACACCACCAATCCTCACCCATCGATCGCTTCAAATCAAAAGGAGTTGTGCACGCGGTGATGGTCAAATCCCAACCACCATCTAATAACCCGCCAAAAACCACCTATAAGTATAAAGCTAAGCCCATAAATTACACTCCCTTGGGAGAAACTTATGGTGTGATATTGGAAAAATTACTTAAAGTAGGAGCCATTACCTTACCTCCTGTTAAACCTCACTCCGGGTTTGATTCCACCCGCGCCATACCTTCTTGGTACAAAGAAAATGACTTCTGTAACTTCCACCGCATGAAGGGACACAGTCATGAAAACTGCAAGATGTTGAAAAACATAGTGCAGGAAATGGTTGATGTAGGAGATATAGCCCTCGATAATCCTAACGCTCCTGCTAACCGAAATTTGAAAATTTTCAACAAACCATTCCCGAATCACTCTTCTAATCAGTAACATAAACCAAGATATCTTAGCCGAGGAGAGTGTTCATGAGATCCATGCAGTCTTCGACTCCTAGCCAAAAGCCTCTATCGAAAAAATTCTGAATCAAGCCTCTTCACTAACGCAGGAACTCGAACCCCCTTCATCACCATCAAGACAAGACGAAATTCTTACCGTTCCTTTACCCATCGAGGAATTAACCGCCCAGAGGTCTCTTCTCACAGATGATCCTTCTTACACCACATCCTTGCAAGACTGTGAGCGGATGTTATCTAACTTATCTATTTCCCAAACATCTCCTTCTACCATTCTTGCTGTACAAGAGGAAGGCTTGCCACTTCTTTTGTCATCCTTAGACGAGAAACCTCTTGCACCGACATCACCAAATTCTTTAATTATGATGGATCCTCTCAAACATGTCCTCCTACCTATTAGTTCTTCATCACCTAAATCTTTTCAGTGACCGGTTGACCTCTTAACGCCCATTGATACAGTGCCTCATCTACCCCCTGTATCACACCCACAGTGGACCGGAATCACAACCCACCTTTCTTCCATACAAAAGTTCCTATTCACACGTGAGGATTGTCATCCCTCAGAAGATAAATGAGTCCTATGGCAACGTTTGAGTACCCCATATTCTACTCAAATGCAGATGACCGATCCAGACGCCTCTACCATATACCCGAAGTGTTTACAGAAGCTTAAAATGCCTATGTCCTCATCTTCACCCCCCTCATCTCTACCAAATACCTCATCCACCTCTATTAGCCTAACCAAATCTTCCCCTACGCTTGGGACCTCACCAATACCCAGTTTAACACACCCACCCAAACGACTAGATTTATCCAAAAATAAAGCCATCCATCCATTTAGGAGACAGACTCAATCTCCTCAACCCCAACCTATGCCTCTATCACAACTAAAACCATCGTCATCACACCTACCTTCCATATTGGGACCTCATCCCTCCACCTTGCATCAATATATCATACCTCCTGCGTTTTCTTTAAAACAACCTACGCCTTCTACACCCATACAGAAATCCAAGGGTATATCAACACCGTCACCCCGCGTATCCTGTCCACCTATCAACCCTAAACAAATTCCATCATCAAAAGATTTGTTTGCTATCACTCCTATTTCTCCGTGGTTGTTTTTTGATACCACATCATCTGTGGCCTCATCATCTAACCAGCTAAACATAGCTTCTGCGCCAAAGAAGCCACGTTTAGTTAAAACCCATTATCAAAACCCCTTGGCTAAACCGCCACCCATACAAATCAACCATACCCGTCATTACCAGAAACTACCCAGTCAATAGCCTCATCTTCCTCTGACTTTGACCCACTCAAAGGGTCTTATGCCAAAATCCTTGCTATGTTGGTAGAGAATGCGACCATTTCCCTACCCCCACTCGCACCTTATGATCCATCTAAACCTCAAATTATAGGTTATGATGAGTCTAAAATCTGTGGTTACCACCGCACACCAGACATGATGTAGAGGGATGCAAAGCGTTGAAAGCCATACTTCGTCACCACCTCTCTTAGATAGAAAAGTTAAGAAAGACAACTTACGAAGTGAGAGACATTTAGCTTCAATTCCCTCTCCTATACCACCTGTCCCCACCTCACCAAGATCTATCATTATTACAACCCCACCTCTCGAAGACCATGACTTATCCATACCATCTTCCTCCTCTCGTGTTCACGAGATCAATATGATTAGTGTTGCTACTCGAGGGCAGAAAAACAATGGGAAAGTGAAAGAAAGCACACCTGTGGCCTCTCTTTCTCCGTCCACCATCCCGATCACACCACCACCTAAAGTGGTTATTCGTGGACCCACCTACCCCATCTCTAATGGAGTTGCCCACCGAACCATGATCAAACAGCTTCACCAATCACCTGTAAAAATGACATTGTATGATCTCATTCAGACTTCTGAATCTCATCGACAAGCTCTCGTTGAAATCCTTCAAGGGATAGAGGTCTTACCTAATGAAACCTTGCCTGTTACCTCCATTCTCACACCCAATCACGTTGCTTCGCTCACCAAACAACCTATCTCCCCAACCACTTCGCCTCTCGTGACAAAGAAGTTGCCACTTGCCAATTTCTCCAAAGATGAAATTGTCAACTTTGGTGCAGAAGATCCTGACCCTGCTCTGTTCATCTCAGCTTATGTCCGGGACATTCGGGTACGTCGTGTTATGATTGACGGGGGCGCTAGCCTAAACATCATCTCTTCAAAATCCTTCCAACAAATGAATATCCCTTCTAGCTATATGTAAAAGCAACCCCATTATGTTGTGGTCATTCAATGATGCTATTACTTCTACCTTAGGCACCGTGATCCTTAACATTCATGTAGGACCACGTACTTTACCTGAACTCTTCTATGTCCTTGAGGGAGAGTTCCAATACAATATGTTGTTAGTCCGCCCTTGGATCCGGGCTATGGGATGCGTTCCTCCACCTTACATAGATGCATAAAATTTGAGTACGAGGGGAAGTCCTACACCGTAAAAGCTGATCCTCCCCCTTCAAAACCTCGTAATATGTTATATCGCCCTAATGATGTGCTTGTTATGTCAAGACACCCATTCATCCAACCCAACCATCCACTTTAACCGCACCTCAACCATCCACCTCAACCGCACCTATGCCTTCAACCGATGAAACCACCGTTGTAAATACCACTTCCTTTCCCACAGACAAAATCCCAATCTCACCCCTAGTAGATGTTTTTCAACACCTTATGCTGGGGGAGTATTGCCTATATAACGTTAGCTCTTTCCATACCCCGCAGGAGTACGGATAGTTACATGCGCATCCTACCTATGACCGTCGTGTGGGGGAGGTAATCTCTTACGGACCACCTAATTTCCACACCAACCTAATGTATGGGGGTGTCAACGCATCCTCCGTTACCCCTGAACCTCCTCTTGGTGTGGTTCCCTTCCAATCTGATTTTCAATACTTGACAAATCATCGTTTCGCCCTCACCTTCTTGACTCGTTGTGCTTGGAAAGGCTTTGGTTTTGGTCTTTATGAACAAGGCCGACATACAATCATTCCCGTAACTACACGCAAGCACAATGATCATAGTGGTCTCGGATTTCCTGAAACACTTACACCGAAAGAACCTCATGTCAGTTGTATTCTGGAAGATGAGGATGTCACCCCTACCGAACCATCATCACCCATTTTGCCATTGTCACCCACAGAGTCGATAGACCCTGAATCTATCCCTCCTAACTTTTTTTTTTCATAAATGCTATCTTCCTGGGTCCTCTCACTTATCAACGCGATAATGAGGACCCATCTTCTCTTCCCCTTTTGTATCCAGACATGATCAAAGAGGATTCTCCTTCAATCAATGTTGTTGAGTGCCAAGATGACGACTCCATCCTCACTTACCTAAAGTGCGGACGACTCCTATATTCAACGCGCCTTACCATCTCGAAACTCAAACCATGTTGAATGAGTCGACTATAGAAATCAACATCCACACAGAGGAATATCCTCACATTGTGAAGATTGGACAATCCCTTAACACATTGGGAACAAGCCACCTTTACTACCTTTCTCCGTACTCGCAACCAAGATTTCACTTGGTCCTACGCCGACATCCTGGAATTGCTCCCGACATATCGGTCCATAACATTACCCTAAAACCCGATTCCAAACCAGTTAAATAGAACCGAGAAAATGCATCCACGCATTGCCCTCTTGGTCAAAGAAGAACTTCAACGACTCCTTTTTGTTTCCTTCATTTTACCTATTGACTATCCTCAATGGATTTCTAATATCGTACCTGTCACTAAAGCAATGGGGGGACTTTGGATATGTACTGATTTCCGGGACCTTAATCTTGCTTGCCCAAAGGATGACTTCCCCCTACCAAGTATTGATCAACTTGTTGATCTCACTACCGGTCATGAGATGCTTTCTCTCATGGATGGCTTCTCGGGATATAATCAAATTTTGGTAGCCCCGGCCGATCAACATAAAACTGCCTTCATCACTCCTTGGGGAGCCTTCTATTATCATGTCATGCCGTTTGGCCTTAAGAATGCTGGTGCGACCTATCAGTGGGCTATGACTTACATTTTTCATGACATTATGCACACTATCCTTGAAGATTATGTCGATGATCTTCTTGGCAAATCTAAACATCGCAGTGAACATCTCGATGTTTTAGCCATTATTTTCAATCATCTATTACAATATGGTGTTCGTCTTCAACCAAAGAAATGTGTCTTTGGTGTTCTTTCGGGAAAACTCCTTGGTTTTATTGTCTCTTTGCGTGGCATCGAGGTCGATCCAACTAAAGTCAAAGCTATCCTAGACATGCCCCCACCCACTAACCTCAAACAATTACGTAGTTTGTAGGGAAAACTCCAATCTATCGGCGTTTCATCTCACAACTCTCGGATCGATGTCAACCTTTCCATCATCTCCTTAAAAAGGATATTGTCTTTCAATGGAGCGAGGAATGTCACCAAGCCTTTGAGGCTCTTAAAGCCTATCTCTTGCAGCCACCCGTGCTTATCCCACCTCAGGACGATCGCCCTTTCTACCTTTACCTTTCCGCCACCAACCACGCTGTAGGAGCCATGCTCACACATCGTGACTCCGAGCATCGAGAACAAGCCGTTTATTATATAAGTCGTACTCTCATGGATTACGAGACTAGGTATACACATGTAGAAAAATTGTGCCTAGCCCTATCATTCGTAGCCACCAAACTCCGACACTACCTCCTGAATCATAAAACTTTTGTCATCACCAACACGGACCCCATTCATTCTATGTACGCTAAACCACATCTAAACCAACACATCGCCCGATGGCTTATGCTCCTCGCTAACCTCGACCTTGAATTTATACACCAGAAGTCAATTAAAGGACAAACTATTGCGGACCAACTCGCGGAGGCCCCTTTACCTGGGGAACAATTTACCAATTTTAATTTCCCGATGAACTCATCGCCACTCTTTCACTCAGGGAGGAGTCCTATCCAATGACCCTCTTCTTCGATGGATCCCAATGCCAGCACAGTGGAGGAGCCGGCGTTGTTCTCATTCCTCTTGATGTTGAGCCTATGTCTCTTTCATTCCAGCTCGATTTCCCCTGCACTAATAATACAGCAGAATACGAGGCCCTTGTTTTGGTCTCCAAGTTACGTTACACTTAGGTGTCAAATCTATCAACATTTTCGGTGACTCTCAATTAGTAGTCAACCAAGTTATGGGCATCTACCAATGTAAAATGAGGAACTTCAAAAGTACAAACACTATGTAGATTCACTTTTGACCTTATTTACTCATTATTCTATCCAAACCATTCCCCACTCCACTAACAAATTCATGGATACTATGGCTTGATTAGCCTCACAAATTCCAATCACCAATTCGTAGGATACCATCTTATCACCAATTTAATTCGACAGGATACCTTCACAACCTCTACCTTACTCGTTTCCCCACCGACCTAACGAGTACCGAAAACATGCTTTTCTTAAAAAAATTCTCGTTATGTCGTCATGGGGGGACTCCTTTATAAACATGGCTTTGATGGCATCCTCCTTCGATGTCTAACCGGCGCGGAGGTCACCTATACCATCCGACAAGTCCATGATGGTATTTGTGGTGGACATTTTAGTGGCCTGGCCATGGCCAAACGGATCCTTCGCCTAGGCTATTATTGGCCTACTCTTAATAACAACTGCTACGAATATGTTAAGCGTTGTGTTATGTGTCAGCAACATGCCAACCTTCAACATACTCCTAGCCATCCGCTACAGGTCGCATGAGATCTTTGGCCTTTCTCACAATGGGGTTTAGACCTTATTGGTGAGATTCATCCACCCTCTTCGCAACGTCACCGATGGATAATCACAGCAACTGAATATTACACAAAATGGGTGGAGGCCATTCCACTCATTTCAACCAAAAAAGAAAAAATTGTCGAATTCGTTAACCATCACATTATCTGTCATTTTGGTGTTCCTCATCGCCTGATAACAGATAATGGTAAATATTTCAAAAATAAGTTGTTACAAGACCTTTGTAACAACTTCGGTATCAAACTTAGCTTCTCGTCACCGTACTATCCACAAGCAAATGGCCAAGCCGAATCTTCTAACAAAACCCTGACCAAAATTCTCATGAAAGTTGTTAATAATTCTAGGAACAATTGGCCTGATCACATTCCTTTTGCCCTTTGGGCTTATCGGACTAGCATTCGTACCTCCACTAATGCCACCCCATTTTCTTTGGTATATGGTACCGAGGTTGTCTTGCCTCTCGAAATACAAATACCCTCCCTAAGAATATCTCTTCAGGATATTCTCACCAATGATGATTTCTGCCAAGAGCGGTTAGCCCAATTAGAGCTTCTTGACGAGCGTCGTCTTACAGCTCTTGACCACCTTCAAATCTATCAAAAACGCATCAAGCGTGCTTATGATAAGTGACTTCATGAGCGTACCTTTAAGGTTGGTGATCTTGTCCTCAAAGAGAATCAACATGTAACCAAACTAGAAAAGAGCAAACGTGGAAAATTTGCTCCTAATTGGATTGGGCCTTACATTATCACGCATACTTACGGATCAGGAACTTACCGTTTAGCTTCGCTTAGTGGTAAACCTGAGCCTGAACCCCTTAATGCCTTGCATCTTCGACCATTCTACTGTTGAATTTAGTGTTATATCACTTCTTATCTACCTTGCACTCGTCCCTTGAGCTCATTTACTACCTCATACACTTTTGTTCCATCCATCTCAAAATAGAATCAAACTCACGTGGTCTGGTCATTACCTCCTTTTAAAGAGGCCTTCCCCTTTTTAGTCTGGTCCATGCCTTAGAAGTATCAAAATAACATGTTCTCAATTGAACATTTACGGGATATTCTTGAGTCAAACTTCCTACAAAACTAGATGCTTCATGCCAAACGGACATCTAGATCTCTAAGTTATACATAGACTGCTCCCTCGAAGGACAGCTATGCACAAAAATCACTCCTGCTACTATCAATAGACTGCTCCCTTGAAGGACAGCTATATAAAGTCAGCCTTTGTCAGAAGCTTCTCACATTGATCCGCTTCGTGAAGACCTCAAGAACAACAAAATATATATCCCATGTAGACTTCCCGCATCGATCAGTCTATGTCCAAAAACATAAAAAGTAGTATTCCAAAAGCACTTTTGAGTCATGGACTTGTCTATTTAGGTTTGGTCCTCTTTCGTTAGAATAATCACCTTGTAACAAGCTCTCAGCATCCTTACCCATATCTACCACCTCACCTCACCATTTGTCAAAGCAACAAAACTCAAGGGACATGACGTAATACCCGATATATTGTGATTATACAACTCTTTTCAACTATCGACTTCTCGTCTATGCAAGGTACCTAGGGGTTCAAGCTCATTCTATGTTAATATGTGGTTTGTTTAGCTCTTCTCAACTACGGGACACTTTTACCTCTTTTGCTTGACTCTAGGATTGTGTGTTGACCTTAATCAGGATACGGTTCCCTACCACTTGGGTAGGCTAACTTTCTCTTCACCTATACCTATACCAACATCACCAATTCCTTACCAACACCAACAACATTACCCTACCAATATCAATATTTTTACCAACCAACAAATTACCTAACCATACCTAAATTGCCTGAATTCACCTCTCCCTGGTCCTAAGGGAGAACTACATCGGTCTGAGGCCCCTCCTTGCTTAGTGCAATGGGCTATGTAGGTAGCACTTAGGAGACATGGGGTCTCCCAAGGTTAGCTCGACCATCCCCTACCATACCCTATCATGTGTTGTAAATATAAATATTTTTGTGTATTTCTATTTTGACAACATTCATCTTTATCCTTTTTCAAAACAAACAAAAACAACATCCAAAACACAACCATTCTTAGTACTATCATCACTCAAAACAACATACATATTTAGTTTTTAGATGTTAAACAAATACATCTTCTCTATCATCGACTCGCAGGTCGGCATCCTTATCTATTCTTATACTCCTATGAAATTCACTTAGACCCTTATGCCTTCTCCCAAATCAGGTGGTGATCGTGATCGTCGACGCCACTCACTTGGCCTCTCCATCCTCAAAGGTGCCACTGCCACTGGTTCCTCTCACTGATCCGCCAACATCTCCTATAACATACGAATACGTCCTCTAGTGTGGAGGAATCTTGCCTCTAGTCTCTCCACTTGTAACTGTGAAACCTCTAACAATCCCATTGTCTCATTCACTTGTGTTTGAAGCTGGTGAACCAAATCCTGCAGACGATCTCTCTCCGCTGTAATCACAGCTATGTCAGGGTGCTCACATGCACCTCGCAGCTCTGCTACCCACAATACTCTATAGGCCTCTTTGTTCCTGCATCCATTACCCTACGATCAGCTGCTATCTCTTCTGGCCCTTCTGGAGGTGTCGGCCGGGGAGGTGAGAATGTTGCCTCGGCGTCAATCCTCATGTATGGTCTATATGTCATAGGTATATCCTGAACGAACCCAAATTGTCACCGCACGTGATCTAGAGGAATCCTCTTGTACTCACCGGCTACCCGTGCCCGCGATCCACCTCAAGCGCTCTACACCCCTCAACTCCTCAGCTATGTTCTCTGTCACCATATAGTTCCCGTAAGGCCTCCAACAAATATCCACAATCGTCACCATCTCCCATACCTATCTATAATACTCGATGTCATCTATCACGGCCTAGGATCTCGCCTCTTGTTCGCTCGGACCCATCGTCTGAATCCCAACCTCTGCACTCCTGTCTCTCCCGACTCGATGGGTCGGCCTATTGGGCACACACAAACTATGTGCTCATAGGCCCAACAATGTAATAAGTATGAACAATCTAGTGTCGTCCTGTGTTTTCACCTGCAGGCCCATAAACCCCTGTATAACTCTGCCAGATATGCGGGTGCCCATGTGAAAGTCACACTCATTTCTATCATTTCCTAAATAACATTCATCAATGCTTTTGGAAATCTTCCGCCATCTGCCCTTGGTAATGCATAATACCCCACCGCTATCATTAATACTACTGCCAACCTTGTTGCCTCAGGGTGTGCTGCATACATTATACCATAAGTGAATGTCAAACCTCGTTGTGTCAAATCTCATGCGTATGGACCAAATACTATTGTTATTGCTCCCCGCGCCGTGCTAGGCAATGCCTATATACATGTGTCTTCCGTGATTGGGAGTCTCAAAATACGGAACACATCTTCCAACGTCACTGTCATCTCCCCTGTTGGCAGATAGAAGGTATTCTTTTCTGGATTCCATCTCTCAATCAACGCCTACAACATAGCATGGTTACGTGTGATTCGTGAATAATAGTGGATTCCACTTAACCCCAAATGATTTATCAATGCCCATTCAGCTGGTGTTACATCCGCTCGGATTCGTGACAACAACGCTGGCATAGTATCATTCATCCTTAACCCTACTTCCGCCTGCATACATCAAAACGACACACAATTATTCAATAAAACAAATCTCCACGGGTTTTTTTCTCAAATTCTGGAAACTCCTACAGTAACCGCTATCGGTTATAGATAACCGATACCAGTTTACTAACCGATACTGGTTATCTATAAACGATACCGGTCACTGTCAAAAATATACACCCTGCTTAAAAACATACACCTACGATAATTATTTTGCCCGTTTACTCCTATCTATACCTAAAAACATACGTGAACACCCTGCTTACCTACCCCATAGCACTCACCCCATCCCAAACCCTTGCCTATCACCTTTTCTTTCTCATCTTTACCCACTTACTCTCTCTCATCCTATTCATAAAACATGCAAGAATCAAATTACAACCAAATAGTTTACCTCTTGGGATGCAGCAGCTTGAGTTGGAACCTGTCTTCCCTCTCGTCTCTGCCTGCTGGATGCTTCTCCTCGTTCAGCCATGTTCACCACCCTCTTCAAATATAACTTGTCTTTCTGCCTTTTGAATCTCAGCCCACACTCACTTCACCTGTCTCTTTCCTCCTTATCACTCAATTCTTTCATGCAATTACTCGATTCATCGCCAAACAAAGCGTCGCATTCATGTATTTAACTTGTTGCATGACTCTAAAAATAAGAACTTAAGTTGCCAACCAAGTAGTTCTATTTTTAGGAAATATAATTTTGGCATAACCGATATCGGTTGCATAACCGCTATCGGTCATATAGCTACCGACATCGGTTACATAACCGATATCGGTCATGTGCCCCGTTTTGCTTAAACCTAGGCCGTTTCTTCATTTTTACAAATTTTTGTGGCACCCGCCTCTTTTTCCTGCATCACAACACCATTTACCAATATTTTTCATCAAAATCACATCAATATATTATCACTATTTCATCAACATCATCTATCTACAATAAAACAAACCATCGACAAAACACATACAACATTTCATATACACCATGTGGATCAAACTCATCATACATTAAATTTCACAAACCATAGACAAAACACATAAAACATTTCATATACACCATGTGGGTCAAAATCATCATCTCTATATATATCAATGTTTCAAATATACAACTTGCCCTACATAGGGGCCTCTGTGATCTCAAAATAATACAAAGCCGGCACGTAAGCCGAATAATGCCAAAATGTCGACTTAGCTCACGGGCGGTCTCTCATATCAAAAATATACTTGGCTCGCAGACCGGTATCAACTATACAACCCGTACTCGGCTCGCAGGCCGGTATATACAACAAGATGAATAAATGAATGAAAGAATCATATGTGGGCACGCAGGCCTCTCTATACATAACCGGTTCGCAGACCGGTGTCTCTATCCAATATCCAAAAACACAAACTATCTCCTCTGCAAGGATACCTCAGCTCTCTCCACCGCCCTCGGCCTGTCTCCCTGCTGGTCCCTGTGCTGCCTCTCACCTCCTCCCTGTAACGGACCCACCGGCTGTGGCTGCACCCCCCTGGGATCTCTGGCTCCACGAGGTCTCGGCTCATGTGCCGCATATGGCTGATAGTCAGCCCCGGTACCATCAAGGATGTCCTGATAGTACCGAGCCTCCACTCTCACCTACATATAACAGGCCCGTGCCACCATAGCTGCTGGGGTTGGTCCCTTGACTCCTAATAATAATGGCCCCTGTCCTACCGGTACACCCTATGCCGTGGCATGGTATATCTTTGGTGCGGTGGCGGTACCTATGCCTATGGCTGTGCTTTGGTGCTATGATGGTGGTGCTATGTGCTGTGCTATACCTATGGCACTATGGTTGTGCTGTACACGCACCTATGCTCGGGCTACTCGCCCCTATAATACCCCGAATCGTGCATGTGCAGCAGCAAGCTGCCCTCAGTAATAACCGCACTGCCCCAAGAGCGGTACCTCTCTGCTATATAATACCTGCTAAATTTGGGCATGCGGGTTGTGCTCTCCTCGCTTTGCTCTCTCCCTACCCACCATACAAAAATGACCCTGTGCAGCCGGCGTCGTCCACGGTATCATCCGCCGGCCTCTCTGCTACCCAATCTGGGTCCACGGGCTGTGGTGCAGGCAGTGGGGCCTCTACATCCTCCCTTCGGTACTGAGGGAAGGGAGGTGGCTCATCCTGTCATAGCCCCAACTACCGTCATACCCTCTCCAGGGGTATCCACTCATGCTCTCTCGGCCTCCGTCCGGCCTATCCAGAGATAGTATCTTTGGATCCAACACATCTGTGATCGGGCTCCTCCTCGGGGTTGATGACCTCTATAAGGCCTCCATACAATATCCAATGCGGTCAGGCCCTCTAGCATATGACGGTACTAAGCTACATCCCGTCCTGCAAGCACCGCTCATGGCTGGCCCACGACCCCCAACCACCTCTGAAAGCCATACGTGTATATCACTATGGCCTCAGCTCAAGGGGGCAGCCCTCTATCGTCGAATACATATGATGTGCTCATATGCCCAACAGTGTAAATGTAAATGTGGAACAAATCCCGAATCACCTCATCCGGTGATAACCCCACAACTCTCTATATAGCTACACCAGGTATACTGGTGCCCAAGCATAGCACGTATGCTCCTCCACCATCTCGTGCAGCACCCCCATCAATGCCCGTGGAAAGTGGCCTCCCTCTGAGTCCGGGAGGGCGAAGCATGTGATGCCTATCATCATCAACACGGCAAGCCGTGTCTCATGTCTGTGGGCGCGATACATATCGCCATAAGCAATACTCGCGCTGTGGTAGGTCAATAACGTGGCTGCATCCCCAAATACATGAAGAATGTTGTCCATAGCCATCTCTGCATCTACCTGGAATACTGCCTCTCCTATGATCGGCAGTCTCAGGATGCGATATACATCCTCCAGGGTAATAGTCATCTCCCAGTCGGGAGATGGAAAACATTGGTTGTCGGATCCCATCTCTCGATGAGGGCAACCATAAGACTGTGGTCCCTCTCCACAGCCCTATACCGCTGGACTCCACCGAGTCCCACCTCGCGCATAATGGCCCAGTGCGCTGCGGACACATGTGGCCGCATCCGTCTCAATAACGGGGGCATCCGATCCCGCATAGTCAACTGCTGACGTGCCTGCATAAATAACCCACTTCATTAGACCTACCCTTTCAAACAACAACTACTTTAACCCTCTATACCCCCTTTTACCCACCCGACCACACCCCGACTCTATAACACACACCTACACCCACCTATTTTACCCTAACACGTTTACGATATCCCCTTTCCTTATCTCGCACCCTACCAATCACCCAGATCTACTCTCGCCATTTACCTATGCCCCTACCAATTTAACACCTCCCCATTCATGCCCAACACCTAATCTATCCTAACCGCACCAACCACCACAACAATCACCCCCCTTTCTACCCCTCCCCCACCCCACCAATCACCCTTCCTATCAACCTCTACCCCTTCCCTCTTCACCCAAAACAAACACAAGACCCAACAATAAACATAAAACCCAAAACAACAACAAAACCAAACCAACAAAATAAATAATCCTAACTAAGGACCGGTACCGGTCACCCATGACCGCCACCGGTCCCCTCTCCAGCATTTCTCCACCGACGCCGGTCGACATACGACCGACACCGGTCAACCACAAACCCACCTTGCCCGAAAACTTCGTGACCGATGCCGGTCGCTTAGTGACCGACATCGGTCACTGAACAATCGTGGAGCCGAACCCGACGCGGCCCCCCAAACCCATTTTTGGCCTATTACTCCCCTTTTACCCATTGAAAAACCCTAAAAACCTACCCACCCTACCGTTTTAGCCTAACTAACCTACCTACCCTCTCCATTTTCCAAACAACTTCCATTTATTCATTCTTTTATTAAAAACATGGATTCCTACCCAAAACCCAAATCTAGCTTAAAAACATTAAATTCACATAATGAGAGGTTTCGAACCTACCGGTATGACTACACGTCGTCGTGGTGGGATCGGTGGTGGTGGTCCAGCTGGTCCAGCACCTCCTGCTCCTCCTGGCTGTGCCATGGCTATAAATCCCCTCTGCTGGGTCCTCCACCAATCAAATGCTGCCTCCTACTCGCTAGGGCCTACCAACCACTCACTTCTCCACTCAAATAGTGCCACCTCAGCCGACAAATTCAAACAATCTCACTAATACACCTCAGACAACTAAAATTGGTTTTTAAATTGACAATATGACAATGACAGGCCATATTTTTCTTTTTATAGGTTTTTCGACCTATAACCGATATCGGTTATAGTATGCCCTAAAGAACCGGTATCAGTCATATAACCGATACCGGTCATAGAGAATCGATATCGGTTTAATCCCACCTTTCCCCAATTTCTGCCCTTATTTACTAATCTCCCTTTCTCACCACATCGCCTATATCCTCCTTCACCTTGAAAACCCTTTATTGAATTGGCCCATTGGCCCACTTCACCTAAGGCCGCATTGACCAATAATTTGCCCGACCTAAGGCCGCAACCAACCATTTGGCCCGACCCAAGGCCGCAACCAACCAATCGCCCGACCCCGAACCCATTTGGGCGACCAACGCAACAACATTTGGCCCGACCAAGGTGCGACCAACCAATCAAGGCCGCCCGACCTAAGGCCGTAACCAATCATTTGGCCCGACCCAAGGCGCAACCAACCATTCGCCCGACCCAAGGCCCAACCAACCAATCATTTGGCCCGACCTGATTGGCCCCGAGGCGCGAGGCCCAACCAATTTGGCCCGACCCAAGGCATGACCAACCAATCTGGCCCGACCCAAGGCTGTAACCAACCATTTGGCCCGACCCAAGGCCGCAAACAACCAATCAGGCCCGACCCATGGCCCTCACTAATCAATCGGCCCCACCCAAGGCCGCACCACTCAAATACCTCGCCCAAAACCAACAAATTACAATTTTATCCACCCATCATGTAGCTTTTTGTTCAATCGAGCTCACATGTTCATGTTTTAGCATGATTAGGGTACTTGACTTGATCAGTCGACCAACTTTGCCTAGACCTAGACCATGACGTTTATCTCAACCAAACCAACCATTTGGTACTGCCGAACATGCCTAAACGTTCCTGTACCTTACCCGTTATATCCCCTGGAGCTACTTCCTATGCCTTGGATACCAGGATTATATCACCCTTGTTTGGATAAACTATCGACCTTTGCCTATGAATTACTTGTTTGCTCTTCAAATCATGTACCCTGGTCGCACTACTGCATTTCAACGTGCGTCTGCTTCCTTGGACCTACCCCACCATCTTACCATCATCTCAACACCATTTACCCTTTATCAACCCTATCCTTGATTTCACGCTACCTCAATTTGTGATAGATTTGAGGGGGATTACCTATACCCTTAACAGGAGTAACCACTTCTTATTATTGTCCGTGCAGCTTTACAAGACAAGCTACACGACAACAAGGGGCTAATGTAGACACCAAATTTGTGTCTTACGACCCCCTGTGCCCCGCATCTCATTTCGCAACCTAACCTCATCACCTAAACCTTACACAATTATTTATTAATTACCTTATAATTAATAAATCCACATCGCCATACCTGCCACCTCATTTCGCCACCTCATCATGACCTAGTCCTAACCCTAAACTAACCTAATTAAGACCTATAACTTGGTCTACATCCAAACCCATGACTAATTACTCCTCACCCGCACCTAAAACCAACCTCATAATGACTTGACCAAGCCCACAACTAATCCCTCGGGAGAAAAGGAGGGAAAGTTGGCTATTTTACTAAAAATAGCCCACTTTGACCTGACCAATACCGGTTCCTACTCGACCGCCGTCGGTTACGTAACCACCATCGGTTCCCTGTAAATGACCTCTCCCAACCAAAAACAAGGGTTGGATTTTCATTGATCCGAATCAGAAGTCATTGGAAGGATCCGGAATTTACTTGGCTGAACAGAGACAAGTGAAGGAAAGAGAGGAGTTTGCAGAGAAGGACATCAAGCCCAAGACTGCAATCGAATAACCGTGAGATCTAGTGACACTCATCCAAGCATCAGGAGAGGAGATAGCTCATCTCGGATTGTCAGACCATCCTACCTGAACCCTGCCTTCGTCATCACAGTCCTTGAACCTGCATTTTTCATCAGGAACTAGTAAGTAAGTCTTATACATTCTTTTAATAATATTTCTTGGATTTCTGAATCACAGTAATTACAAGTCTACTCCCAGATCCACTACCCGGTAACACCCCCCATCTAACTATCATTCCTCTACCCCTACTGCGCCCAAGAACAACTCCCATACCCTCGAGCCTTCTCTATCACCCCGTTACCCATCCCCAATCATTTACTAGCCTTATAAACACCATAGTCATCTTATAGCCAACCTTTTACCAAACCCCTTAAATCACTACCCCTACCGATATCGGTTATCATCAACCGGTACCGGTGACACTGACCGGCATCGGTCACTGTGATTCAAAACCAAGACCAACCTTTTCTCTATTGTTCTAACAAGGTAAACAAATTGTAATTGGACAATAGCTTATTTGTTAGAATTTGTGTTAATTCATATTAGCAGGGGAACTGACTACCTTCGAAAGGAAGTCTCATATTTCCTGGGCCCAAGGCAGTTCCCTCACTTATTATCTAATTAGAATCTGGTGGTCTTGTATTCTTACTTGCAGGTAGTCCTTCCCAGACAAAAAGGAGTTCTTTGCAATCGATCTGATCTCTCTCTACGGTACGCGCACACCCTCTCAACATTCAATAGGTATTCCTCCTAGCCCTAACCCTTATTTGTTTCTCAAAGGAATGAAAGGATAGAAGTAACTCTATCCCGGGAATGGAAGCATTTCCATGCGAAAGCAGTCTTGTAGTGAGATGTAGAGGGATGGAATTTGGACTTTTAGAGGTAAGAAAACCTTGCATCTACCGTAGACCAAAGAAAAGGGGGTGGTAGCGGTTGAAGTGTGAATACTAGTGCGGTAAGCTCATAAGGGAAATGAATGTGCATATGCCAATCCTTCCTAGTATCATTGACCACCATCATAAGGGTTTTGTTGGTTGATTCAGCTTGACAATTGGTTTGTGGGTAATAATGTGATGAGAAACTAAGTTGGATGCCAAAAGAATCACATAGTTTGTATAAGGTTTTGTTTTTGAATTATTTTCCGTTATCTGTGATAATACGGTGAGGACACAAAAGTGAAAGATGATGTGATGGTTTATGAATTCACATATTTTCTTGACTTTGGTGGAAATGAGGGGAATGGTTTCTACCTATTTAGTGTAATATTCGATGTGAGTTATGATCCATTGGTTGCATTGTGATGAATGGGGGTTGATCTCACCGACAAGATCCAAACCCCATTGAGAGAAAGGCCAAAGGTATCACGTGACCTGTAAGGCATGACTAGGGGTGTGATGGAGATTAGCATGATGCTAGAATTTTATGTATTGTTTGACATAATCACAATAGTCATGATTTAGGGTTGGCCAGTAATAGCCTAGGTGAAGAATGCACTTTGCAATAGTGAGACCACTAAAGTGGCCTCCATAAATTCCAGCGTGGACTTCCTTAATAGTGTACATAATTTAAGAAGCGGTAAGGAATCACAAGAGAATGTTGTCAAAACCACATTTGTACAAAAGACCACCCATGATGACATAACAAGAGACACTTTTAAGAAATGCACATTGTCCATTACGAGTGAGATTGGTGGGTAAAATGGAAAGGGAAAGATAATCTATATATTTCTTATACCAAAGGTCATTTGGGTCGGGAGAAATAGTTCCGATAAAGTAGACTTTACATGGATAATAAGAGGGTGATTTTATTCTTTGTATGGTGACAAATATTTTAGAGTCATCGGGTGAAGCAGGTATTTGAGAGGCCAAACAAGCCATAGTATCTGTAAATTTATTGGTAGAACGTGGGGTGGTTTGAAGTGTGTAACGGTCAAAGGTGGTCAAAAGTATGTCCACATGATGCTTATACTTTTGAATTATCTCATTACAACACTCATATATACTATTTACTTGGTTTATGACCAACTAAGAATCACGAAAGATGTTGATTGACTTAACATTTAAGGCATAAGCATCCTGGAGACCTAATACAAGTGCTTCGTATTCAACAACATTTTTTATATAATAAAAATCAAGTTTGAAATAAAAAGGCATAGGTTCACCATTAAGTGGAATGAGGATAACACCAACCCTACCCCCACGCTGACACTTGGAGCCATCGAAGCAGAGTGTCATTTGGTAAGCGGGTTCATCAAGGGAAAGGGTAGGAATAGAGTCATCTAGAAATTTGAAGTTAGAGGGTTGATCCCCAAAAATGGGTGCGTTAGCCAATTGGTTGGCGATAGTTTGGCCTTTGATGGACTTTTGATGGATGAATTCGAGGTCGAGGTCGGCTAGAAGCATAAGCCAGTGTGTGGCATGTTGATTTTGATAAGTTTTGGCATACATATAGTGTAATGGGTCAGTATTAGTAATGATGAAGGTTTTGTGGTTGAGTAGGTAATGGTGGAGTTTGGTGGTGATGAAAACTAAGGCTAGGAAAAGTTTTTTGGTATGGGTATATCTAGTTTCGTAGTCAAGAATGGTACGACTTATGTAATAAACCACTTGCTCTTAGTGTTGGTCATCGCAATGAGTGAGCATAACACCTAGAGAATGGTTAGTGGTGGAAATATATAGGTGGAAGGGATGGTCATCCTTCGGAGGAATGAGCACTGGTGGTTAAAGTAGGTATTGTTTCATGGCTTTGAAGGCTTTATTGCAGTCATCATCCCATTTGAATGAAATGTCTTTCTTGAGAAGATGATGGAATGGCTGACAGTGGTTAGAACATTGGGAGATAAAATGAAGAAATAATTGTAATTTTCCTTGTAGGTGCATGAAGTTGATGGAGATTAGTGGGTGGTGGAATTTCAAGGGTAGCCTTTAATTTAGAAGGATCAAATTCTATACCATGAAAAGAAACGATGAAACCTAGGAGTTTCCCGGAAAGTACCACAAAGATGCACTTTTTCAGTTGAAGACAAACACAATATTTGATGAGGCGGTCAAAGATGACTTTAAGAATGGGTAGGTGTTCGTTTCTTTTCTTGGATTTGGAAAGCAGATCATCTACGTAATCCTCCAATATGTGATGCATGATGTCATGGAAGATGTAATTCATGGCCTGTTGATATGTAGCACCAACATTTTTGAGACCAAAGGGCATGACTCGATAGTAGAAAGTAGCCCAAGGGGTGACAAAGGAAGTCTTGTGTTGATCCTTGGGAGCTAGTAATATTTGATTGTAGTGCGAGAAACTATCCATGAGCGATAAAATTTCATGGCCAATAGTGATATCAACTAGTTGGTTAATACATGGTAGTGGGAAATCATCTTTGGGACAGGAGGTTGAGGTCACATAAATCAGTGCAAATGTGGAGTCCCCTACCCCTTTCTTGATAGGAATGATGTTAGAAATCTGTTGGGGATAATTAATGGGTAGAATAAAGGAAATTGAGAGAAGGCATTAAAGCTCTTCTTTGACTAGAAGAGCAATGTGAGGATGCATTTTTACAACTTTTGTTTGATAGGTTTGGCATCGGGAATGCTTATGATATTGTGAACCATGATTTTTAGATCGATACTGGGAATATCACCATAGGACCAAGAAAATGCATTGCTATGGTCCCAAAAAGGAAATAGATGAAGGTTTCATGTTCGGTAGTGTTTAAGGATTGGCCGATATTTAGAATGTATGGGTTGTCCTAAGTATTAATTTTGATTTCGATGGTCGATTCATTCAACATGGTTTGCGCCTCAGAGGGTAACAAATGGTGAATACAAGAGTCTTTGAACCAAGGTAGGTGATGATGGACTCATCATCCTTACATTGAATGACGTTAATTGATAGCGTATTGTCATTGATCATGTCAAGATACAAGAATGGGAGAGAAGAGGGAGCTTTGGCATTGCATTGATAGGTCAGCGGTCCCAGGGAAATGGTGTTTACAAAAAAGAAGTTAGGAGGTATAGATTCAGGATCTATGGACTCGTGGGTGAGGATGGTAATGTGGGTGAATGAGAGAAGGAATATTTCTCATCCTGGATAAGGTCGATGTGAACCTTCTTAGAAGATGGAGTGTCAAAACCAATGCCACTACACGGTCATTTTGTTTACAAGAGGTACAGGAGATGACAGTGTGGTAACCTTGTTCATAAAATTTGAAGCCAAATCCTTTCCACGCGCACCGGTGGAGGAAAGTGTGAGTGAAACAATGGTTAGTGAGGGAGTGTAGGTCAGATGAAAATTCCTGGGTTTGGAATGGAGGCTCGGGTTTATAGGTGGCTATATCAAGTCCCACATACCTTAGGTTGGTGTGAATGTGGGGAGGTTTAGAAGGGAAAATGTCACCGATGCGAATGTCATAATTGGGGTGTTGATGTAGATTCCCATACTCTTGTGGGGTGAGGAAGGTATCGATATTGTATAGGTGGTATTCCCCTAGAGTGAGGCATTGAAAAACACCTTCTAAGGGATCAATAGTTGGTATGTGGGTAGCGGGTATGGATGGTTTGCTAGATGAAGGGGCACCAATGGTAGAGGCTACAGCTGCAGTGGGGATAGCAAGGTTAGATGCAGTAGAAGTAGTGGCAATTTTGGTGGATGGGCTCATGGGTGAAGGTGAAGTAGTTGTGGTGGTGGATGCCTTGACTGGTATAAGCACATCATTGGGTCGATATAGCATGTTATAGGTCTTGAAAGGTGAGGTTTCAGTAGGGATGTTTAATTATGTCCCTCATGTTTAAATTTAAGGCATTGATGTAACGTCAAATGGACACAACCCATAGTATGGATCCAAGTTTGGCCAAGCAGAAAGTTATACTAGAACTCCCATTCTAGGACATAGAAAATTTTAGGGACAGTGCGAGGACCTATGCAGACATGGAGAACAACGGTACCTTTGGTAGACGTCATGGCATCATTGAAGGAATGCAACATAACATGGTTATCATGCATGTAATTGGTATGGATTTGCATTTGGTCATACACATGGGAGGAGATGATGTTAATGCTAGCACCACTATTGATAATAACATGTTATATGCATATATTATCAATGAAGATAGAGATTAAAAGAGTGGGGTCAAGGTCATCGGACTTGAAGGGAGAGATCTCTTCATTGGAAAAGTTGACAATGGCCACGTGGCGAGTGGGTGGATGTTTAGAGGAAGGAGAATACCTAGTGAGAGAGGCTATGTGGTGAGGGGTAATGATGGAGACCACGGGTGTGGGTCATTTGGTAATACTTCAATATATTGAAGGACCTCCTTGAGGGCTTGAAAATGTGACTATGAGGTTTGGAAAAGGTCATATAAAGATATTTCGAGTTGGGATTTGTGTAGTTGTTTTAGCATTGTGTGATGTGTGACCCCATCATAAATGGGATATGCGGGACCTCAAATGATGAATTTTGGTGTGGATGTGGATGGTATATTTGAGTACGGGGTTGGTTGACATGCCACTTGCTTTCTCTTTTCCTTTGTCTTTCGATTATGGGTAGCAATGGTGATCATGTTAATCGAGGGGAGGGTGTAAATGGAGAAGGTATAGGATGAGTGGTATAATGTCATGACGGGGAAAAAACCTACTAGTGGACAAAATCTTTTTGAAGTGAGCTGGGCACAATGACATTTTGGTGGTGGTTTGGCCAATTCTCTTATTCGAACCATGTTAATTTCAAACCTCGGGGATGGATCTAAGAGTTGTGGGGGTGGAGATTTTGGTCACTGAGTAGGCAATGAGGGAAGATCTATCAAAATTGGTGAAGGTGAAATGGGGTCCTCATCAAGAAGATCATCATCATCAAAGTTCCACTAGGCATGCTAAAATGTTTCACCATTATCTTCATCTTTTAGAAATTATGAAATAGATAAGGGTAAGGGCCAAGGAGGGTTACCTATTAAATGTTGGTCGGTTGATGGTTTTTACATGCGTTCGACTTCTTGATCCATAGTTGAATGTGAGAGCTTCCTTTTGGCTAGGAGGAACTACCTGTAATAGAAAACAAGACCACAAAAATATAGTTAAATGATATATGACAGTGGACTTCCTAGCATATGTTAGTTCTGGGAAGTGTGATACTTCCTAGACGGATGTCAATCCACTATTTAAAATAAGTTAATGTGAGAAGTAAAAAAATTCTACTTGTAGTTGATATGATTTAGGTATCTCATTCAAGTACAATAAGAGAATCCAATCACAATAGGCTAGGTTAGGCTATAGTTGGATATGAGAGGTGAGGTGTTTTTCAAGGTACTGGGACTGGTCAGGGTCTAATTTTAGGTTATTTTGGTAAATTTGTAGCTTGATTGTTGGGTCTATTCTTAGTCAAGGTATAAAACATAGAGACTGACATCGGTTAAATGTGACCGATGCTAGTTTATGTAGAACCGATGGTGGTTGTGGATAAGCGGTGTTGATATGGTCAAGGTATAAGGAACTCAAATATATTAAACGATAGGGGTGATGCGAGGTCAAATAAAGTTTGGGAGAATGAATGGGGAGGTATGTAGAGGTCTTAGGTATGCTCGGAAGTATAAAAAGGTGAGGATAGGTGATTTGGTGATATGGGAGAATGGTTTTTGAGTTCACAAGAAAGTGGGTGATGAAGCAATAAACATGCAAAGAACAATTTAATAATAGGAGTAATAAACATTACTCGACTAAAATAAATCCTACAAGTTAGGGCCATACTTAATTTTTAAGGATCGACACTGATTGGTGGAGGAGGTTGATCGAACAATATTTGTATGGTACTATAGCGGTGATTTTTGGAGTGCTCCTGTGAATGCAATGGCTCTATGATTGATCTTGGTGATGGCTTTGGATGCGTAAAAGGATGTTTATTTCACTTGCATGCAGCTCTGAAATCCTTCCTTGCTCTTAGAATGTGACAACCCAAAAACAAGGTTGTTTGGGTGAATAAATGGTAACCGACAATGGTTCCAGGTTGACCGACGTCACTTTAGGGGTGACTGGCATTGGTTAAGGCGGGATTCCCTAGGTTTACTAAAATGGGTAGATATTTCTAATTTCTTGGGCCCAGTTAGTTTATTCTCGTGGATTAGAACAAAAGCTTCCCTTCTAATAAGTGGGAATGTGGTTACAAATATTTTACATATTGATTTTAGGGTTAGACCAAATCTTAGCTCATTACGGCAAGTAAGACTTAGTTATTGTTAGTTATGGAAAATGCCAAGAATAGGTCTAGGGTGAGGTGTCTAGGTGAGGTGGAAATTAACTTAATTAAAATAATTAAGTAATGAATATTGTGAGGATGGGTATTAATTTAATTAAGTTAGTTAAATTAATATTAATTTGGGGTGGAAGGGGCCATGGTTAGATGAGTATGCTCGAGCTGGTTATTTGGAAAGGGACCAAGGGAGTGTGACCCAATTTTGGTGTCTACAATTACAACAAGGCTATCCACAACCAACTTTCAAGTCTTTAAAATGTATGTCCTCTCCACAAAGGTAGCTCCAACTTCGTTTTCTTCAACTTCACAAAGGAACCACAAACAAGGAAGGGAGAGTAGGCAATGCTCTCTGCCCATCCTTAAATCCATTAATGGAATAAGCCATTACCTTAAAGGCCCCAATCCCCATTCAATAAACCATGTGGGGCATTGACCAACAATGAAAACTATCATAAAGAGGATTCTCAACAAAACACACATACAAGACAAACCAAGTAGATCAAGGGTTAATGGAGTATACTTCCTTATGCCTCCCAAGTGAAGTGGGAGTCTTACCCAAGCCTCGAAGTTCACAAAATAATCACACAAATCCTTATCTCTCCCTTGCAACAAGCAAAAATCCATGAATCCCTTTTCTCTCCCCATAGGTAAGACTCCCATTCACACTCCCACCAATTTTCATGCCTCACATAAACTCCCTTTTACCTCCCTAATGGTCCCATAATCCCTTCTCAACACACCCAACTAAGGCCAACTGCTTAACCAACCCATACAAACATCATCACAAGAAAAAACACTTTTAACAAGAATAACATTTCTTACAACAGCAAGGTAACATAATAATAAACAGGTGGAGAGCCTACCTCTCCATCAAGATCTAAGAAAAACCTTCACAAACCTCGCACTCGAAAATCTCCCAAAATCCAAAAGTACACAAGAAGAAAAATGAGCAAGTAACCCCCATTCTAACAAAAACCACTAATAAATAGAAATGGGAAGTGAGGATGATGATGTGGCTCCATGTAGGATGCCATTTCATCATCCCCCCATCCTTACACTCAAGTCAAACACACCAAGACCAAGAAACATCAATTCACAAGAAAGGACTATGACAACCCACATGGCTCAAAATTGCACCCCATGCTTTCAAGGTACATAATAAACTGGATTAGGAAGAAAGTGTTGTGATTTTCCTTCACTAACACTCAAAAATTGACAAATAATTAAAAATTAAGTTTCCTAACCCATACATAAGCTTTTGGGTGAAATTAAGAGGCATGAGACATGTCTTACTTGTCCACAAGTCTCAAAAGTACCCCCTAAGTCAAAATGTGAATTTTTAACTTGGGGTGCAATAAAACTCTCCCAAATCAACATAAATTCTACTTACACAAGGACTACAAGATCTCATCATCACTAGTAGTCACATCTCCACTTTGGTTAAACTAAACAAGAAGGGTTAATTCTAATAAACATACATTTACACATGCTAATAAAGTGAAAAATTATCCAAATTTAAATACACAAAACATAAAATAAAGAACATACACAAATTACAGAAAGGGACACAATTCACCCCATGGCCTGACAATTTCATCAAGGTATACCCATGCTACTACACTAGCTGTATAGGTGGTCTTCACCAGAGAAAAATGACCCAATTTCTTCAATTTATCCACCATGACCATGATGGCGTCATGGTGATATCTCGACATTGGTAGCCCAATAATGAACTCCATGGAAATGGTGTCACACTTCAACTTTGGTATGGCATGTGGGTAGAAAAGGCCGAGGGATCTTTGATGCTCGAGACTTTTTCCTCGACACTCTAAACAGTGTGACACAAAATAAGCTACATCATGTAGAAGGCCTCTCCAATGATAAAGTTGTCTCAAAGTAGCATGCATCTTCTTCACCCCTAGATGCGTTGAATAAGGCACATGATGAGCCTCTACCAAGATATCCTGTCTCAAGCCTCCATCTCTAGGGACATATATTTTACCTATGTGCTTGAGAAGACCATCTTCCTCTAATGATAATCCAACAAATTTCCCCTCAAGGGGTCTCTGAGACTCAATCTATGATCTAAGTGCAAGGTAGAAACTATCGCGAGGAAGTTGCTGCAAGATCCTGCTCCACATATTTTTACTCACTAAGGTAGCCATAGCCACATGTTTCCATCTACTCAGGTCATATGTAACCACATTCTGCTTCCCCTTCACATTCTTTATCTCATTTTGTACTCATAAATCAACTCCATCCAATGCGGTTGTCGTGCATTGATATTGGTTTACATGAAGATATGATGAAGACTCAAGTGACCACTCCTAAGTATAAATATCTGGCCAAGAAGGAAGTGTCTCCATCAAACCAAGGTATGAACAAAAATTGCAAGCTCAAGGTCATGAGTCAGATGATTGAGCTCATAATCCTTGAGTTTGTGAGACTCAAAAGCTACAACACGGCCCTCCTGCATCAACACACCTCCCAATCCTTCCAAAGAAGCATTTGTGAAAATGAAGAACTCATGCTTAGTGTCTCGAAGCTGCAAGAATAGGTGTCATATTAAGGAATTCCTTTAGTTTCTTGAAGTATTTCTCACATCTATCGACCGGATGAATTTACGCCCTTTCCATTGAAGGGAAGTGATGGGGTGCGCAACCTAAGAAAAGTCCTGAAAAAATCTCCTATAGTATCCTTCCAACCCCATGAAATTGTGCACCTCGGTCACACTAGTAGGTGTTGGAAAATCCATAATGGCTCTAATCTTGGAAGGATCGACTATGATACCTTCCCAAGAAATGATGTGACCCAAATATTGCACCTCTTACTAAAAGAACACACACTTCTCCATGTTCTCATGAAGCTACTCTCATGAAGACACCATGCAGAACATGACGAAGGTGCTCCTCAAACTCCTCATGCATACGTGATAAGATCAAGATGTCAGCAATGAACATAAGTAAAAATTATCTAGAAAGGTCCTAAACACCCCATTCATCATACTCATGAACATTGAAGGTTTGGCCACTATGAGTTCATTAAGTGAAAGGTCCACTAACCTCATCTTTTCGCATGAGGTATGGCCACTATGAGTTCATAGTGGTTCTATAAAATAGGGTGATCATTAAGTGAAGGTCCACTAACCTCATCCTCTAGCCTATCACTAACTGTAATAGCATATAGCTGACAACCCCATCGTGCACACCACGTTCAGCTACATAGTAGAAATAGTACGAATAGAAATGGATCTCCTAACTCAAACAATCACCGACTCTACACCCAAATCATCCGAACAAGATATAATCTTCTTTGTAGAAATAAACTCTAGCTATATGTGTAGACAACCATTTCTTCCCCAAAATCACTCCATAAGAATCGAAGGGAAGGATGTGTTGGGGTGTGGAGCCTGTTTTAGGTCTTCTTGAATCATTTTGAAGTCTTTGGAGCTTGAGCATTAAGTTTGGAGACCTCGGGAGTATTCTACGAGTCATTTCTGTGTGACGTGGTACATGCGATCCCTGTGTCATTGTTGCGTCATTCGTTTGTTAACATGTTGTTAATGTTAGGACTATTTTTTCCAGTGTGTGGGAAGTTGAAAGATCATGATGTTCAAACTTCTAGGGTCAATTGTAAGGCTTCTTAGAAGGATTGTAATCCTATAAATAGAGGTGTTAGGGTATCTTAAAGATATCTTGAGTGTTTAAGAGGTCTTGATTCTTAATGATCAAGAGGTGATCAAGAGTGATCAAGGTTATGTAATTTGGTGTCAATTGTGGTTTAGATGTGGTTTAACATCTTTGGAATTTTGTTGTGAGTTCATAACTGAGAGAAGAATGTGAGAGTTGTTTTACTCTTGTTGATAATAAAATATGAGCAAGTTCTTGGTGGATGTAGCCCACATTGGGTGAACCACATTAAATCTTGTCTTGTCTTCTTTTGTGCATTATTCATTTATGTTGTTATATTTCTACAAGTATAATTCTACTATATAGTTTCCTACTACTGTGGTTTGAGGAATTGTTTCTACATATTTGTTCTCTAATTCCTAACAATTGGTATCAAAGCTTTGGTGGTTTTTGCTGAAGTTGTAAATCACAGGGAAAGTTTAGCTTGAGTGGGAGCTATGGCGAGATGAGGGAAGATCAAGGGTTGAGAAGTTCAATGGGAAGAAATTTGGTTTGTGGAAGATGCAAATGGAGGATTACTTATATCAAAAGGACCTCCATGTTCCTTTGGCTAGAAAAGCAAAGAAACCTACAACCATGTTAGATGAGGATTGGGAGTTGCTGGATAGAAAGGCGCTTGGGGTAATTCATTTATGCCTTGCATCTTCGGTTGCTTTCAACATATCATAGGAGAAGACCACAAAAGGTCTCATGAGTGCGTTGGGGAAGTTATATGAAAAACCCTCTGCCTCTAATAAAATATTTTTGATGAAAAAGTTATTTAATATGAAGATGTATGAGAATGGTTATGTTTCTGATCATTTGAATGAATTTAATATGGTTGTCAGTATGTTAAACTTAGTAAAAATTGACTTTGATGATGAAGTTAGGGCTTTGCTGATTTTGTGCTCCTTGCCAGATAGCTATGACAGCTTGGTTATGGCTGTAAGTAATTCAGTATCTAATAACTCAAAGCTGAAGTTTGAGGATTTGATAGGTGTGATCCTAAGTGAGGAAATGCAAAGGAAGAGCACCGAGGATTCTTCTACTTCTGGAAATGCTTTGATGGTGAAGAGAAAAGGGAGACAAAAGAATAGAGGAAAGGTAACCTGGGAATTCGAATGATCATGGAAGGTCAAAGTCCAAGAGTAATTTAGAATTTTAAGCCTTTGTTGGAAGGTTGGTCATGCTAAGAAATATTGTTGGGCTCTTCGGGATAAGAAGAACAAAAAGGAGGAAACTAAAGAGGTAAATGTGGCAGCAGGTGATGTTTGTCAAGATGTGTTAATTCTTTCTTTAGATAATATTGTTGAATCTTGGGTGTTAGATTCGGGGCTTCTTTCCATGCCACCCCACATAGACATTACTCTCTTGATTTTGTTCAAGGTGATTTTGGACATGAATATCTTGGTGATGATGAACCGTGTAACATAGTAGGGAAAGGTTGTGTTCGAGGTGAAAATGTAGAATGAGAACACATGGCTGCTTAAGGACATCGAGGCATGTGCCTAAGTTGAGGTGGAACTTGATATCAAAAAGACAACTGGGTAGTGATGGGTGTACAGTTAGTTTTATAGCAGATTCTTGGAAGGTTACCAAGGGAGCTCTTGTGGTTGCAAGAGGTAAGAAAAATGGTACTTTGTATTTAACCAGTGGTGTTGATTATTATAATTTAGTTGTTGTAGATGGAGATGTAACTTTTTGGCACTAGAGACTCGGTCATATGAGTCATAAGGGCATGCAGATTATAAAGGATAGGCTTCCCAAATTAAAGGAGTTAGATTTGGACTTCTGTGAGGAATGTGTTTATGGGAAACAAAAGCGGGTGATATTCCTCAAGGTTAGACCTACCAGGAAGGAGGGTAAGCTAGAGTTAGTTCATACAGATGTATGGGGGCTAGCTAAGGTAAAATCTATTGGTGGTTCATGTTATTATGTCACTTTCATTGATGATACAACTAGAAAATTTTGGGTATATTGCATTAGAAAGAAATCTGATGTGTTTGAAACTTTCAAAAGATGGAAAGCCTTGGTTGAGAATGAAACAGGTCTCAAGTAAAATGTCTCAGGTTAGATAATGGAGGGGAATATTGTAGCAATGAATTTATTGATTATTGTTTAGTAAATGGGATCCGCAGGAAAAGAATGGTTCCAAATACTCCACAAGAAAATGGAGTGTCAGAGAGAATGAACAGGAAAATCATGGAGCATGCTAGGTGCATGAGGTTACATGCGGGGCTGCCACTCATGTTTTGGGTGGAAGCAGTAAGCACAACTATTTATCTAATTAACAGAGGACCCTCTATGGCCTTGGATGGAGGTATACCTGAGGAGGCTTGGTTTGGTAAGAAAATTGATTACTCATTTCTTAGAGTATTTGGATGTGAGGTATTTGTTCACATTGATAAAGATGATAGGACCAAGTTAGAGGCTAATTCTGAGAAATGCACCTTTGTTGGATATGGTGAAGATGATTTTAGTTTCCATGTTTGGAGTCTTAAAGAAAAGAAAATATTTTGGTCTAGAGATATTGTCTTTAATGAAAAAATCATGTATAAAGATCATTTGTAAGAACAAAAATAGGAATCAAAGAAAGAATACACAATGTTAGAGGACATTGAAAACAACAAGGTTTCCAAGGGGCTGGTTTAGGTTCAACATGTTTCGGCATAGCCAGTTCAGGTACCTACTCATCAAGAACCCCAAACTCCTGAGGTGAGAAGGTATTCTAGGGTAAGAATGGAACTTGAACGATTTACTCCATCTTTGAATTATTTATTGCTCACTGAAAGTGGAGAGTTAGAGTGCTTTGAGGAAGTAGTGCAGGTGGATGCTAGGAAGAAGTGGGAGTAGGCCATGGATGAAGAGCATAGATCTCTTATGGAAAACTAGACTTGGGATCTGGTGGAGCTACTCGAGGGAAAGAGAGCATTGCAGAACAAGTGGGTGTATAGAATCAAAGAGGAAGATGGAGGAAAGAAATGATACAAGGCCCGAGTTGGTGGTCAAAGGATTTTCATAGAAGCAGGTATAGACTTTGATGAAATTTTTCTCCGGTTGTTAAAATGACTTCTATTAGGACTGTTCTTGGTTTAGTTGTAGTAGAAGACCTGCACTTAGAACAGTTGGATGTGAAGACTGCATTCCTTCATGGTGAGTTGGAGGAGGAATTGTACATGTAGCAGCCACATGGTTATGAGGTCAAAGGGAAGGAGAGGTTAGTGTGAAAATTGAAGAAGAGCTTGTATGGCTTGAAACAAGCTCCATGGTAGTGGTACATGAAAATTGATAGTTTTATGCAGGAACAGGGTTACTCCAGGTGTCATTCAGACCATTGCATGTACATCAAGAAGTTTTTGATGGTAGTTATATTATTCTGTGCTGTATGTAGATGATATGCTTGTTGCGAGGTAAGAAATGCGAGAAATAAAGGTACTCAATAAGCGAGCTAGGTGACTCCTTTGGTATGAAGTATTTGAGTGCAGAAAAACAAATCCTTGGTATGAGAATAACTCGGAACATGAAGGAGAGGAAGCTGGTATTATCTCAAGAAGAGTACATAAAGAAGGTCTTGGAGAGGTTTAGTATGTAGGATGCTAAACCGGTTGGTACTCCTTTGGCAGGTCACTTTAAATTATCAAAGGAGCAAAGTCCTAAGACTGAGGAGGATAGAATCCAGATGTCCAGGGTACCGTACTCATCAGCAGTTGGTAGCTTGATGTATGCTATGGTATGCACTAGGCCTAACATTTCCCATGTAGTGGGAGTAGTGAGCAGGTTTATGAGTGATCCAGGTAGAGAGAACTAACAGGTAGTAAAGTGGATCCTTTAGTATTTGAGAGGGACCATGGGAGCATCATTGTGTTTTGGTGGATCAGACACTACATTATGTGGATATGTAGATTCGGACATGGTAGGATATTTGGATAGCAGGAGGAGCATGCCATGTTATGTATTTACGGTTGGTGATACAATATTAAGTTGGATTTCACGATTACAAAATGTTATGGCTTTGTTAACCACAGAGGTTGAGTATGTTGTTGCCACATAGGCAAGCAAGGAGATGATTTGGCTACAACAGTTACTTGATGAGTTGGTTCATAAGCAGGAATTTAAGAGACTACACAGTGATAGTAAAAGTGTTATTCATTTGGCGAAGAAATCTACTTTCCACTCTAGGATGAAGCACATTCAGCTGAGATATCATTTCATCAGGATAGCTTTGGAAGAAGATAAGTTGAAACTAGAAAAGATTCATACCAGTTAGAATCCTGCGGATATGATGACCAAGGCGGTCACAAAGGAGAAGTTAAAGTTGTGTTCAACTTTGATTGGCCTTCATGGTTGATAATGAAGGGTTAAGAACTTTTCTCGGTGAAAACATTCTCAAGTGGGAGATTGTTGGGATGTGGAGCCTATTTTAGGTCTTCTTGAATCGGTGTTAAATTTTGTTGTGAGTTCATAAGCGAGAGAATACTATGAGAGTTTTTTTACTCTTGTTGATAATAAAATATGAGCAAGTTCTTCATGGAAGTAGCCCACATTGGGTGAACCACATTAAATCTTGTCTTGTCTTCTTTTGTGCATTATTCATTTATGTTGTTATATTTTTGCAAGTATAATTCTGCTCTATAGTTTCCTACTGCTATGGTTTGAGGAATTGTTTCTACATATTTGTTCTCTAATTTCTAACAGGATGCGAAGATCCAAAGTAGTGGTAAAGGGTCCTAGGTCCACTACGTACTCCTTGACTAAGGAGTCAATTGAGATCTTGGCTCCAGAAGCCATCTCGATGTCCCAACTAAGACCCTTCCTAAGCGCCACCACCTATAACGCTTTACTAAAGATGGTGAAATGAAATAATTTTATGAGCCTGAGTCAAATAAAATAGGGATATAAATACCATCAATACTACCGTGGTATCTATCACTATTCCATGGTACTCACTGGCGGTTCTCGACCACTACATAAATCCTATGGTTCTTAGCCATGTCACCAACAATAGGCTCGAAAGCAGGTGCCTTAACTTGATTAGTAGAGTTCTAGAGGCACTCTCTCAAATGATGTCTATGCACACCATGTCTGTAACAAGTTCTTGGTCCTCTCCACTTTGTAGATAGCCCTCTAGGTGGCCCAAAGTAGTATGTGGAGAAGGACACGATGATCTAGTCAAAAATATTTTTAGTTGGTGTGGTGGATGTTTTCCTTCCGACCGTGCTTGAGGTGGAGCATGTGTCCTATTATACCCCTTAGCTAGAAGTGCCATACTAGGCCCTCATGAGCATCATGATGTTATGGAGGTCAAAAGGGTAGTCGATTCTCCTACTGCTGCTACTTGAGGAGGTGGTGTTAGTGCAAAATCATAGAAACCCCAAATGGCCTTGGTTCGAGTAAATCATTTGGTGTGATTGAATAACATGGAACCATCTCTCAAGTTGTGGGATTTTCAGACTTGGGATGGACCTCAAGAGAATGCTGGTTCCTACTTCCTAAACTACCCGTGACAAGCTACTAGAGTGAGAGAAGAGCTAATCTATCCAAATATAACCATACAAGGAGATAGAGAGAGAGAGAGAAAGAGTGAAAGAGAGCCTACACTAGCGAGATACACCAAAAAGGAAGTGGCTGATCACAAATCCAACTGCCTGAAGTGGAGAGAGGTGAGCAATGAAGAGGATGGACAAATGCATCATAGACCAAATATAAATGTCACAAGGAACACCACTTCAAAAACCATTAAACACAGCTCCCAGAACCTATGATAAACATCAGAGTATGCATGGTATACCCTGTAATGATGAGAGGCAAGAAGAGACAATAAAATTAGCAAAAGATGGACAAGATGCATCCTAAAACAGATTTTATTACTCCATAAGTCACACGATACATCATCGGTAGGAAAGAGGAAAGAAAATTCAATTAGAGAGGAATGAGAAGAGGCTTAGACTCCACATTCTACCCTAAGAGAGAAAGAGAGAGGGGGCCAGGAGAGGAGCAATGACTAACCTTTTGAAAAATGCCCCTCCTTAACAATTTATAGGAAGAATAAGAGAGAGAGGAGGGAAAAGTTTGAAATCTATTCCAACCACCCTTGGAAGCACATTGAATCCAACTACCACAATGAAGAGTCTCTATGTAACATCCATGCCTCGTAGCTATCCCTTACTAAGTAAGAAAGAGGCCCATTCTTCATCATGGCGGCAGGTGGGAGACTTGAAAACCCTAAAAATAAGTGGTGAAACATTAATGGAGGTAGGTGAGAAGCCGGCGCCGAGAGATTTCCAAAAAGTCCTCTCCCTCCCAAATCTGAGTTTCCATTTGAAAGATAAGGATATCTAAAGATGAGGGTTGGGGCACACAATATTTAAAAGAGTCTGTCAATACGGGGACCATGTCGTAGCCCTCGCGTTTCGTGAAGATTTAGCCCCTTCCTATCACTCGTGAAGTTACTTTAGGACTGACATGTGGTAGCTTCTGTAAGCTCCTTGGTTTCCTATGTATTCTACGAGTCCCTTATGTTGTGAGAGACATTATGTCTGACCCAAGACATGTGGAGGTTTTACACTCATTTGGAAACTAGCCCAAGATTTTTCTTTTGATTTTGCAAGCAAGGACGAGACACGTTGATGCCTCCCGGGATTTTGCACTTTTCAACGGTAGACATTACCTTTTTGGACTCGACAACATGGTGGGTTGTCACTTGTTTGGGGATTTCCTTTTGGGCCATGCCTTTGAAATTGTGTCGATGAGACACGTGGCACCGCCTGCTAGTTCTATATACTTAGCCAATTTGGGCCTGGATCCATTTGAATTTTTTTGGACCCAAGAAACGTGGAGAGTATGCACACATTTGGGAACCCACTCTTTTGACCCAACCTTGGTGTTACGTCGATGAGACATGTGGAGGCTTACACTGACACTCTTATACTTAGTCGAGTTTAAATGACTAGTTCTGTCCCTTTTTCATACCCAGGACATGTGGAGGATTGGTGCTTGTTTGGGAGACCCTCTCTATATTTCACTTATAAAGTTGTGCTTTGAGTTGACATGTGGCTCTACCCCATTTTAACTTTTCAATGGCCGATGAGACCTCGCGGGCATACGGGCCCACACTTGAAAATTGAGCCATTTTGCAAAAAGTGTAAAAGTTCCAAAGTCCTCGTAGACCCACTAGCCCACATTTACACTTGGGAAAAATTTCCTCTGTGGCCCCATGCAAACTCACTTTTGGAAAAAGTCATCCCCAGGACCTGGCCGCCCGCATTTTCCATGTTTGGAAAAAATACATCTCTGGGCCCGCGGGCTGGCCTCGCAATTATCCTTGTTCATTTTGCGAAAAGTGAAAAACTTACAAAATATCTCCTTCCACCCCACTGGTCCACAATTTCCATTGGAAAAAAATTCTTCCAAGGCCCACACCCCACAACTTGTGAAATATGAGGAGTTAGAAGGACTTCTTTATATCAAGGGAAATGGGAAGAAATTTCCTATCTGATGGGTATGCTTTTAGGGGACCTTAAGTTCTTAAAATATGTAAAGATTCAGATTGAAGCACAAAAGGGGGAAAATGGTGTTAATTGACCCAAAATAAGTGTGAGCCTATTTTGATCAACAATTTGGTGACTTATGGGGATCATCTTCCTGGTAAGTGAAATGATCAGTTTCCTTGAAGCATCCATTGGTTATGGAGTCTTCCTAGTAAACACAAATCTGATATGAACTTTGAAAATCTGATCCTTGAGCCACTTGGAGATAGCTGGAACTAGAGTTGTCCTCACCAAATGCTACTTCCAATGTGTTGTGCACGAGTAACAAAATACCACAACACAATATGTACAAAACTATAAATTATACACACCCCAAGTGGGATATGTAGAGTGTGCACAAGCACTTCTTCTACTAAAAACAAACCTACTCCTATACTACGCTAACTAGAGAGAAAGGGGACTCAAACAAATGTTGCAACTGGTAGGGAGAAGTAGCTTCCCTTTCTTAAGAGGGGCAGCCATGCAAATGATTTGACACTAAACATGGATGCTTGTATGAGTGAAAAATGACTATAAGATGGTCCTCCACCCAAATCATCAAGGTGTCAATCTGGAAACATGATAAATTCCTCTTTTAGTTGCTCCTCATTTAGATTGAAGAGGAATTATAGTTGATCCTTTGTACTTTGGATTTCATCCTCATGTCCTGAAGCGGGCATGACTGGTTTTGCTTCTCCTTGGCTCCAATGAAGCCAAGTACGATAGGAAGGGTTTATTCCTATGGATGTGCCCATGGTTATGAATTTCAACTCCATGGATGGAGTCTTCTTGCTGACTTTCCTAGGTGGATGGTGCGGAAGAGATGGGATCCTCATGCTCTTTTCCCTCCTCCTTCGAAAAGAACATGGAAGATTATGATATTCCAACCTTGGTTCTAGAGGGTAGCTATGAAGTGCGAGGTGTTGTTGCGATTGGACACTCTCCTCCATGATATCAAAATCATGTGCTTGGAAGGTGGATGATGGGGAATTGAATGATGTTATCTCCTTAGGCTCCTCTCCATCGAAGCAATCTTACAAGTATGATAGATAGTATGCCTCCTCATTTACCTTCTATACATGTTCAACCTCCTTCAGGGTGTCCTCCTGATCTGAAACTTTCTCACCATTGTTCCCCCCTTATTCAAACATGAAGTTTGAAATATCAAACTCTTTTTAACATTAGAGATCGAAGGGGATGAAGTGGGAGGAAGAACTGAAGGTTATTATGTGGCCTTCTCTGCACCTAAAGCTTCTAGAACAATATGGTCCTCCTCTGTCATGGGTTCATCAATAAAATCAGGCCCTTCAAATGAAATACAAAAATCTTCAATAATGATTTCTTCACTAAGTGGCCTCAACTCTTATTTGATCTCTCCCAGATGCTCCTCTTTAATGAGACCTTGCGCTGATTTTTATTCTTCTCTCTTGACTGGTTTTGCAACTTGGATTTGATCAACATCATCTTTAGACAAAGTGCCATTACGGACATTACATTCAGTGAAAAAAATTTGTTGATATTCTTCTTCTTCTTCTTCTATTGCAAACTCATTGACCACCACCACCGGCTCTTTAACCTTGACCTCCTCAATAGGCTTAACCATCAGGGGATTTTTATAAATCTAAATCGGCAGCCCAACTCTTCATATTTTCTACCATTTCTTCTCTATTAGGTTCAACTTCTTGTTGTTCTCCTTGACTAGCCTTTTGAATCTCTTCCCCACATGGGATTGGGGATGCAATAGGATTGGTAGCTTGGGATTAAACAAGTTTTGTTTTTGTTTATGGTGGAGAGGAAGTGGAAATTTTTTTTTTTAGAGGGGATGAATGCTTAGAAGGGAAAAGGGAAAGAAAATTGAGATGAGATGGAAGACTAGGGGATGGAGAAGGGAAATCAACACTTGGGGCAGAAGATGGGGAGCTAGACTCATGACACTACTACGGATTGAGGAAGAGGAAAAGAAAATCTAGGAGGTGGTGGACTTACCCATTGACAAGGTTTTCTGGTATCAAGCTCATAGGCCTCTATCTCCTCGATCCATTGCGCAAGTTGGGGTAGCTTCTCAAACATGAATTCAAGAATCTCCGTAGGCTATAGTGTCTTGGAAAAGGGCCGACCCATGGACAAGGTTCCCTGCAACCAATCCTAAATGCCTTCATCTGTGTTGTAGCCTTGGAGTACACCATGCTAGCCTCCATTATTTGGATATTCTCCAGTAGATCAAAATTATCCACATAAGCTGTCACCATCATCATATGCGTACCCTTACTCCTACTAATATCCATGGACAAACTGGTTTTGACCCTACTCATATGGGTAAGCATAACGGTCTTGGATCCGATCATAATGTTGATTTAGAGGAGTTAGGAAAAACATTGGAGGCGAATGCATTGTGGTTGTTGCAAGTGTGAATTTCAAGAAAGAAATGAAGTCATCATTTCAAAACTTCATGGGATGGAAGAAAATGGAATATATGAAAAGAAAAAATGGATGAAAAAGGATGGGAAGAAGGTCTCATGCAACTTCGGATATTAGGTTGTTGACAAGATGGAGTTACTGATATGTGATTTACATGTTCCTCAAAAGGATGAATCTCACCAAGAACACATCAACTTGATGAAATGAAGTGGTAAGGTTCTCTACCTCTCCCACCAGGCGTACCAAAATTTTTAGTGGTCACACATTGGCTTAAGATTTGTTGTTTGATAATGAGACACCTCTAAAATATGGAACTCTAACTTTTGTGATGTCCCACTGTGCATGCCAAACTTTGTTAGTGGTAAAATCATAGCACCCGGAATGACCTTGGTTTGAGTGGGGCATTCGGTGTGATTGCACAACATGGGACCATCTCTCAAGCTATGGGACTTGCAGACTTGAGATGGACCTCCAGAGAAGGTTGGTTCCTACTTCCTAAACTACCTGCCACAAGCTACTCTAGTGCAAACAAAGCTAATATATCCTAATCTAACCATCCAAGGAGATAGGGAGAGAGAGAAAGAGTGAAAGAGAGCCTACACTAAGCGATGATACACCAGAAAAGGAAGTGGCTGATCAAAAATCTAAATACCTAATGTGGAGAGAGGTGAGAAATGCGGGGGAAGGAAAAATGCATCACGGACCAAAGATAAATGTCACATGGAACACCACTTCAAAACCCATTAAACACAACTCCCAAAACCTGCAATAAACATTAGAGTATGCATGGTATACCCTGCAACAATGAGAGGCAAGAAGAGACAATAAAATAAGCAAAGGATGGACAAGATGCATCACAAAACATATTTTATTGCTCCATAATTCACATGGTACATCATTAGTGGGAAAGAGGAAAGAAAATGCCATTACAGAGCCATGAGAAGAGGCTTAGAATCCACATTCTACCCTAAGGGAGAAAGGGAGAGTGGGATAGGAGAGGAACAATGACCAACCTTTTGAAAAATGCCCCCTTTATAATATATAGGAAGAATAAGAGAGAGAGGAGGGAAGAATTCAAACTTTGTTCCAACCACCCCTAGAAGTGCATTGAATCCACCTACCACAATGAAGAGTCTCGCTGCAACACCCATGCCCCATCGTTTTCCCTTATTGAGCAAGAAAGAGGCCCATTCTTCATCATGGCGGTAGGTGAGAGACTTGACAGCCCCGAAAATAGTGGGCTAAAACATTAATGGAGGCAGGTGAGAAGCTAGCACCGAGAGATTTCAAAAAGTCCTCTCCCACCCAAATATAAGTTTCCAGTCAAAAGATATGGCTTTGTGAAGATCAAGATCTCGGGCACACAATATTTAAAAGAGTTTGTCCATACAGGGGCCACGTGGCAGCCTTGTGCATCATGAAGATTCAGCTTTGTTCCTCTCGGTCATGAAGTTACACCGGATTGACATGTGGTGGCTTCCGCAGGCTCCTCGATTTCCTCTCGTATTCTGCATGAGTCCCTTATCTCAAGAAGCAGACCCTATGCCTGACCCAAGACACATGGAGGTTTTGCACTCATGTTGAAAGCGCCCAAGATTTTTCTTTTGAAGTTGCGCAGAAGAGACACATGGAGGCCTCTACAGTACATGTTGGAATTTTCAATAGACAACCTTAGATTTTCAAACTCTAACCACGTGGCTGGTTAGCACTTTTTGGGGACTACTTATTGGGCCACTCCTTTGAAATTACTACGATGAGACACATGGCATCGTCCATTCGGTTTTTATACTTAGCCAATTTGGGCCTCGATTTATTTGACTTCTGTTAGACCCAAGACACATGGAGAGTCTGCGCATGTTTGGGAACCCGATCTTTAGACCCAGCCTTGGTGTTGCACTAATGATACATGTGGATACTTCCACTGACACTCTTATACTTAGTCAATTTAAATGGTGAATCTGCCCATTTTTAGACTTGGGACACATGGAGGCTTAGCGCTTGTCTAAGAGACCGGCTCTATATTTCACTTCAAAAGTTACACTAAGTTGACACGTGGCTCCTTCTATTGGCTCTACCCCATTTTGAATTTTCAATGGCTGATGAGACCCCGTGGACTTACGAGCCCACACTTAAAATCGTGCTATTTTACAAAACTTTTAAAAGTTTAAAAGTCCCCCAATGACTGTCGACTCACATTTACACTTGGGAAAAATTTCCTCCATGGCCCCGCAGACCTTTTTTTGGAAAAATTCATCCCTAGACCCACTAGCCTACATTTTCCATGTTTGGAAAAAGACATCTCCGAGCCTGCATCTTCCATGTTTGGCAAAAGACATCTCTCGGCCCACTAGCCCACATTTTCCACTTGGAAAAATTAATCCTTCTCTAGGCCACGGGCCTTGCAATTATACTTGTGCCTTTTGCAAAAAGTGAAAAAATGACAAAATATCTCCCGCCACCCCGTTGGTCTACAATATCCATTGGCAAAAATCCTTCCAAGGCTTGCCAGCCCATACCTTACAAAATATGAGGAGTTAGAAGGACTTCTTTACATCTCTGGAAAGGGGAAGAAATTTCCTATCTGATCAAAATGCTTTCAGGTTACCTTATGTGCTTAAAATATGTAAAGATTCAAATTGAAGCACAAAGGGGAAAATGGTGTTAGTTGACTCAAAAATAAGTGGGCTTATTTTTGTCAACAGGTGGAGGAGGTTGAAAGGAAGGCTACTGATGTGTGTCCACCACATGGAGGAGGAGCTAATCCCCATGATCTACTATCATGTAGCTGCTGTATGTGACTCATCACTTTGTCACGTACATGTTGCATCTTCCCCTTGGTTTCCTCTACAATATAGGCCTTCTCCATGGCCTTAGAAAGTATCTATGGATAGTGAATGCGTACTTCCCCACCCAAGTCCAAGTTCCAGCATTTTTGATGAACTGTTAACTTAAACCTACACATCCTGTATATAATCTACATACTGAAGTAGAACTAAGAACCGCCCCTCATACTCTACTACCATCATGGATTCTATTGCAGATCGTGGAACTCATTAATCCACTATTGAATGAACCTCCTAGAAATATATCTGCTCTTGAAACACTCCTTAAAGAGCTCCCAAGTGATTGTCTCAAAATCTACATGGAGCTTTTGCTCCTCAGTCCTCCACCATACTTTGGATCTGTCTCTTAGAAGGTGGATGGAAACATGAGACTTCGTGTTGCTTAGAACAAGGGCATAGATTGAAGCATCCGCTCAAGCTAACCAACCACGCCTCAGCCTGAAATCCATCTGTGTCTCTAAAAAAATGAGGTGGGTGCAACTTCAGTATCTCTCTAATGTGATCTATTGCAGATGACTATCACTCTCTAGGCCTCTCTACATGATCAACTCTAAACATAGGTCTCCTAGAACTATCTCTATACATCACATCTCAATCTCTACGAGATCTCTAGGAGGTGACTCATGTATAACTAAATCCATGTGGGAGTTATCTTCTCTCTCCTATGCACTGTGATGTGAAGGCACACGAGTCTCCACTGATGGTTCCCTATCCTTCCAACTAGGTCACCTTCCTATCGATCCTCCGCATATAGCGGAATTAACCTTCTATAACGTCTACAATATCGGGGTAGGATAGTGGCGACAACCCGATCGATGGTGGTAGATCTAGGTCCACACGTAGGAACCCCTCATCTGGTCCGTGCCTCTTGTATAGACCAAGGCGAGAGTTAGTTTATAATTATCTAAGGTTTTGAGTTCGAGTATTTTAAAATTCCTATATTTCAAAACATAATCCATAGTTGTGTGTACTAGGTTTAAAGTTGTGCTCGCTTTCGATTTTTTTTTTTTAAATGTTTTCTAAGTGTACTAGAGGTCCAAACATTGAACCGTGGCTCTAATACCAAATGTAAAACCCACAAAAATTTACACACGAAACCCAACAACAACATAGGTTGTACTAGAAAAATTACATACTAATTTTATTTTTTTAAAAGGATGAATGCAACGTTGATTTAATCCCTAGGTTACTAAACGATTGTCACAAAATTAATTAAATAATAATATTTAAAATTAAAGAATTGATTTACTCTACGATAAGGTTTAACATACTTCATTCAAATGATCCTCAATAAATTTAATACAGTGGTTTCCTAAGGTCATGCAAAATTAAACATTAAGGTCCAAGTTATGATAACCCTTTCATTACACCAAGCTAATTATTTAAGTCTTCATTACAAAAGTAAACTAAACTAATAAGCGTAGAGTTTATTTAATTTAATTCAAGGATAAAAAATATAATAAATTAATTACTTTCAACACACACTAGTGGCCCCTTTAAAAAAGAGACCCATGTGATCAAATGATCACCTTACCTACCCCCACCTAACTATTATAGGAGACATTTTGGGCCATTGGATGGAGGAATTCAAAAATAAACCTAAAAATCCTTAAGGAAGGCTTTTATTCCTTTATTTTTCTCATTTCATTCATTTTGGTTTTGTAGGTAAAGGAAAATGGAAGAGGAAGAAGCCATGGGAGAGGAGGAAAGCTTGGGATGGATATTCACAACTAACCTCCATCCTATTTTATTTATTTATTTATTTATTTATTAGTATTCCCAATCTACCCTATTTAAGGGTTTATTTGTATTTCTATTTCGAAATAAAGTTGTTTCCATGCATTTACCCTTCTTGGGCAATTGAATATCCTCATTTTGATTGGAAAAAATTGGTTTGCATAATAATAAAATACTTTTCTCCTTTTTTTTTAAAAAGGTAAACACTAATAGGATTTCTTGTATATATATATCTCTGTATGTATGTATGTATGTATGTATATATGTTTTTTTATTATGGGTAAATAGTTTTGAAGGGACTATACCCTGTGTACAAAAAGGCTCAAAAGCTAGATACCAAAAGAGCTAACATTGCAAAACATCCAACATCAGTGGGCTCAACAGCTAGATTATACAATACAATAACAAAACAGATCAACACAAACAGTGATCCAAATAAAAGCAGAAGAGACAAAATACAAACAAGAGATAACCACCACTGGTCATCCTAGCCAAAAACAACACCAAAAATGCCAGTCAACAGCAACTTCACCGCCAGTAAATAGCAATGAGCTCTGCATCACTTGACAACCTAGTCAATCTTGGCTTTAATCATTTGGAGCGAGATGAAGAATGTAATGGCAGTGGCCTGGGATGGATCTTTCAAATCCACCTGGGAAATTGCAAGATCTCTATTCTCCTTGGAACCCCAAATGTCCTCGGTAATACCACTGAGACTGCAAATACTATGCACATGTTGCTTGATAAAATTGTAGATGCTTTTAAGAGCTGAGAGGATACAGATCATTTCTCCCTTTTGCATTGCCAAGCCTGGCATCCAGAGATAGAAGCTTCTTGAAAACTTCAGCAGTGATATCATCATCTTCATCATTTTGCAGTTTCCTTTTGCCCTTAGTTTTATCCATATCCCTAATAGCACTCTTTAGGTCCTGAATCTCCTTTTCCATCTTTTCTACTCTGACCAACAAGTCTTCATCTTTAGGCTCCTCCACCGGATTACTAATGTGTAGTAAATTCGCAGCAAGCTCCAGGTCTTTATGACTTCTAAGAACCCTCTGAGAAGTAGGGACCTTAGTTTTCATCTCTTTCCTTTTCCTGCTAGTGGTAGCAATGTCAAGTTTCCTATCGGGAAGGGGAGGGATGGAGGTAGGGGAGGAGCAGAATCGAGTGGGGGCAAGCTGAGCAGTGGCGGTGAATGAGAAGTATTAACCCTTGATGAAGGGGAACAACCCTAGTGTGGTTTTGCACTTCCAGAACAGATTTCTCCAGAGAATTCAACAAGTAATGAGGAAAGTTTATGGTGAGGTTTCTACGGAAGTGATTAAGGAAGATCAAGTGCTTTTGGGGAATAGTGACAAATCTCCCCTCTAGAGTAACGTACCTTACCACCATCCTTGCGATCTCAGCAAAAGGCTCTAGAATAGAAGCAATTTTGATGTCATCTATCACAAACTCCAGATTCTTTCCCTCATCAAGAAACTTCTTAGCCTCCACCTCTCTGTCCACATGCTTGTTGAAGAATTTGGTTCCTTCTAGACTGAGCCCAGTGACTTGTGCAATAAGCTCTTTTGAAATCTCAACCTTGATATTACTATATTCAACCACTCGATTCCTCCATCCATGAGCAAATTTAATTGAGAGATCCTGATCAAAACCTTGGAATTTTTCAATAAAGTTCATGAGACCCCCTTTTTGTAAATAGTTCCAGAGAACTGTATCATCTTTCCATGCTGGATTATGGGTGGGCTCAGTCTTGTAAGGCGGTCCCCCCATTTTTCCTGTGATATTACCTCTTCCCGCAACGGTAAAAATTTGAAAACTATACGAATCATCCTCAGCTCTACTTTTGAAGCCCTCCCAATCATATGTATATATACATACATACATACATACATATATATATATATATATATATATATACACATACATACATATATATATATATATATATATATATATATATATATATATATATTAGAGACCAGATAAATAAAAAACAAAAAAGGGGTCACGGTTTTGGTTTTAACACGTGATCGTGTTTAAATTTCCCATGTGGCCACAGAGGGAGAGATTTTGTTTTTAGCAGAGAGATTGGTAGGGCTCGACCCCCACCCACATAGTATTTAATAACCAAATATGGGGAGGGGGGAGACCCCTCCCCTCCCCTCTACCTACTCGCTATAATATGCGGTCTAGCCACTTCACACTTTTAAAACATTTTTTTTTAAAGGTTTCAAATACTAAAAATTCATATTACAATACTACTTATTATTAATAATACTAATACTAATACTAATAATCAATAATAATAATATTATTAAATATATATATTAATAGTAATATTTCAAATCTAACAATACTATTAAAATTATAAGACTATTAGAATATTAAAAATATTAATATATAAATAATATTAGAATAACCTATCTTATTTAAATTCTCCTTATAGGTTAAATGAAGTCAATGTTAGATTAATAAGCATAGGGGAAATTTACAAATGTAAGTCTATAAAATTTACCTAATTGAAATTACATTTAAGTATAAATGTGGATTTATATATACTTTTGGTTTGTTAGATTCACCTAATGTAAGTTAGGCTAATGTAAATTTTATTATACAACTTGTGAAACAAAGTGATAATAGAAGAAATGCTTTCATCCCATCTTAAGATTTTAAATACTATTTTCTTCAACTAGTTTAAAAGTACATTTATAATTAAAAATTCAACTTACTTTATTTTAGGGAAAGCAAAATTACCATTCCATTTCACAAGCAAGAATAAACAAAAAATACTTTTTCTTTCTAAATGGATTCCAACAACATTACAATATTAATTGAAATGAAATTATATCCACTTAAGTGGATATATACTTGTTTCTTTCTATATGGATACCAACAAAATCTTAGATTAATAAAGGTATATCCATTTAATATACATTCAATCTTCCTTTCTCCAAAAGAATACAAATCTTGATAATTTATTTTCACAAGATTAATCACATTTGAACATGTAAATTTTCTCAATCGACACTTTTAAAAGTATTTTTACAAGATAAATAATCTCCAAGAGATACAACAACTTTATCACATCTTACAATTTTTACAATGCATCCACTCAAGTGGGAATTATGAATTTAAAAATAAATTACAACAAGGCTATCCACAAATAATTTTCAAGTCTTCAAAATTTATGTCCTCTCCACAAAGATAACTCCAACTTGGTTTTATTCAACTTCACAAAGGAACCAAAAACAAGGAAGGGGAGTAGGAAACTCTCTCCACCCAACACTTTGAATCCATTAAGGGAAGAATTCATTCCCTTAATGGCCCCGAGCCCCAACCAAGGAACCATTAGGGGCACTGAGCAAAAATGACAACTATCACAAAGAGGATTCTCAACAAAACACATATACAAGCCAAGAAATTCCACCAAGATCACATAACCAGCAAGTTTACACATACACAAAAAGAAAAGGTTTGAGGATCAAAACTAGTAGAGCAAGGGTGATGGGAGACAACCTCCTTATGCTTCCTAAGTGAAGTGGGCGTCTTACCCAAGCCTTCAAGTGCACAAAATAATGACACAAATCCTTATCTCTCCTCGCAACAAGCAACAAAACCATGAATCCCTTTTCTCTCCCCATAGGTAAGAATCCCATTCACACTCCCACCAATTTTCATGCCTCACATAAACTCCCTTTTCCCTCCCCAATGGTCCCATAGTCCCTTCTCAACACACCCAACTAAGCCCAACTAATCAACCAACCCGCATAAACACCATCACAAGAAAAGAAAAAAATTTAAAAGCACAAAATTACTTACAAAAAAGGTAACATAATTATAAAGAGGGTGGAGAGCCTACCTCTCCATCAAGATCCAAGAAAAACCTTCATAATACTCTTCAAATCCAAGCCAAGCACTCGAAAATCTCCCAAAATCCAAAATTGCACAAGAAGCAAACCGAGTAAGTAACCCCATTCCAACCAAAAGCCACCAAGTAAATAGAAGTGGGAACATAGGATGGTGAGGTGGCTCCATGTAGGATGCCACTTCATCATCCCCCATCCTCACACTCAAGTCAAACACACCAAGACAAAGAAACATCATATCATAAGCAAGGACTATGACAACCCACATCGCTCACACTTGCACCATATGCTTTCAAGGAACATAATAAATTGGATTAGGAAGAAGGTGCAATGGTTTTCCTTCCGTAACACTCAAAAATGGACAAAGAATTAAAATTTAATATTCCCAACCCATAGGTAAGGTTTTGGGTCAAATTAAGAGACATGGGGCAAGTCTTGTTTGTCCCACAAGTCTCCAAAAGTTCCCCCAAGTCAAAATCCGAGTTTTGAACTTGGGGTGGAGTAAAACACTCCCAAATCAACAAAAATTCTACTTACACAAGGAATACAAGATCTCATAATCACTAATAGTCACATCTCTACTTTAGTTAAACTAAACTAGAAGGGTTAAGTCTAATAAACATACATTTATACATGATATTAAAGTGACAAATTATCCAAATTTAAGTACACAAAACATAAAATAAATCACATACACAAATTAAATAAAGGGACACAATTCACCCCATGGCCACACATGTGAAATCACCCCCATGGGATACTTCCAAACAAGACATGCAAAACACACACTAAACAACATTACACAAGTTGTCAATTTTGGCCTCGTTGCTCAACGCTCGACATCCTTCCATGGTTGGTCCCCTATCCCCTTTGATGTTTGTGATAAAATTCCTGCACACAACAAATACCCGCATTTGGCCTTTCAGCCATATTAACAATAAAGTGAGGACATATGCATATAAAATCAATGTTCATCATTCAACATTTAACAATTCTATTTTCCATCAATATGTCAAACTCTAAACATAACATCCATAAGATTACAATTCTACTCAAAACATCCCAAAACATGTTGTGTCAGTAGGAAATCCATATCATGAAAATCAACATATATCAACTATCTAACATCACTATCTAGTGCATCATAATAAAGCATAACATCATAGTGTCAATAATCCATATATCAGTACAATCTATCATCTACTGATTAATGTATCATAATCAAATGTTTAAACATCAGTTCAATAGTATTAATATCAAGAAAAATAGTGTCCAAGAGGAGTGGGCATTACATTCATGCTTGAATAACCAACCCATATTGATTTGAATGTTATAATGGATTCTCTATACAACAAATGATACAATGTTAAATTTTCTTTAGATATAATTAAATATTTGAATGTGTGCTTGAAATGCTTTGAATTTATACGAGGCTCTATCTCTTTCTTTCAAAATTACCTTGTAATAAATGTACTAATGTATATATGTATTTATCAACTTCTTGAACTCAAATTAGAATTTAGTTTGATAACAAACAAAAATATAACATTTGAGAAAAATATAAAATAAGGTCTGAAAACCCTAGAAAACCAAATAATCATTAGAAGATCCCATAAAAAAATCTCCATAACGATAAACACGTGGGGTGGAAAGGGAAAGAGGGTGGAGAGATAAATACATGGAACACGACATGAACAAATAAACTATAGAAAAACATATTAACAAGGCCTAATCTATTCCAATAAGCAAAAATATATAGATACCCTTGAATAATATAATTTTACGACTAATAAATATTCCAAAGTACTAAAATAACCTTTCTATATAATTTATATATATATATATATATATATATATATATATATACACAATTTGAAATGAAAAAAATTTATATCTATTTGGGGCCTATGGTTTATTTGGGGAAAAAGAAGCCTATTTTTAGATGAGACTATGTAGTTAGTAAGTAAAAATAGGAATAATATTTATAATCCCATGATTGCACATGCTCTCAAAATTTCTAATCAAGTGACCCCAACATACACCCCCTACGTCACACCCATCCCCATGAAGGTTTACCTCCCACCTATGTTATGGGTACACCTCAAGGATACTATGAGCTAAAGGAATTGCAAAAATTTTCATGAAAGTATCAAATAAGAAAATAAGTATGGCGAATGAATCCTACCACTAAGGTAAAGGGGGAGAACAAGTAACTTAAACATAAAAATAAATATAGGAAACCATAACCACTCACATTATGAAAACAAAAGGTTGTTTTAAAATATGAACCAACAATATTTCTCCGACCCAAAAAAATGACCACTCACTACACTTCAAGGGTGAGAGAAGAAAAAACTAACTACAAAACACAATTTCTTTCACAATCACAAAGGGGTGAGTAAAAGAGGCCAATATTTACCCAAATAAAATAGATTTGGCACACCAAAATCAACAAGCAAGGAAATAATGTTATTGGGAAGTAGACACTAAAACCAACTCACCCATGTCTTTATGATACTCATAAATAAACCATGACAAATGATGGTTCGTTGTAAGAACTAATCATGTAATCAACTTGTTTAATCATTAATGGCATTCTAAATCAAGGTTGTGTCTCGAGGTTTGTATGCAGAGAAGGAATATGTAACTCAATTATGTGGTAGTCCTCTCTTTTGGGGGTTTTAGTTGGTATTATTATCTTGTTTTCTCTACTCTATGGAAAGGATTAAAATTCTAACCTACTAAAACTAAAGACAAAATTCAGGAAATGAATCTAATCTACTGAAAAAATGTTGTTGTAATAAAATTTTTTCAAAAGGAAATGCTTAACTGAATTGAAATGCTCACACAATTGAAATTCTCACATGAAAGAAATGACAGTAAGGAAATATACTAAAGCATGGAAATATAAGACTACATTCAAATAACCATTTGAATCAAGATACTGAAACTTTAACTTATCAGGAATAAAGATTATGCACGAAACACCAATCCTCCAATATCCTCAGTTGAGTGGGCCCTTGCTCTCCTTCGGGATTGAGGTACTTAACACCAATGGATACTCAAAACAACATATAGATTATATTGATTCAAATAATCATAGAACATACTCCATCATAAGACTGAAAGTAACTATCAACTGATATATAAAAATGTCTTTGAAAAATACTAACTATGAAATAGTTTCAAGAAGGTGTCTTATAAACACAATTAGTTACATAACTGCTGACAATTGTAGGCAACAAATTTAACTAATAACAACCTCATAAAGTCTCAATGACATCCTGTAATATAGCTAAAAATAGGGTCCTCGTTTGTAGGCTATTATGAGAAAATCCTTCAAAATGGCATGGTGGCAAAGGACTCGGTCTCCTTGACTGTGACTTGATCAAAATTGGTAGAAAATGCACTTTATCAACCTGCACATGTCATCACATCACTCACAAAGGTAGTTAGTGGGAATTCCTACGGTCATTAGTTCACATGAGACAAGATAAGGAGAAATGCATCAATCTTACTTTGGATACAACTATCTAGAACATCCCCCATGCATTAATTAACATATTTAGGAGAAAAATCTATAGCTATATGGATGATATAATAAGTCAATTTATGCACTCATCAACAACTACATCCCTTAATATCCAAAAGACATATAATTTTTAGTTGCACAACCTTTCCCACAATCTAATAATAAATAATATACTAATAAAAAAATTATGATAACAAAAACCTCCATAATAATGCACTGATAATTTGTAACAAAATACTAAAATTAATATTTCAATAAGATCATAAAACAAGCAAGCGAAAGAGACGTAAATAAACAATAGTATGTTTTTTATTATATGATCTTTCCATAAAGGGATAAGAAAGTAAGAAACATATACTAAGATTGAAATCCTAAACGTCTATTATCCTCTTGTTAAATAATCCACAAGTATACAACTTCAATCTCTCCAAATCGTATACCCTGGCTTCTCCTTATATCCTCATCCTTAAGATTCAAAATTCCAATTTTGAACATAAATTTTTTTGCAAAAGTATGCCTTCCCTTTACTTATAGGTAAGAATAAAAATCCCATGGTACATGGGAGGGTTAATATTTTCACCTTAAGATTCATTTCCTTCTCTTCCAAAACTTATTATTATCCATAACTCCAACAATATTCTTTTCTCCTTGTTATAAGACACATAGGCAAGAATGAATTTATTTCCCTTGTAAAAATTATCTTAACCATACTCCACTTTAATTTTCCCACTTTATTACACCATTTTAAAAAAATTACACATGCATTTGATCATATAGAGACTTATAAATGTCCCGAGGGTAAAAGGGTAAGGGTAGGAGAAGAGGGTAGAGTCCTAGAGTTGACACTTTTTCTATATTTACAATTTAAACTCAACTAGGTTATATCATTCACTAATAATGTAAATAATCAATCTGAGATAACTATATTTAATACTATCATGAAAAAAATAGTTTAAAATCCATTCTTGTCCCGCCTTTCACATGTATAGTCAAGGAACACATCAAAACATTTGATCTTGTATATATATACGAAACAACAATATTGAAATAATTTGAATGATCAATATACAAATAGATATTTCAAAGAGAATAATACTAAACTTATTAACTCGTGTGAATTATTTTAATATATGAATTCCAATATATATAAGTAGAATCAAAGAAAATTATTATGTTTTCTAAGTGTTGACATGTGAATTGAATAGCCAAAAATGTAAAACTCGAGACCATGACAACTAATCCATAATGCAAATTTTTTCCTTCTAACCCTCCCTAATATTTCCTTGGAAAACCTTCCTCCTATGTCATGATCATCTTGTCTTTGGAGGTATTACTAATTCATTTTTTTAACATAAATTATTGTGCAAAGAATTACAATAAGGTTCATCATGCCATTCAACGAAGTTAGGTGAAAGACTAGTCTTAGTGGAAGCCTAGAAAGGAAAATTTTGACCATTTTGGTGCCTATGCAAATTCTCTTGGAGAGGTTAGAAAATATACTAAGACCTACAAGGTGGTGCCTAAGAGTATTGAAATGTTGGAAGAAATTTAAGAATATTTAGGAAATGTTCGATCATTCAAAGTGACAATATTCTCAAAAGCAAGTTTTCTAGGTGCAAGGTGATTTAATGTGAATTGAATTAATTAAATATTATTGCAGAGTAAATACTATTCATAATGATATAAGAAATGATAATATACATTGATATACATGAAATAAGAAACCGATGATGTAAACCCCTAGTGAGGAGAGATCGAGAGGACTTTGCTGATTTTCGAGTGAACAAGAAGTGATCTCGTGCTTTGATTAAATGTTGGAAAAGACTAAGGAAAGTATCATAAAAGCTAGATGGAGGTTCTATACTCTAAAAATTCATAATACAAGAGCTCCCATTTGAGGGAAGGAACACCCATGAGCTAGTGTCTAGATATGGTCACTAGTGTCCAGGGTAGATTCTATGTATTTCATCTTTTATGTGCACAATAAGATTCTTTGTTTGTCCCTATTTATCATCTCAGATTTTCTATCTAATCTATGACTCTACTTGTAACTTGCAAGAAAAAATTTCACCTATACATACCCATAAACCACATCAAACATAAAGATAAAATGTAGAGTGGGGAGTCATACTGACCTTGTCATTCACCTGAAGAGTGAAATTACGACTAAGAATTGTACTACGTCTCAAAATCCATGTAGTTCTTGTGTGTGTGTGTAGAAATTATTCCCTAGGATGCCCTTGTGCAAGTTTCACCAATGATAGCGGACTATATCTAGAATGTAGAAAATGTATTATATGTGTTGATGTAATAAAATATACTTCCCCTTCCAATGTTGTGTATGCAGCCATTTCCCTTGAATACATGCTAAATAGATGCCTTTGATTCTCTTATTCCTTTTAATGCAAGCTTAGGTGGTAATATGTATTTCTTAGTGCTTAGTCTCTTAGTTTGAAAACATAACTATGTATTTATATGATTCCATTGTTTGAATTTCATAATTAACAATTGAAAAGACAACCCAAGGTAGGAAAAAGTAATTAAGAAGCAAAAGGTGTAGAAAATGATAAGATAGGAGCACACCTTGGAGGATAAGAGAACCTAGATCTAGTGTCCAAACTAGGCGCTAGATTTCAAGGCCATAAAAAGATAAAACAATTAAATGCTAAAAAGGGTGTAAGATGTATAAAGCCAATAAAACTACAAAAGAAAAATTAAAAGGCTAAAGGGAGTTGTTAATTACTAGTTTTCTCTCTTAGGAATCACATAAAGTCTAGTGTGCTTTTAGGACCTATAAATGTACCCAAGTGTATAGAATTTGTGACTACCTTTCCCCATTCTTTATGTTGTTGATTGAATAATCAATAACATAAATTAGAAAAAATATGCATACCTTATGATCCTGTAGAGAGTAAGGTAAATAAGGTGCCGAATGGACAAGTGAAGCATGAAGTGATTGTGAAGTGAAACGTGGAGAGTAGGAAAAGTAAGTGGACCTAAGGATGAAGCGTATGCGTCACTTGTATCTATTGTTGTGCATGCATTTTTATGATGTAGGATGCTTCTTTTTGTATATTAAGGACAAGTATACAAAAGAAGAGAAAAAGTGTAGTCAAAGTCCTCTATATGGAAAATCGAGTAAAACATGTATAAGTATGTAAAAGTGTTAAAGTATGTAGAAAGGAAGGTGTGAACCTGATGTATACGAGTGTAAAGGATAAAAATATGTTCTTAAATTTTGTGAACGGTGAGTTTTTTTGAGCGATCTCACACCAAGAGAATTTTTTTAGTGATCTTATGCCAAGAGCAAATTTTTGGGCGGTCTCATGCCAAATGCGAATTTTATGGGAAATCTCATGCCACAAGAGAAGAGTGTTGGGGAAAGAGGTCTAGTTTTACTCTCCTTCTATGAAAAATTCTTGAATGAGCATCAATATATAAGGTACATCCCATGTTGTTCCATGTTGTTATGTATTGTTTTGTATTATAGCTGATTGTAGGAGATAGGATGCATTCTCGTATTTGGAGGCAAGTTCTCGCTTATTGGAGAACTACTATGAGAAATTTTTGTAAGCTATGTTTTAGTAAGAAAAATCAATTTCTACCCCAATGACATTAACACCCAGGATGCTAGTGTCCGGGTTTGGGCAATAGTGTTTTTACTATGTGTGAAGTCTAAGTCTTATTTTGGACTATTCAACGACTATACGCCTATGTGATTTATGTACTATGCTCATCTTAAATGTATCTTTGAGCTACTATAAGGGTGATTTTTTCAACCAATGTATGCACCCCCTCATTTGGATTGCATGTGAAAAGTGTTAGATAATGTGGCAAAAAGAGAGGACTTGATACTGATCTTATATGGATACCTGTAGGAGGTAGGTGATCTGCATGGTAGAAATCAAGGCACATGCAAACAAAGAAGACTAGTACAAGTTTTAGTACTAAAATTATCTAACATGTAGAAGAATACAATATAACAATGAAGTGTGTAAACTAGATGGACCATGAAAAGAAGGTTTTATACGTGCAACATCAGTCACGGTGTCACAAGACAATCAAGGATGGAGTGGAAAAAGAATATATAATGATCATACAAGAAATAGGGCATAACCCACAGAAAATATCATACAATAGAAACTAATAGAAAACAAAATGTGATAGATCTCCATGGTTATATATAGTCCAAAAGTAAAATGATACACATAAAGAACTTGTTAGCATGTTATAAAGATAAATAGCATCTCAAAGCATGTGTATAGATGAGTGAAAAACAAAGTAATTGTAATGAGAAGCAGTGAAAAATATAACAATAAAACCTATAATGTGTAGGGTGTGAGAATAGTAAAAGTAGATTCCCCTAGGATCCTCAGTGGGACTGGTAAAAGATATAGTGATGAGCATCATTACATCATGTGAAAAGATGTAAGAGATTTGCATTCACTTCAAGAGACCAAGTGAACGCGCATGTGTATATAGAAAAAGATAATGACATACTAAGTATCATCTAGCATAGTAATCAAAGTGCAACATATAAGTAGTATAAGTAAGCAAGAGTAAATGGAATCAATATATGCAAATGTTATGAGGGTGTGATGGCATGGTATGAAAAATGTAAAAATGGAAGGAGTCATGCTTCTCCCCAGGAAGATGTGAATGACATGAGGTTCATTTATAAATGCCACTCAAAAGTAGTAGAAAATGAACCATATAACAAATGTGCATCATCATGAAATAGGTTTGTTGCGTATAAGTAGATTCTAAGAAGATATGTCATTATGCATAGATCATGAAGTGTGTAATGTGATATTCATTGATGTAATGTTCCCTCAACTATCAAGTGTGAACCGTAGCATGAGCATGCATCATAGGGTAATGATGGTACATTGTGTGTACCAAGAGGTGAAAATCCTTAGAAAATGTAGACATAGAGTGCAAGGCGTATAGTGTAGTAGTAGAGACTAGAGACAAATGAGAGGGTTAGAAAGGAGGGATAAATCTCGATTCCCCAAGTGTGCAAGGAGTGAATACTATCAAACAATAGTGAAGGGAGAGGATCCTCCACTTGATAAGCAAGGAGAAAAAGGTGTGTGACATCGATCTATGGTTAGTGATGTAGGAGAGTAGCTATGTACATGTAAATGAGATCGATGTGAGTAGATATTGGTAGTGATAGCCCTTATGATCACTTCCTTCCCATCATTGATTTGGAAAAATTTTATGTCTACGTTCATATTTGTGAAAAAAACCCTAACTGAAATAGGAAGGGCTTCCAGCGAATGGGGAATGTTCTAGGAGCTGAATCATAGAATTTCTCAAGAATTAATCCAGCACCTGAAGGTTGTTGGTAAAGAATTCTTCTTAATTCCACAGGAGGAAAAGGATATGTATGCTAACAATGCGGCGGCGGTGTTTTTGAGGGATATAACACCAAGTTGGCCAATAATATTGATGGGAAACTAGAGCGGATTCACTTATTTTTCCATATGCCATTTCCTCCTTCCATAAGGGACTTCAAAACCTGGTCTAACCACCCTCCCACTTATAGATACAATCCCTAGTTTCTTTCTTTGTATTAGGTTACCTTGAATTCGTCACATTTCCTTATGAAACTACATATGTGATGGTTGTTTGTGAATCACTCATGTTTTTGTGTAGAGAGGTGAATGATGAATATGGTAGGAAATTTTTACGAGTTGTGAATAAGTTTATCTCATCCCTTACTATCTCTCTCGGAGTGCAAGAATGTGGGTTGAAAGAGGTTATTTGTGGTGAAGATTTAGAAATGAAGATGAAAATAAATTACCACTCACCATACATGAGTGGAACCCCATATAGACATGAGTTCTCTCACTCTTATTACCTCCAATGAAATTATAGGTGTCCTAGTCCACAACAATGGTCATTAGGTTACTTTGCAAATTATGTTCCTAATGATATCATTTTCCACGTTGGAGACCATTGGAGGTTTCTACAACTTTATTCTTTCTCTACAAATTTATTTATTATTTTTAATCCATTAGGGATTGCTAACAACTTATAATGAGCTGTAAATGGTGCGAGGTTACGAGAAATGGCAAGTACAAGATTGTTTTGTATATGAGTTTGGTGAGCAAGGACAAAGTTTGAATTTTATGGATAGTTCGCACTCCTCTTGCTAATAAATTCATTGACCCCATGGAAGAATTAATCAATGAAAAAATCCTCCACCGTATAATTCCAAGAGTTATGTAGAGTTAAAGCATCGTAATATCAACAAGATGAAACAATAGAAGCATTATTTTATTTGAATGCTTATTAATTTTTATGTTTAGATTTTTTTAAAGTAAATGTTTGAATTATTATTATTTTATTTACTTTTAACTCCCCTTTATATTAATTAAAATAAAATACGATTCAAGATCGGGAAACCCAAAAACTCATGGTCCCACAACAAAGCCACATATGCACCAAAAATGCCCTAAAGGAAAATATAAAGGACGAAAACTACATAAAAGTAGAGATCACTAAGCATAAGTTGCTACTCTAGGGGGATGAGAAGGATCATCTAGAGGATGGAAGAATGCTCCACTTGAAATCTTGTCTTAAGGAGGATCAACCTACCAACTATTCTAATCTAACATCTACATCTCTAAAGGAAGAATAATTAACCAACCAGGGATGGAGAGCTAACTAGAGAGCTAACTCGGTGTCTAAAGTCTAGGAGGAGGAGAGGCCCTTTGTGGAGAACCTTCCACAACCTTCCCCCTTGGAGGAGGGATCTAGACCATCCGGAAGAGGACGAAGCCGAAAGATAATTTTGAGGAGAGGCTAAGCGGTGGTCGTGAGAGTGGATTTTTATACACGTTCCGATGGATGAGGCCATTAAGGTAGAGATGGGAGAGGGTGGTGATTTTAAAGGGTCTATAGTGACCCTACTCATCTTGCATGGTGCACTCGCCAGTGTGTGCAAGCAACTCCTACGAGTGAGAAAATTCCAATGCAACCTTTTTTTGCTTCATCTTGAATCTATATTCGCATAGTAGAGAAATAACCACATTATCATTAATGGAGAATAAATCCAGAATGATCATTCTAGAATAAAATTTAATTCCACTATTTCCAAATATGAAAAATAATATAGGTCTAAATAATTTCCACAATTTATCAATATAATTATGCCAAAGACTAAAATCTCTAAAAACTCCATATACGAGGTGGTAGGGTTGAGAGAGCCAATGAATCCAAGACTAGATGGAATGAACATGGGGACAAGACCAAAAAAATGCTTAAAATATTTAGTTCTAGGGCATAAATGAAATTTGGGATTATGAATTTAGATGTGACTTAGACGCTCACTAACAATAAGACCCTGATAAATAAGACACCAAAGAAAATGGTTAACTTTAGGCTCAAGAAAGGAGTTCCAAGAATAGGAAATAACATGATACCATGCATTTGGTTAACTTACCATGGACTTGAAGGGTGTTTGGCTAGTTCTTTATTCTTTTTGGGATTTTAACATACAACTCTTTGATTGTTTTGATTAATTTTTGGATATCTTGGATATCTTGCAAAAGAGGAATTCAATACTTAACTTCTTCAACCCATGAATCAAAAGCGATTCAAAGACCTCTGATTTATGATATTATCCTTTCTTAAGAACATACTTGTGAATTATATTGTTAGGGGTAGGTAATGTACCTTTTTAGAAGCACGTTTGTGTTGTGTTTTTGTCCCTCTTTATTCTCTTTTAAAAGTTATTCTATGGTTGGAAAATAGGTTTTGTAAAGGATCTTACTTTGTACGCAATAGGATTTTATAACAATTAATGGAATTAAAAGTAGGGGTTTTCTCATTTTTAACAAAGTATAAGCATGGTTTCCATCCTTGGTATTCTTTGGATTAGCAATGGTTTGTGATGGGATCACTATGGATAGGTTTTTAGTATCAATGGAGGTAGTTGGCCCATTAACATGGCCTATTATTGTGCATGTTTTATCCTCCTATTATTAAATGATTGTTAACCACCCTAATGGGAATTCCATTGCTGTTGATATTGAGCTTTAAATTGTTGTGTCTATTTTGGGAATTAGTGGTTATGATTCTATAGTTTATGATAAAATGAGTCCACTGTTGTGGACTCTACTCTTGTGTAACTTTATAATTCCAAGGTTGAGGATGTGGCCCCTGTATTATTCCATTTATTTTAAACCCAATGTGTCCTTACCTTTCTACCGCGTAGCTAAATTCTTGTTCATTTTGTACATTTTACTTCATATGGTTTTAAGAAAGGAAAAAAATCCACATTGGCCAATTGCGTGTTTTAAATCAAAACCAAGAAAAACATTTGTATTATGTAGTGGGAACTCTTTAATTTCATGTGTATGTCTACATCTAGGATAGCAGATGAATAATGGATCGGTATTCTTGTATTTTTCCATGTCTACTATTGTACTTAGTTTTACCAAGATTATTTTTCTCATGTTTGCAATTTATTCCCTTATCTTTGATATCTCTCCTTTGAAAATCTTGCCTCTATTTTTATATATCATTGGGTGAGTTCTAGAATAATTCCTACAGAGGTCAATAATTTATATAAACTCAAGCTTGTTCATATCTCCTTTTCCCATCAAATTAGAGGCATATTGAGTTTCATCATCTAATCCTTTGAGAAATATTGATTTTAATATAGTGATGACCGGGCCTATGCAAAACCTTCTATGAAGGAAGAGGAAATGATTGACATAATCCTCTACACTTTCATTCTCCTTTAAGCTGGATCCTAAATAATTCCTTCCTACAATCTCTAACCCCTGGAGTGATCCTAGTATTTTTATACAAAAATTGTTTCCGTGTCTCCCCAAGTATGGATAGCGATCGGAGATTGTCCCATGAACGATCTCATTATTTTTTATTTCAAGGTTGAGGGAAATCAATTTATTTTTGAGTGTAAAAGATATAATCATAGGTTTGCCATAGTGCTTTATATTCAAATAATTTTTTTTGGGATCTTATGATACTAGACCTCTAAATGTAGGTATTATTGATGGTGATATTTTTTCATAGGGCGTTGATAATTGGGATCCCATTCTATGGGATAAGTGAATTTCCTTCTTGGTGGTGAACCAACTTGGTTTCCTTCATTGGTATTTTCTCGCATCCAATATCTTCTCTTATTTCTCAACCTGTTCCACTGGTAAATTTTGAGGGGGTTTGTTTGGGTTTATTCTTACAAATCTACCTCTATGGTCTCTAGGTCTAAACATATACTTCCAACATGCTAAATAACAATTCCCTAACTCTAAGTGTTATTTGATCATCCTGTTCCACATACTCCAAAAGCAAAAAAGGATACTTGTCACTACAAGACCTTTATATCTAAACATGGAGTAAGAAATAAAAATTCTAAATAGAGACTTACCATATTCTTAGTAACACAAACTCATGTACCTTATTCTTCAATAACACCTTTGAATCTCAAGCAACAATGCCAAAAATTGACAAACTTCATTTATACTCACACTTTAACAATATAAAATCTACCAATCCCATGGTGGTGTCTAAGGTTATATCCAATGAAGAGATGATTTGGGAATTATTGAGAATGTAAACTAAGTTAAACACGAGATAAAATAATTGTGGTAATTAAATTATCTATTCTAACCTTATTCAAACTAGTAATAATAAGGGACGATCCTTCCAAGTTTTTGTTGAGAAAATTTTTAAGGTAGAAAATTTGTGGATATCTACCAATGCTCTGAGACTCTAGGTATCTCTTATTAAATGGCACAAATCCATTTATTATGCATAAATTAAATTAAAAATTTGGTGTCCTAAAGGCCAATGATCTAACAAGAACACTCCACTGAACCTATGAAATAATCTTGCAATTGATTGTAAGGGATGAATTTATCGAGGAGGTAGGAAAGTGGGTGGGAAAAAGGAAGAGGGGATTAATATTGCAAGTAGAAAATAAGATTCCTATAACCATTAACCCGAGTACTTCAACAACCATATATAGAAGAAAAATAACTTTATTATTAGTAGGAAGACAAGATAGAATTAAGAACAAAAATTTTCAGAAATTATCTCATCAATAAAGGCAAGAAACTCCTTTCTTCTTCATTGATGTTTTAGAAAAGTTATACATGGTAATAAATAGAAGAACATAGAGGGGGATAATGGAGGAAATTTTTTCTCTCTCATTTGATTCACTTCAAGTAGCAATCTCTCCTTGAGCATATAAAATCAACAACCCTTAAGAATAAGGGTTTCATTATAGTTTATAGACTTGAGAATGACTCTTCACTTACCCTCCAAATGAATTTTCATTTGTCCCTTTACAAAATGTGACTTTTCATATCGCTAGAAATAGAATTAAGTCTCCTGTTATAAATTAAGGGTGAATTTTTACATTACAAAACATAGTCACATTTAAGCTCGAATAAGAGAAAATAGGAATAGGACAAAAATTTCACCCTCCAATGAAGAAATAAAAGTGAAGAAAGGAGAGGGAAGAGAGAGAGAATGAATAAGAGAGAGAGAGAACTATTATGATGGAGACCCTATTGCATATGGAATCTTTGAAAGCTCCTCAGATAAATCTCAATTAATTTGAATTGTTTACCAAACATTTCCATCGTATGTGTTACTTCCTCAACTTTTGCTATATGAACAAAAATCAATGATTTGATCCAATTGTATGTGAGGGATTTGATGTGTTTACATTCTAAGTACCAATATTTTTTATCTTTAGAAGTATTTTAAATCACCGTTGTTATCTCCGCTAGAGATTATAGTGTGTCTTCATTGAATGAGAATGGATCTCCGACCTCCTTCTTGACTAGATCTTCAAAAGGGTTCATTATATCATCTATTTGAGTGTCTTCATTCACTATTAGCACTCCTATATTTTTTAATTGAAAATTTTCATCCTTTTTCCGCTTTTAAACATCTTTCTCATACGAATCAATCTTTTTGATATAATGTTTCATCATCTCATAGAAAGAAACAAAAGTTTGAGCCCAGAATTTAGACAAGTCATCTAATGCTGAAGAGAACACACCTTTGATTATCATGAGGGATTATTTTACCTTACCCGTCTTCATGATTAGCGGATACACCTGATCCTAGTGCTCCTCTAATTTAATCCCATCTTGTGTTGTGATTATTTTTATGGCCATGATACCCATGTACTTGAACAATTTCAACATTTATAGAAGCAAAAGATTCTCTTTCTCCAAGATCATGTTCACCCACTTTTCATTCGCTCTACCTTGCATGGTAAACGTTGTGTTTTCGATAGAATCATGCTCAAAGATAGTAATAGAAGTATATTCTTTGGCTGAAATATAAGTTCTAACACTTGGATCCAACATAACTTGCACATATGAAGAAGAGGGTTTTGTTATTGTCTTCCCCTTGATTAAGCTTTTACTTATACTCTTGATTTCTTGCGAGAAGGCGCGTAGAAGACTCTTGAAATAAATTAACATCACCCTCATGTGTTTCACGTACTAGGATAAATATTCTCATTTTATAGTCCATCATAGTCATTTATTTGATGAGATTGATTACCTTTGGCTTGAATACCTCCACATACAGGTTACCCAAGGTAGCTTTTGAAAATTGAGAAGCTGATTGAGTTAATTTTCCTTTCTTTCTTTTAATCATCAAGGTGATAGTGGATAAATTGGGAATTTTTACTTTTCACACTGTGTGAGCACCGATCGTGATCATTTCTTGTACCCATGGAAATATTTCATTTGTTTTTAGATTAGATTTTTTAAATATTACATCCTATTTATTCAAATGGAAAGGAACATCCTATGTAGAAGGAACCTATGCAACATCAAAAGGCAAGAAAATTTTTATTGTTAAGGGGTGAGATCCATATCACATCTATTACCCTCGTTCCAAGTCAACTACGGGATCCTATGATGTTCTCATCTTCTTTTATAACCTTATATAACGATGGAATTTCGATTCCATTTCTTTCCACTTCAATCTTTCTCCCGAGTGTGCCAAGCTAGGAGATTTTTTATTGTCCCTGGAAGAAGAATTGTGAGATGTCAACCTTTAGAGGGTAGGGAAGATTTCGGATGTGATGAGATAAGACCTCTTTCTCTTGTACCACTCCTTATAACTTTTGATGACCATCTCTGTGCATTCTTTGATGTCCCCCAAATCATGAATGATCCAAACAACTTGAGGGAGAGGAGAAGCTTTCACTACTAGGTACTCGTGGATCATACATTTTTGTACCATCTTCTTGAACACCATCCTCATACAAATTAAACTTTAAATACCCAATTTGATAATTTTTCATCCTTTTGTGATGTTGCTCTCAAGATTCAAAATCATCATCGCAGATTCACCTAGTAGTTGAATTTTGGGACATGATACGTATCAATAAGGTGAAAATTTCCTAGATCATCTTGAATGTACAAATTTGTCCTTAGAATATATGAGTACATATTTATATGAGAAAGGGAACCTTCCATATTGGTATTCTCGTGAACACTTTTGCATTATAAAGTCCCTAGATAGGTAGGGAAAGAAATCCAATTCTTATTCATGTTCCTCATCTTACCATTGATATGAACCAACTATCTACACAATTCAATCAACATGATCCGGTTGATCGTGTAACGTGATAATATCTGTGGATCAAGTTAAAAACTTGACAGTCTTATATATGAAAAGTTTGAAAATTGTATGAAATATGATCCATACCTTTTAATTAGGGCAGCGGCATGTGAAGACAACCTCAAATGTGGGTTTCCCTCCAACAGTATTACAACATACAATGTGAAAGCATCATTCACTTTTGCAAAGTGTTGATTTTTTTATTTCAGCACTAGGTGAGGATACTTCTCATACGTAGGAGAATTCTAAGAAACATTTTGTGTAAAATTCAAGCCCATGAATGGTCTTGATTTTTAAATGGTGTAGACAAAATATGAAGTCATTAATAACTTCTTTGAAATAGAAACTTGAAGCAATTGATGATGCAAGTTGTCACTAATGATATTCCCCTAGTCAATTGTTTTCTTTCCTTCAAGGATTGTGAAAATGAAAAATGTCATCAAGTCTTCAAAGTATCTTTTGTTTTCTTCTCCCATTACTCATCTCAGGAGACTGATGGCATCATACAATCCCTCATGGAATTCATTTTTAAAAAGATTCTTTGGCACACGAGAAGGCTTCCTCCCTTACTTCAACTATGAGCCAAGGGTGAGGACATGAAGGCGGATTCGATATTATAAAATTATATAGATGTAACCTCCTTTGTGATCACTAAAATGTTTCTTATGAAGGGAATTTGCATACTTGTAGATATTTTGTTTGGGGTAAGAACTACTAGGAATGAGTTGAAGTCATCCGTTATGGTTCTAGTGTTTTGTTCGTAGTGTTGAGAGTAATCCACCACCAACTATATAATTTTCAATGACACAAGATGGCCACCAAATGCATATAATCCTCTCATGATAACCTTATCTTCTATAGGCTCTCTTGGTTCACCCAAAATTATGACTTTGAGGTCTTCCAAGTCCAAGTGGGCAACATAACTATCTCTTACACTTGATTAATCTGATAAAATAGCCGAAACAGCTAAGGGCCGTAGAATTTCAACTTCATGTTGGTAAAACAGAATAATATGAGTCAAAATGGAGGTGACAACAACTTCTTGCACTCAACGCCGAACTTTATATTTTTAGACCCCTAGAATCTAGGAGTTGTTATATTGGGAAAGGTTGTCTTTTTGTCAACGAATCAATTTTGTGAAATAATATTCATGCTTAGAAAACTCTCATATATGTTTGATGACCATTTTAAGGAAATTTCTATATTTATAATGTTACTATTTTCTTTTTTTTTTCTTTTTTGAGTTGAATTCCCTAGTTTTCCATTTTAGGTAATTTTTGAGTTTTTTTCTTTAGAGGGTTTTACCATTTTGAGAAATTTTCTATTTATAGTAAGTATTGAAAAGAGGAACTTAATATTTTTAGAAACTAGTCTTTCATGCCTTTGTTAAATAAAAAAATCAGGTTCTCTCGATATGAGTTTTTCTTCTAGATGTTGTGTTCAAATTTCTGGCTCAAACCACCTTCTAGATTGATGGGAAAATGAGGGATAATAAGCTAAGGAATATTTTTAGGGTTTTCTACCATTAATAATAAGAGGAATATATGTTTTTTCTATTTTTGGCTTCTTATAGGCACTGGGAGAGAGAGGTATGGTGAAAATTTAACCAAAATCCATTTGCTCATTTGTGAGTTCCGAGTTTTTCTTTATTTTTAGCTCGGAAGGTTATTTATGAAAAACATTCATGGTGTCTTTAGAAAAAGTAGTCTTCTTGTTGTTTTCTCATAAATGGAACTATAAGGGTCAGGAATAAATGGAAAAATGGAGAATTGGATAAATGGAAATGAGATTTTAAATTTTCTTCTGATAGTTAGTTTCACGTATGCAGGAAGAGGAAGTAACATGACAATTGGATTTTTGCAAGTTTTAACCTTTTTAAAAATTCATGAGGTTGGGTGTAATTTTTTATCCCAAATAGCCCAATGGGATGGGATATTTTGTGTAAAAAAATGCTCCTCACTCTCAGCTTGACAAGTGGTATCTTGAGATTGGCTAGTGAGGGTGAGAGAAAAATCACTTTAAAACACCCAGGGGCTAAAACTAGGTCATATGGTGACCAGGGAAGGGCCTAGGCTTGGGTGAATTTTGGTGTCCCAACTATCCCAAGGGTATGGGTTAGTTGGTGAAAGATAATATTCCCTCAATTGGGCTTGATAAGTGTAGGATTGTCATTTATGGAGGCGGAGAGGAGTTGGAGCTACAAAAAGCTTGTTGAGCACCTTTTGGGGTCACATGGAGAACTAGGGGTCTATCTTAGGATTGGGTGCATTTTTGTGTTCTAACTATCCCAAGGGAATGGGATAGCTGATGTAATAAAATTCACCCTTCTCTAGTGATGACAAGTGCCACCCTGGGATTCGATGATGAAAAGGGTTGAAAATGAGAGCAAAATAGCTAATCTACCATGTTTGAGCTCCATTAGGGTCACATGATGATCAGGGGGATATCTTTAGGATGGGAGAATTTTTGTGTCGCAACATTCCTAAGGATTCATGACATTTAGGACAAGAAATTTCACTTATACCTGGGGGTGACATGTGTCCACCCATAAAAATGATTAAGTCCCGAGAACATACCTTGGAGAGCAACTTGACGAAGACATATCTTGAGCATTAGGGGGTCTTTTCAATAACTTATATATAAAATTTTAATAGAAAGAGAATTTTTATAAGGATATAATGGGTCTCATGCCTTGATTCTTCCTTCCACCCTATCAACAATAGGATGTTTTCTCGGGATCAAATCTTATCCCTGTTGAAAACAGTCTATGGCTATAATTTCTTATGTCTTGCGAAAGATCTAAAACCATGATAGTTTAGAGGTATGAAATAAATTTCTAAAGATTTTTTTTACCTCCAAATCATCCAATACTTACTAGAATCACTTCTCGATGCTCAGGTTCATTTTTTATTTCCAAGCTCCTTCACCTTCAAAAACCCACTTTTACTAAACTTTTCCCTAAACCTATGAAACTTTCCAAAATCATTTGAATTTCTTTTCACGATTTTACCATATCCTTCACATCACTACTTGTTAAATGTGGGAATTCCACTCTTCTCCAAAGTGTGTGCACAAACCTTAGAAATATTAAAATAGCCATTCCTAACCTTCTTCAAAAGTCTATATTGTAAGATACCATCTTATAAGTACTTGAATGAATTTTTTTTCCCTAAATCACATATAGAGAAGTTGACACAAATCTTATGACCATATGGAATGGTAGGAAAATCATGACACAAGGGATATATCAATTTTGAGAAGGGCTCAGGAGGACTCACAATATAAAAATTTTACCATAGGGTATAGTTGTCATGTTTTCAAATTGAATTTTACCCTTACAAAAACACAAGACAACACAACTCTATGATCACAAAGACAAAAATAAAACATGTAGAAATCAAACTAAATTCTAGATAAATGAAATATGAGTAAAGAAAATTAGAATAACTTGAACAAGAAATAAATTAAAATTCCTTTCAAATTTGAGTGAAGTGGCCTTTTCTCCTTAACTCATATTTTGTTGATAATGTCTACTTGATAAAAGACATTTTATCCCTCAAGCATTCTCTTTATGTATCAATAGTTTATTTTACAATAATATTTATATCCTTTCTTCAAATTCAAACCACTTATTCTATAATAATCATACCTTATATAGATTAGGTGGAATCCTCAACCTATTACAAAATAAATTTTCTCATTTAAAGATCATTTATTATATTAAAAATGCGTTCAAGAATGAACTAAGTAGATTTAGGTTTTTCATGTCAAATGTATAGGGTTCTTATAGATTCACATTCAAACTTGTCTTCTTGATGTAGGGCCTCCATAAATGGTACTTGATTGGTTCTGAAATGTTTAGGAGTTAGACAATTTTAAAGAAATCATGTTCCTCGTGAAGTGGAGGATTCCATGAAATTAGGATTGGTTGTTTTCATTTGAATCTTTAATGCATTGTTTAATTAATGTCAACTAGTTGAATTCCATGTTGTAAGTAAATTTTTGCTACCTAAGTAAATTGGGTTCTATGATGGATTTGGTGATAACTAGGCAATCCCACAAATTGTTTGAATCATATGTTGACCATCTACGTTTTGTGTTTGATAACTTGAGTTTTATGCTTGAGTGGGTTAATCCCGCATTCATACAACTTATATTATATCCTTCCATTTACATATGTTAGCACCAGAAATCAATTTATATCAAAAAATAAAGAAATCATATAAAATATAAAAAATATCCAAGACACATGCTCAAAACACATCTTTTAGTCAAGTAGAAGTTTCATTTATAATAAGACTACTATTAGTTTCTATATAAGGTAAGATGGAAATAGTAGTAAAAATGGGGCTTGGAATATGGATTTCTAAAGGATCATTAATTGGAATTTGTGTCAAATTCGATTCAATTTGTGTTTAATATTTTTTCACTTTTGACGCCATTTTTAGACACAAATATGACATAAAATTGTGGTAAAAAGGTTGCACAAATGTGATGCTATTAACATAACCATTACACCATATTTATGTCGTAAGAATGCATTACTCAAATAAGAGGATGGTTCCATTCAAGTAATTTTATTTGTTACTTGGTCCTTGTGCTTTTCCAAAACATTCACAAAATATAGTTTGAGAGAGAATATTACTAAAAGGGGGTGTTTTGAGTTAATATTAGAGACATTACTTAACCAAATCGATGTGGGAGCATAACTCGCAAAGGCTATAACTTTTGATCCGACCGTTGCTGATCGTCCCGAAATTTTACAGGTGGTGGATATACATTAGTACTATGATGGAGTCAATCTTGCTTGCAAGATTGTGCTCATTTTGGCACGTTTTCGGGCTCGGATTCTGTCATCTAGTGGCCTAAAATTGGCTCCAAATGTTTTTTCCACTTTTGACTAGGTCTTAGAACTTTAATAACTTTTGTTGTGCTTGTCAGAATAAGTCCAAATTTCGCGTGAGCCCTAATTTATGAATGTATATTTGGCACGCAAATTTTGGGGTCAATCCAAGTTGTTTTGCATTTTAGGGTTTTTTTGCATTTTAGGGTTTTTGGCATTTTAGGGTTTTAGAGTAGTCTTGAAATAAAAGGAGAATTGTAATGATGTAATAGATCAGTGTGAATTCCAGAATGAGAAGTAAGCTATTTTGAAACTCTTGGTTTTATTTGCAAAGTTGTTTATGTGTGTTTTTGGAGGTATTTCAACCTCTTGCAGCTGGATTCACATCAATTGGTATCAAAGTAGGATTTTGATCTTGCATGGAAATAGTTAAGGTAACATATTACATTTTTATGTGTAGTTTTTACCTCTGTTTTATATAACCATGGCTAGACATGGGAGGGGAGGTTATGCCCAGATGAATAGGCATATGCAGGAGCTACAAAGACAAGTTGTTGAGCTCACAGGGGAAGTTACCCGCCTTAGAAGGAGACATGCAAATGGGGATGCAAACCTCAGATAGTGATATTGAAGAAGAGCCTCCATTAATGAATGAAGGAGGAGATGAAGAAGAAAATGAGAGAGATGAAGAAACCTTGAATGAGAGACCATTTGAGGAGAGATTGATCAAGGCTTTAGAGGGAAAGAATGACGACATCAAGATTAATGTTCCTGATTATGGTGGAGGGTTACGACCAGAGGAGTTGATTGACTGGTTAAATCACATGGAAAAATTCTTTGAGTGGAAAACCCTTTCGAGGAGAAGAAGGTTAAGTTTTCATGCATCAAGGTTAAGTTTTCATGCACTAAGTTAGCACCATGCATTGATCGGTGGGATCACCTACAAAATGAAAGACAAAGGAATGGAAAGGGCAAGATCTGAAACTGGAATAAAATGGTAAAGAAGTTGAAAGAAAAGTTTCTTCCTGTAGATTATGCTTAGACACTCTTTCGAAGGTTCCAAAACCTAAGATAGAAGGATCTCAACATTGAGGAGTATACTAATGAATTTTACAAGTTATCAATCAGGGTGGAACAGGGAGAGTCTGAAGAACAAAAGGCTACACGGTACATAAATGGGTTGAGTTACACCATACAAGATGAGTTGAGTATGCTCTGGATCCATAGCCTAGATGATGCTTATCAAATTGCATTAAAGGAAGAGGAAAAGAACAAGAGGAGTAATTTTAGAAGAGGTGTGAAGAGAGGTCCATCATCATCTCCAATGAGGGGCAGGGGTAGATTTGAATCTACAAAAGGTGAATCCTCTAATACAGAAGGGCATGAAGATTCTGGTCAAAGCCATGGTAACTACAAAAGAGGTAGGGGATTTCAGAGGGGAAGAGGTTATAATGGAGGACGGGGATGGAATAGCCCCTAAAGGAAATATACATGTTACAGATGTGGTGAAGAGGGGCACAAAGATTTTGAGTGTCCGCACTATCCTACACAAGATAGATGGCAAGGAGAACAACCACGATTAAATCTGGTTGAAGTTGAAGAGGAAGAAGAAATGGAGGTTGCTATAGACTTGGGTGAAACCCTCATGATAAGGAGGACGATGATTGTCCCAAGGAAGGAGAAAGAACGTGATGTTGCTAGAGCTGATTTGTGGCTTCGAACAAATATATTTCGAACAAGATGCACCTCTGGAGGAAAGGTATGTAAAATTATTATTGATGGTGGTAGTTGTGAAAATATGGTTTCAACTATAATGGTTGATAAACTGAATCTAAGCTATGACAAGCACCCATATCCCTATCGTATATCATGGTTCAAGAAAGGAAATGAAGTAACCATAGATAAAAGATGCCTTATAAATTTTTCAATTGGGAATACCTACAGGGATGAGGTGTGGTGTGATGTTATCCCAATGGATGCATGTCATATATTACTAGGTAGGCCTTGGCAATACGATAGAAAGGTTACACATGATGGAGGGAAAAATACATATACCTTTTGGAAGGATGGTGTAAAGGTGGTCTTATTACCCTTTAAGGAAGAAGAGAAGAGTGAGGGCTTATTGGCTACAAAAGAGTTTGTTACAGAAATGGAAGAAGTTGGATGTTGTTATGCACTAATGTCAAAGAAGCTGGAGAAAGAAGGCTTTAATATACCTATTGCAGCAGAAAAGATACTAAAAGAATACAAAGATGTCATACCAGATGAGCTACCAGATGGGTTACCCCCAAAGCGAGATATTCAACACCATATTGATTTGATCCCAGGATCGGCCCTTCCAAACCAGGCAGCCTATCGGATGAGTCCGACACAGAGTGAAGAGTTGAACAGACAAGTGATAGATCTAATATAGAAAGGGTTAGTGAGAGAAAGCATGAGTCCATGTGCAACTCCAGCGTTATTGACTCCCAAAAAAGATGGAGACTGGAGAATGTGTGTAGATAGTAGAGCCATAAACAAGATCACAATTAAGTATCGGTTTCCAATTCCGCGATTGGATGATATGATGGATGTGCTAGTGGGAGCCCAATATTTTGGCATGATTGACCTACAAAGTGGTTACTACCAGATCCGAATCCGTGAAGGGGATGAATGGAAAACTTATTTTAAAACAAAAGATGGATTATACGAGTGGATGGTGATGCCATTTGGGCTATCTAATGCACCCAGTACATTCATGAGGTTGATGAATAGAGTACTCGAGAATACGATGGTAAGTTTGTTGTTGTCTATTTTGATGATATTTTGATATTCAAGAAGACAAAGGAAGAACACTTGTTACATCTGAAATTGGTGCTAGACTTGTTACGTAAAGAGAGTCTATATGCAAACTTAAAGAAGTGTAGATTCCTTCGTAAGAGTCTTGCTTTTTTGGGATTTTCATATCGTGGGATGGAGTGAGGATGGATGAGGAAAAGTAAAGGCAATTTTGGAATGGCCTATTCTAAGGAATGTGACAGAGGTTCGTAGTTTTCATGGATTGGTAAATTTTTATAGGAAGTTCATCAGAATTTTAGTAGCATTTCGCACCCATAACATAGTGTACAAAAGGGAGGGAGTATGTATGGACCAAGGCAAAGCAACAGATAGTTTTGAATTGTTGAGGAAGAAAGTATCAGAAGCACTTGTTTTGGTATTGCCAGATTTTAGCAAGGTCTTTGAGGTTGACTGTGATGCCTCACATGTTGGGATTGGAGCTGTGTTGAGTCAAGAAGGACGACCAGTGGCATTCTTCAATGAAAAGCTAAATGAAGTCAGGAGGAAATATTCTACTTATGATGTGGAATTTTATGCTATTGTTTAGGCATTAAGGAACTGGAGACATTACTTGGTAGCAAAGGAATTTGTACTCTTCACTAACCATGAAGCCTTGAGGTATGTAAACACACAGAAGAAACTAAATAGTAGGCATGCAAAATGGGTTTCATTTTTACAAGAATATACTTTTGTTTTAAAGCATAAGTCCGGTAAGCAGTAATCATGTTGTTGATGCCTTGAGTAGGTGTGTAGCCCTTTTTGACAACAATGGAAAATAAAGTCCTAGGGTTTGAGACAGTTAAGGAATTGTATGAAGGTGATCCTAATTTTGGTGATGTTATCATAAAGCTTAAGGAGCCCACAAAGAGGTAGTGATTCTTTTGATTATTTGATACATGATGGTTATTTGTTTAGGGGAAACAATTGTGCATCCTCGCTGGTTCAATGAGAGAAAATATTATAAGAGAATTGCATGGAGGGTTGGCTGGACACTTTGGTATAAGTAAGACAATTTCTCTTATCTTAGAAAAGTATTATTGGCCAAAGGTAAAGAGGGACATCAGTAGGGTCATAGCAAGATGTAGATTGTGTCAAATGGCTAGGGTCATGCATGTAATACTGGGTCAGATATGCCATCGCCTATCCCTACAAGGCCATGGGTTGACTCGAGTATGGATTTTGTGTTAGGGCTTCCTAACACACAAAGTGAGGGAATGATTCTATCTTTGTTGTCATTGATAGATTCTCTAAGATGGCACATTTTATTTCTTGTAAAAACTAATGATGCTTCCAGAATTCTGCATTTGTTTTTTTCGTAAGTGGTTAGATTGCATGGAATTCCAAAATGATGGGTTCAGATTGGGACACGAAGTTTTGAGTCACTTTTGGAGGACTCGTAGAAGAAATTGGGGACACAACTACAGTGTCAAGAGTGCATATCACCCCAGATTGATGGGCAGACTGAAGTAGTGAACAGAAGCTTGGGAAATATCCTACGTTGTATAGTTGGAGAAAAGCCAAAACAATGGGACTTAGCTTTACCTCAAGCTGAGTTTGCATATAATAGCTTGATAAATAGGTCAACAGGGAGGTCTCCTTTCCAGATTGTATATGGTAGGAATCCGAAGGGGGTCCTTGATCTAATTGTTCTACCAGGTGAAGATGAAACTAGTGATGATGCAGAAGCATTTGCAGAACACATTCTACAGCTACAAGATGAAGTGAGGGAAAAGCTAAAAGTGAGTAATGCACAATATAAAATAGCTGCAGATGCCAGTAGGAGAGTAAGTGTATTTGAAGAAGGAGATATGGTGATGGTTCATCTTAGAAAAGAGAGGTTTCCAAAGGGTACATATAATAAACTCAAGTATAAGAAGATTGGGCCATGCAGGATTCTGAAGAAAATGAGTGATAATGCCTACAAGGTGGAGCTACCCGAAAACTTTGCTATCTCACCAGTTTTTAATGTTTCTGATTTATATAATTTTCTAGGTCATGATGAAAATTTTGCAAAGGAGGAAGAAATAAACCTGGAAGCAACAGATGCCAAGGAGAAAAAGGAGAGGGTAATGTGTGTCTTGGACAAAAGGTAATCACCGTATTTAGACATGAGAGCTACAATGATATTTGGTATGGTGAGAAGGTTTGCAGCAAGAAGAAAACACTTGGATTCTTGAGTGGGAGTTGAGGAAAATTGACAAAGGCAAAATTAGATGAGTTCCACAATGCATTCGCAGGAGCTGAATTCTTTTCAACCAAGGAGAATGATGATGGGAGCATAACTTGCAGAGACCATAACTTTTGATCCGACCGTTGGATCATCCTGAAATTTTACAGGGTGGTAGATATACATTAGTACTATATCTGGGGTCAACATTGCTTGCAAGGTTGTGCTCATTTTGGCACATTTTCAGGCTCGGATTCCGTCATCTAGTGGCCTAAAATTGGCTCTGAATGTTTTTTCCGCTTTTGACTAGGTCTTAGAACTTTAATAACTTTTGTTGTGCTTGTCAGAATAAGTCCAAATTTTGCGTGAGCCCTAACTTCTGAAGGCATACTTGGCACGCAAATTTTGGGGTCAATCCGAGTTGTTTTTCATTTTAGGGTTTTTTGGCATTTTAGGGTTTTTACATTTTAGGGTTTTAGAGTAGTCTTGAAATAAAAGGAGAATTGTAATGATGTAATAGATCAGTGTGAATTCAAGAATGAGAAGTAAGCTATTTTGAAACTCTTGGTTTTATTTGCAAAGCTGTTTATGTGTGTTTTTGGAGGTATTTCAACCTCTTGCAGCTGGATTCACATCAAAATCGTTTCAAAATAGAGACAATAATTTTTCTATTGTCTCAAAGCGGGTCTCTCTAATATTGTCTCTAATTATTGTCTCTTCATAGAAAATATAGATTGAGACATATTTTGCTTCTCCAAAGACAATATTATTTTTTTCTCTCTAGAGATAATATCATTTTTGTCTCTCTTGAGACAATATCATTTTTTTCTCCCTATAGACAATACATAACACTAATTTTTGTCTCTCTGAGACAATACTAATTTCAATTTTTTATATCTCTACGTAGATAATAAATTTAAAGAATGAAAAACTTAATTTCAAGAATAGATAATAACCAAATATCATCTAGTGCAATCAAAACTACATATTGTCTATGATGTCGAGTGGGATAGTAATTAATATTATAAATCAAAAACAATTTGATCTCGAATCTTGTACCCACAAATGACTACATAAATTTTTTATTAATATCAAGTAAGATAAAATAAAAAAGGGTTTGTAAATTTTGTTAACCCTTGACATAAAATGGTACACATAGTTGTTGAGTCGAAACTATTAATAACACCCAAAGGTGCAATGGACATGATGATAGAGGTGGAAAAAGAAAAGAAAAAAATAGTGGATGAAAACTGAAAGTTAATGAGTATCATTGTGAACTAGAAATATGTATTGACTGGTAAAAATGTTGATATATTGAAATGACATTTTTTTCAATGTAACTTTGTAAAGTGACATGCGTTGCTGCATAAATTTGTGATGGAGATACACATTTAGAGATGAATTAAGTAAATGGCATGTATGTAGAAGGGAGAATGATCGAAACTATCAAAGGTCTATTTACGATGAAAGAATCATTTGGTAACAAAAGGGATGTATTCCCCTAGGTGAATTGAGTAATATTGCTTTTTCGTTTATGACACATGTAATTTGACAAGGGAATATCTTATTTCAGCAAATATTCCTTATTGCCTGCATATACCAAAAACTATCAAATTTCATAAACATACAATAAAAACTTTAGAAAAACTAAAGAAAGGCCTTCCATTGATAAGTAGAGGAACATGGAAAAGTTATTACCGAGCTCGGTGGAAGTAAAAAAATCTACAAAGTGAGCAACAGGGCCCAACTTGCATTGTTTCATCTGCATAATGTTCACAATGTAGCCAATCTACCAACAAATAAGAATCTTATAGGCTAATTTGAGAAATCTAAAATCTAAAATAACTATGAAAACAAATATGAGAAATTCATGACTATTATGAAAATTGACTTCAAATACTTACATTTCATTATATTTCAAATTCGACCAAATCGATTTGTAGGATTGTAAACTATTGTCGAAGGAAGAGAACAAAGATAGGAAGATGCAAAGAAAACATATTCACTAATTTGAAAACTCATAATTTTGCATCCTCTTAAATAAAGCATGATATTTTCCATGTATACAATATATAATGTAAATCTTAAAATGAAATACAAACCCATATTTTATTTTGTAAGAATCAAATGCAATAAACTATGTCATACGAGAGAACTAAACTTCAAAAATATGTTGGTTTTGTAATGTAATTTTCAATGTAAAGGAAATAGAAATTGACAACTCTTCGATAATATGATTTTTAATCTTTGTTTACTACACGAAAACATAAAATATACACTAATATACTAAATATCGATATTTTGCATACCATGAACTAAATGAAACCGTAACACTAAAAAATTGATGTATCGGTCTCTAGTGTAAGCAACAAATTTCTCAAATATAAAAAAATTACTCTATACCTCCAAATTATCACATTCAATACATCTATTTTTTGACATGCACCATTACATACCGTATAATGATTACACAATTTTTTGCATAAAGTCTAAAATTATAATTCAATAATGCCAAGTTACAATTTCTAAATTGGTGAAGATATACAAAATATTGATATTTTCAATAGCAAACTCCTCTTTTTCTATGTTTTCTCTATTTGTAGCAAACCGGTCTCGAACCCCAATTTACATTTTCTAGTGTACTCTCACCTTACGCCAAAATAGGATATTTTGAACAAGATATGGACATTAATAAAAGCATAAATGATAGAGGAATTTTTCCAAATGTTGTAATTTGTAACTTCCCTAGTAGACATGTATGCAAACTGTTGAAGCATAGACAAAGCACATGAACTATTAGAAAGAATGCCTCAAAGTGATGTATTCTCATGGATATAATTGATTAAAAGCTGTACAAAATAGATATTAATTGATCTAAATTTAGAAAATTTCAAGCAAAAGTAATTGTCATTTTTAAAGCTAAATTCAACAACATTTTCCATCATCCTACCTTCCTATTCCAAAATGGGGGATTTCAAAAAGGGCATGGACATAAATAAAACCATATAGGATAGAGGAAATATTTCAAATTAAATTTTCATCCACCTGGTAGATATGTATGCAAAATATGGAATCATAAATAAGGCATGTGAACTATTTGATAGAGCCTTAAAGAGATGTGTTCTCATGGAATTCAACTAGGACATTTTCAACTACATCTAGGACACTAGAAACTAAAATTGACAATAACTTACTTTTTTTATGATTCAAAGGATATCCATGCTCGCTCTAGATCTCCCATTTAGGAAGAGGTTAGGAGGATGATGGAAAATATTATATAGTATATGCTCACACCAACAATTTTCCACATTTTAAAAAGGATATCCATTTATCTTTCAATCATAGTTACCCCAATCATGTCCGAAGCATTGCACTAGATGTCAACATTCTAGTTATTGGTAACAAAGAATGTAAACAAAAATATCAAGAATGTATCTTGAGCCCAGCCTGAATACAATGAGGAAAAATAAATTCAAATGGAAAAATAGAAGATGGACTCGTTATCACCGAATCACAAAGCACCCTTATGTTTGCACAAGTGCATATACTTGAACTCACAAAGTGTGGGTAATATCTAAGTTGTGGGACTTACTACTTGAGATAGACCTCCAGAGAAAGCTAGTTCTTGCTCCTAAACTACCCGCCATAATCTAATCTAATGCAGGTAAACTAACTGTTCTAATTTACTTTATAAGGGAAAAAGGAGAGAGAATGCATAAAATTAAAGCCTACACTAAAGCGGTGATATGCCGTAAAAGAGGGGTGTGAGATTATTCTTCTAATGTGTGAGATAAAGAAGCAAAGTGCACACTAGAAGGGGTAGTGATAGTTCTCCACAATCTAGAAAAATGCATTCAAAACAACATTTTAAACATACACAATGATAATGGATCCCTGCAAGAACATAAAAATAGACACAATATTATTGTAATCAAGGTTGGAGGGGCAAGAAGAAGGCAAGAAAACACAGCAGGGGAAGATGCATCCACAAACTTGTATTTTATTGCTTTATGATATACACAGTTCAATCTATTACAAGATAAGGGCCTCGATCACCATGAAAGGAGGCCACTACAAGGGCCTAAAACACATTGGCTTCATAAAGCAATTTTGATAGAGCTTTGCTACAAGAAAACTCCTCCTCTTACAATGAGCCCAACACTCCAATTTATAGGAAAATGAGAAGAGAGAGAGAAGGGAAAAATGGAAATCCAAAAATATTTCCTTTAACCACTTCTAAGAGGCACTAAATGGAGTGAAATGATTGTATGTTACTTGTAAAAGGCTTCCCATACTGCCCTAGGTGTTGCAGCAGAGAAAGAATGATGACCATGCCTCTGAATTGCACTCCCATCTACCAAATAAAACACTGTCATGAACCCGGCCACGTTTTATGAAACCTCCCCATCGATTTCTAGTAAAATCAGGAATTTCTTTATTTTTGTGTGTTGGTCTCGTGCCACAATTCCAACGGTACCAATGTTGTGTGATTTCGTTGAGAAATGTAAAAGTTATGGCCTTCTAAGTGCGGGCAACTATTTTGGGTTTGCCAAGCATTTTCTATCATCTGACAGGAATGAGCATTAACTGACTTGAGACGAATATGTTTCTTTTATTTAAATATATCTACCCTCATTAAAATTAAGAAATCATTCTCATTCTAGAAAGTCCAATTTTGTAAAAATTAGAGCTTCATAAATAAAAGTTATGGCCATTTAAAGTTCACGAGTCAAACGATGACTTTTCCTTTGAATGTGGGTATTGCAGCAAAATCGGGTTTGCATGTCTCCACCTGCCCCCACACATTCTTCTATATCGGCTGATTCAGGCCTCCTTTCTCTACACGTCTCTCATTGATCGGGCCGTGAGGGCCGTTGACCTCTGCATCGGCCGCATCCACAAACTTGGCTCCTTGTGCGGCGATTTCATGTTTGCATGTCCCACACATCCCAACGTCCCAACTATCCCGTGATAGACTAACGCATGGAAAATTTTCGATTCACATCCTACACATACTTTTTTCCCGACTATCCCAAACCACATGGAACAAAAACTTCTGCATTCACCGATTTTCACTGCCCATGGCCATTTCAGCTTAAGGCTATGCAAGGCCCGATCGTCTCCGTGGACCCCCGGGACAAAAATGTTTGACTTAGCTGATTTTCTTTGTATTTGGCCCCAAACTTGGTACGAAAAATCTCGGTATAACCCCCACAGTACGGTCTACACCCTCCGCACTCCGCCATGCATTAAAACAAGCCTGTGACTTCCTTTTGAATTTTTTCAATTTTCTCTAACTTTGTTGGATTTTTCCTTGGGTGGGGAAGTTAGAGAGAAGCCAAGGGGACCCCAAAAACATGGTTTTGGGCCCCAGATTAATTCTACTTTCTCTTGACTTAAGAATTTGTTGCATGTTATCAAAATTATCTCGAGGGGTGAATTTTTGATAGCAGGACCATCAAAACCAAATGAGGTACAAACAAAACGATTTCAGAAAATGGACAAAGAAGGCATTTATGTGGGCTTGCAATGTTTCCATTTTTTTGTTTTCAAGGATAAAGGAAAGGAGAAGAATAAAATTCCCATGCAATCATCGCTTAAATATTACTTGGTTTGTACTAAGTCATCTCGCAGTTAGATACAAATAATTCCTACATTTTTTTTAACAAATCCATACATGAATCATGAAGAATGTTTATTGATGCAGATATTGTGCCAAGGTTGAAGAAATACATGTTACAATGTTCACTAATTATTTGAAATACTATTTTTAATAAGGCATTGTGCAAATGAAGACAAGGTTGTTATTTTTACCACATATACATTATTGGACACACCAATGTGTGTTCCTCACTCATTGTATTCTTTAGATGCCGTCATCTAGAGGGTGGGAAAAAAATTGTTCTATGACAAAAGGGATGGGTCTAAGTTGGATTTTTTGTATGTTAATGAAACCTCACAGGAGCCTTTTCTAGAAGAAAATGAGGACATACATTTTTCTCACTCTCTCACCGTTGATGTTGCATATATCAACCAAACCATTTTGTAGAAAGTTTTCGTTAGAGATGGAAATAAGGTAGAGTACAAAGAACCCGATCCATTTTCCTCTGAGGGTGAGGAGGTTGCATCTATTTATTATTGGTATAGGTGTTATAAATTAGATGATGATATATCATTAGGGTCGGGTATGACATCCACATCATTATTGTTGTAAGGATCCAAAAATATGTTCTCAATTTTAATCCTCCGAATGAATATGATCCTAAGTTTTCTAGAGTTGATTAGGATAAGATATAGGAAACTCAATGTGTTACTTTTTCGGTAATTGAACTCAAGAAAAATTAAAATAAGCTTGCAAAACGGATATCTTAGGCCCTTCTGGGAAGTGTAGATGTCATGAAACTAGGTTATGTGTCCAAGATTCACCCTTGGGATCACTTCAACCATGTTATTTTAAGTGTTCAGGGGTACAAACCTAGAGAGTTTGCTATGAAAATCAATTTGAACACTTCAAATATGTGGGGTATTATCTAATCGATTATTGATATCTGTCTAAAACAGAATGAAGGAAAATATTTTTTGTATTAATTGAATAAAGGAAAGTATGCGTTTGTATATATCGAGTATAGGAAATTATGTGTTTGAAAGAGGATACTCGCCTCCTTTAGTTTTAGAAAGGAATTAAAATATTTCATGACTTGTATAGATTTGGGAAGTGGATAGAATGGACAAACATTAAAAATTTCTATAAGCTTCCTCAATATCAGTTCATAATGTATAAAATTCTTAGAAATGATTTCACAACTCCCTCTACAAAAGTAATTATGGAGGATGAGAATTAATACTTGGATACTATGAGGTGGATCAAACGGAACCCCTGTCTAAGATATTTTTCAGCTTTAATACATTTATTTAAAAGAACGTCAGTGGTATCTTTACAAGTCATGAAATATTTTAATTCCCTTCTCAAACCAAAGGAGGGAAGATGACACTCTTATTAAGGAAAGGATATTTTCATAATACTTTAGACTCGATGAAATCGATTTGTATGCTTGACACCTAGTGTCAAATGAAGAAAATATAGGCTTCCCAACACTAAAGTGTTTCACTTGTTCCCATGCCTTAAAAAATTGAATGAAGAATAAAGGACCCATGAGGAGCAATAAGAAAGCCCCCAAATAGTAATTCAGTAATTGGGAAATATCTAGAACATATCAAGAAATAAAATTACAATTAAATAAAATCATGCTTTAAATTCCAAGTACCTAATTCCAAATTTCAAATTCTTATATTATGATGAGAAAGAAGCTTGTGAGGGGCTCTTAGTTACCATCACTAAATTAATTGAGGAATCAATTACAAGAGAAAAGAAATTACCCGATGGAAATATAGCTAGAGTAAAATTAGTGTCACCATTTTCTTATAAATATTTTTACCTTGTTTGTTGGAAAATTTTCTAGTAGGTTTGGTGGCTTGGGCAGTTTGGATGTTATTAAAAGATAGAAAAATAAAATACTTAACATATGGATCTATACCTTACACTATAATAGAAATTGTATATTGGGTAGTATTAAATACGATTATTTTAGCTATGAAACCAATGATATCATCAAACCAAATCACAAAAGTCTAACTAGTTATCAACAAGAATTCATTTTTACATCAATTTCTTGCAAGGAAAACTTGGAAAAGATCAACATTAAGTTTTTTCTTTCATTTTAAGGGCATGGTGTTGAATTGGTTTGGCATGTATCCCAACAATGTTGAAAATACATGTGTTCTAAAATTTAGACCAGCTTAACATGAACAACTTCAATAATAAATTTTATTGATGACATGGATAGATGGAATGAAAAATTTATACTACATGTATCCTGGAGGTCAAAAATGTTTGATGATTTATTGTCTTGTTTTTTTAAAGAACTTTTTATTGTAAGGACTAAACTATCATTCACTTCGTTGATCCAAGTTTTATCTTCCATAAATCTTGCATTAGCTGATCTTAAGATCAATGTTATTCTATGGATGGATAAAAAGATGGGAGAAAGAGAAGTTAAAAAAATTAAATATAATGATGATAAAGACCTTACAAAAAGTTTATCTGAAAAATAATTCAGATTCCTTTAAGATTTAGAGATCCTACATATTAAACAACTATTTAAAAGAAAATTTTAAACATGAACCCCATGTAGCAATTGGAACTACATTGGAATATGGTGAAGATACATATTAAGGGGAACTTGAGTGGGTCAAAGTGACAGATATGCCAATCACACCACTTCATTCTTTGATGTAAACATGAAATTCCTTGATGGATTACATGGCCCCATGCATGTAGGAGAAGGTTGTGTCTTTAGGAGGATTGTTCTCTATGGATTATATTATAATTACTTAATGTTACATTCCTTTCCTTTTTTCTTCTCATAAATGTCATACTCTTCCTTTTTACAGTTCTTGAAATCAAATGTTCTAGAATTACATTGAAATAATGGTGGAGAAATGAGTAGTTTTGGATGATAGGAGGCACCAATGCTTAGCTTGTGGAAGTTTTACAAGGCCTATTAAAGGTGGTGGAAGGAATATATATATCTTTCACACTTACCTCCAAGTAATAAAATGATGACAACGGATATGAATTCATAAATCTTTACATGGTTAATTAAGGCTTCCTCATAATCCCTCCCATCATAAAAGTGATGGTAAACTTACTTGTCATAGCATTGGGAATTTCAAGGACTATTTACAGTGAAATTTCATAGTGGAGAAATACTTTTGGTGGTGTCTTCTACAGTTTCTGGTTGCTTTTCCATCTCTATCCTTTCTCCAAGGGACTCGTGGGTAGGAGAGGACGAATGCCCACTATAGTATTTGTGTTGTTAATAATTTTGGAAATCACAATATCACTTATATGGGTTTCTATTAGCCCTCCCAATTAAAATAGTGACTATCTAAGGAAATTTCAATTCCCTTGAAATTTGGTTACGACCACAATAAGGACTCTTGGATAGGAGTGGATGAATTCCCACCATAGTATTTGTGTGGCCAGGATTCTTTGTATTCAATATCTAACTTTTGTAGGTTTGTACTAGCCCTCCCTATGTTAATAGTTACTATATAAGAAGACTCCATGTCCCCTTAAATTGGTTACGATTATAATCATGACTCTTACATATATAATCTATAGTATCTAGGAAATTTTATTATCTTTTCCATTGGTGTACATGAATAAAGGAAAATAATGGGCTTGAAAAATATTGCAAAGCATTGGACATAAGGTATATACCTCAATGTTAAATGTACTGACCACTTCGTGTATTCAATTTTTGAAGTTAATGAGACCATATAAAAAAATATGGAGGGAGTGAGAGAACCCAATATGATATTGTAGCAGATCAAGAGATATCAATGTCAATAAATCTGTTTCCATGAGAGGAATTCAACTATTTCAACAATCCCTCCTTTATTGTGAGACTGACCATCTTATGTGGCCTTATACAAATACCACTACTACAAGAGGGGGTGAGTTGAGACATTAATTTTATCTCTAAGTAATATTACTAAATCACCCAACTATTTAGTTATTTTACATTAAAAAAACATTCTCCTGAAATTAGAAATTACGTCAAGCGAGAAATCAGATTAACATTAATCTCACAGTTGCTGGAGTTGGTACAGGTTGTGCCCTGTAATATGGAGAAATTCAATACAAGTCTAGTGCATGTATTATGCACAAAGGGGATAAAAAAACTAGATTTTTCCATCATGGGTCTTAGCAACAGACGAAAAATAGCCAGTATCCGCACGCACAACTCTATTTCATTTTCCCTACTTTTCACATTTCAGTTGTTTTTGGAAACAAAGAACCTGTTTTTGTATTTATCTAATAGATTTTTAATGAATCGAAACACTCTCCATTTTTTTGGGTTGTTGTTTGCTGAGATGTTATAAGTTAAATTACAATTATTTGGGTAACGAGGCACATAGAAGGGCCATACATAATTTTATCAACATTCCATGGCTTCTTTTTGGGTTGTATCAAGGGTTCCTTTGTACAAAAACCATAATCTTCTACCTGGATTAAGTAACCCATAATTCCGGTATACAGTTTAGAAGAGAGTGGGTAAGATGTACGATTCATGGTTTCTGGGCAAAGACACAGAGATCCATCAATATGAGGATGGTGTGGCAAAAATTGGTAAGTTTCGTAGGTGTTGTCTTCAAAAAAGCTCCATGTTTGGTCTTCCTTTGTGTAGAATAATTTTTTTGGCTCAGGTCAATTTGTATGAAAAAAGTGCGGTTGTAGCCAATTTTTCAGGAAGGAAACTCTCCACAGAGGGTATTACAGTTTGGTGTAAAAGGAAATGTGGGAGAGGGTTACACTTTAGATTCATGATAAAAGGGTTATTTCTGGTTCTTTTTAGGAGCGTGGCTCAGCAAGAAGAAAATATCCTCTGGCAGGAGCATTTTTTGTTGAGCATGGGCTTCATGTTTACAAATGCACTTCAAACTGCGACCCTAACACATAGATTATGGAGTAGTTTCAAATCTGAGTTAGCCTCTATGCTCTCCCAATCGATTATTACAACCCTTGTATCTACTCTAATATTTTTGGGTCTCTTGGGAATATTGTTAGGATCGATACTCAAAATACGGAAGGAATCCTTGCAGTGTATGCTATGCTTTTTGTTTTTGTGGATTGTTCTAATCCATTTTGGCAAACCATTCCAATAGAATCCCAATAAGGAATCTAGGTACAGTAGGTGGATTACGAGAAGATATTTTTAAAATTATTTAAATTTCAATAACTTGGACATCTGAGAAGGGATTGAAAATCCCAATCGGGGCTGATAGAGCCTAGTAGAAATCCCCTAGTTCTGACGCAGGGTGTAGCTGAAGTGAATTGCAGAAACAACAGAGGGGATCAGTCCCCCTAGGACAAAGATGCCTTGGGTTTTTGTATAGGAAACTAAAAAGAGTTCACTCCTAAGTAGATTCTGGTGGAAACCTATAAGGTAGCGGAAGAATCCTCTTGTCTTCTATTGTTAATTCAGGAAGGGGTAGAAGTTGGGAGAGGGACTACTATGGAGGTTTTGAATCGATGGGTTGCTTCTAGAGATTAGTTGTTGGAGAATTCATTGGAATGGGAGGAAGAGGAAGAAACTAGGGAAAATTCTCCTAACGAATGGGAAGTTGTAGAAGAACATTTCTCTATTGGAGAGACACCTGATTTAAATGTTGTAAATTGTGGAAAGGAATCTGTGTCGGGTAGGCCGTGTAATGAGTGCAAGACCCTTCAGGAGGTGGCAGAAGGTATATACAAGCACATAAAGATATTTTATAAACCAATAAGTAGGGAGGGAAAGTCCCTCCAGATGAATCCATGAAACTATTATCGTGGAATGTTAGGGATATGAATGTCCCTGAAAATTAACACTTGGTTTGGTGTTTATATTTGGAGAAACCAATTGATATTTTTAATCTTCAAGAAAGTAATATTTTAGGCTCAGAATTTCTTTCAAGTTGGGAGAGTAAGTTGAAGGTTGTAAAGGAGCTTCCATTGATGCCAATGGGGCTTCTAGTGGTTTAGGGATATTCTATCTTACTAGTAAAGCAAAGGATATGGTTTTAGAATCCTCAGCTAATTTTCAATGGTGTAAAGTTGTGGTAAAGAATTATGATAAGTGTTTTTTTCTTTGTAAAGTGTATGGCCCATTTAATATTACTTAGAAGAGAGAATTATGGGATTTGTTGTTTGAAGAATTTTTAACTGGGGATGAGTCGGTGGTGCTAGTTGGGTATTTTAACACTACCCTTTCAGATTTAGAGTATGGAGGGGGAACTACAACTAATCCTCACTCTGAATGAGACTTTTCCTCTTTTTTGGAAGATGTAGAGATATGGGACATTCTTCCAAAAAGTGGGTGGTTGACTTGGTCCAACAAATGGATTGGTATGGGTAGAATAACAGTTATAATGGATAGATTTCTGGAAAATACTCATTGGCTTGTGCCAATGTCCTAATGGAGATTGAAGTTATTCTTTGTTCGGGGTCAAAACATTTTCCAATTGTGCTTAACATTTCTATTGATATAGCTCCCAAGAATTCCCCCTTCAAATTCGAGATGATGTGTATCAAATATCCTTCTTTTAAGAAGTTGGTGGAGCAATGGTGGTTACATTTTGTGGTGAAAGGTAAAAGTATGTTTAGTTTTGCTAAAAAGTTGTCTTTGTTAAAAAATTTTTTTGGCCCTAATAAATCCACTTTTAATAATATTTTTCAAGAAAAAACAAGAGTTAAGGCATCTTTGAAGGATCTGAATGAAAGGGTGTTAAGAGAGGGAATGGATCAGAATGATTATTGTTTGGAAAAATAATTTTTGGTTGGGCTGAATGATCTTCTTCTTAAGGAAGAGAGGTGTGGATGAAATAAGGAGATAAGAATTCTAATTTTTTTCACACTTATGTTAAAAAGAGGTGAAGCTGCAATTATATTTTTAAAATCAAGAATGGGGTGGGTGATTGGCCAACAAAGCAAAAATAAATTACAGTGAAGCATTCGATTTCTTCACTTCCTCTTTCGAGGCGAAGAGTAGTATCCTTTTCTTCAACAACAATGTGTTGTTTGATCAAATCTCGAGAATGTTTTATGCAATAGATATGGAGTGGATGATGTCTCCTTTTTCCATGGGAGAGTTGCATAAGTGTTGTCTTCTCTATAGAAAGAGAGAAAGCTCAAGGCCGATGGGTTCCCAATTGCTTTTTTCTTTGATTTTGGGGAAGTCATTGGGCATGAACTATGGTTATCCGTTGAAGAATGGCATGTTGTGGGTAAGATTTTGAAAGAGATGAACAATAATTTTATCAGCTTATTTTGAAATAAATTTCCTGCAGAATTGATGGATGTTTCTAGACCCGTTTCTCTTTATAATACTTCATATAAAATCATCTCTAAAGGAATTTTATGTTGCTTGAAGCCGTTATTAGATAAGATTATTTCATGCGAGAAAATTTGTTTTCTCCTTGGTCACTCCATTTATGAGGGTATCCTTCTATCGCATCAATTTATGCATTTGCTATCTCGAGAATAGGGTTCTTGACATGCTTATCAAGATGGATTTTAGCAAGTAGTATGATAGAATTAACTAGCATTTTCTAATGAAAACTCTTCAAATTATTGGATTTAACTTGAGTTTTTGCATGTGAGTTTATAGCTTTATTGCGACTCTGAGTTTCTTAGTTCTAGTCAATGGATCTGATGAAGGGGTTTTTTTGGAGTAAAATAGGTATTCAAAAGGGTGATGCATTGTCATATTTTTTATTTATTTTGGTAGCAGAGGCAATCAAACGTGTTCAAGGTGTCTCAACAAGTAAGACAAATAAGTGGTCTTAAGATAGCCACCGATATAGATCTAGTCACTCATTAGAAATTGGGTGACGATAATTTCCTCTTCGGTAGATTGATAGTGGAGGAAGCTAAGAGATTTTGTGTGATTTTGGATGTCTATTAAGAAGCGGATGGGCAAGTGATTAATATGGCTAAAGCACTAATATTATTTTTAAATATGTTCCCAAGGCTTCAAAGGAGGATTCTAAATATTTTAGGGTTTATGATAGGCTCTTTACATCGAAGAATTTTGGGACCCCTCTTTTTTTGTGTGCTTTGAAAGATCCTCTTTTTAGAACGGTTTGGTGACGTTAATCGAGAAAAAAATCATAGATGGAAAGGTAAATGGCTAACTTTTTCTAGCAGGATTATTCTTATTAATTCGGTGTTGAATGTTATCCCGACTTAGATGTTGATGGTGATGTCCCGCCTTCGAGCGTGCTTTGAATAGAATAGAAAATATTATTAGGAATTTTCTATGGAATGGTAATAGTAATGAGAATAAGAATCATTTATTGAGATGAGACCAAAGTTACCCTTCCCAAAGTTCAGGCGTGGCAAGTATATTGAATCTTAAATTACAGAATTTGGATTTGGGTGCTAAAATTATTCGGGGGATCCTTTCCAATCTCGATGGTGTTTTTAATTCAATATTTAGAAAGACGTGCCTTGGGGTTGTCAGAGGCAAGAGTTGGTGCTCTCTAGTCAAGAGGTTCCTAGAGGCTCCCATATGTGGAATTTTTATATCCTACGTAGAAAATTCTTCTTTAAAATTTCTTCTTGGAGGATGTGGAATGGATCCTTGGCTAATTTTTAGTATGATTCTCTTGGAGGAAACCCGAACCTTTAATTAATTAAATATCTACAGGAAAATAAGGAAGATTTGAAGATTCAAAGGTGAGTAAAGGTGATGGATTATAGCTTCGAAAGAGGATGGATTGCCAATCCAACTTTTGAAAGATCCCGAGGACATGGAAATATTGGATTTTTATAAAGTATGTTTTGACAGTGGTCACATGCGATGAAGGGACCTTAGTGTTCCATATAATTACTCTTTGTTATGGTCTGGGCTCTAAAACTAATTTGTATCGGAGTTAAGGAAGGATATAATTGGTGGGCCTCCAAAGAAGGGATTATTTCCCCTGGTTAGGATGTTGGAATTTTGATATTCTTATCAAAGCATGGGTGTTAAGTTGGTTGGTGTTTACAGGAAAATAGTTGCAGAAGAGCGTATGAAAAATTGGAACTATCTTGGTATGAATCGTGCATTTTATGTCAAGATGCCGAAGATGATATTGATCATTCACTTCTTCTTTTTCCGCTCTCTTATCTTACCTTATAATTAATAAATCCACATCGCCATACCGCCACCTCATTTCGCCACCTCATCATGACCTAGTCTTAACCCTAAACTAACCTAATTAAGACCTATAACTTGGTCCACATCCACACCTATGATTAATTACTCCTCACCCGCACCCAAAACTGACCTCATAATGACTTGACCAAGCCCACAACTAATCCCTCGGGAGAAAAGGAGGGAAAGTTGGCTATTTTACTAAAAATAGCCCACTTTGACCTGACCGATACCGGTTCCTACCGACCGCCGCCGGTTTTCAGAACCGCCCACGGTTCCTCGTAAATGACCACTTCCAACCAAAAACAAAGGATCGGATTTTCATTTGATCAAAAAGAGGAGAAATCATCGAAGGATCGGATTTGCTTGGCCGAAAGCAGAGACAAGTGAAGAAACGAGAAGAGTTTGCAGACAAGGACATCAAGCCCAAGACTGCAATGGAATAACCAGGCCCCCAGTGACACTCATCCGAGCATCAGAAGAGGAGATTGCTCATCTTGGATTGTCAGATCATCCTATTTGAGCCCCGTCTTCGCATCATCACAGCCCGAACCCGCATCTTCATCAGAACGAGTAAGTAGTGTCTCGTATGTTTCTAAGCACCATTTCTTGAGCCTGTGGATTGAATAGTAATTATAAGCTCATTCCTAGATCTACCACCTACCAGCACCCTGCACTTAACCTTCATCCATACATCTTTGTATTGTCCAGAAGACCATTTTATCACACTCTGAGCCTTCCCTATCCTCCCATTATTCCCCTCAGCCATCCACCAATCTTAATAACCCCACGATCACCTTGCAACCAACCTCTATCCAGAAGCACTTAGATTGCTGACCCCACCGGTGTCGTTTATCCCCCACCGGCGGGTTCTCTAACCCATTGTCGGTTATCCAGTGACCGCGTCGGTCACTGTGACTTATACCCCAAAACCCTTTTCTCGCCTATTTGTCACCTAACAACCCTCAGATCCAGTCTGGTTTATCCCTATAACTCAACCTGAATGTATCAACGACCAGTAACCGAACAAACAACGTGACGCTTTATTATTGATAGTTTAGTTTCTATTGCTTTGTAACGAGATACCTAAATCGTGATTTTGCAATAGCTTTCCTTGTTATCATTTGTGTTAATTCGTATTAAAAGGGGAACTGACCACCTTCGAAAGGAAGTTTTATATTTCCTGGGCCTAAGGCAGCTCCCTCATTTATTGTCTAATTAAAATCTGGTGGTCTTGTATTCTTACTTGCAGGTAGTCCTTCCAAGACAAAAAGGAGTTCTTCGCAGTCGATCTGATCTTTCTCTCTAAGACGCGCACACCATCTCAACATTCAACAGGTATTCCTCCTAGCCCTAACCCTTATCTGTTTCTCAAAGGAATGAAAGGATAGAAGCAAGTCTATTCCTCACCGCCGAGACATTCCGCGCGAAACATTTTGGCACGCCCGGTGGGACCCATTTCGGGTTTCTGTTTCTCTTGCTTGCTTTCATTTAGGGAGCATACTTGCTTGTTTGTTTTTGTTATATTTAGTAAAAGAATTTGTCTTGCTTTCCTAGTTTTGCATTAGTGAAAGTCATCTTATTTGCTTCATCGAATATCATTTTCGATTTGGGTTTAAAACACGTGCATTACATTCTTGCTTGTTGTTTTCAATTCTAGTGAACGTAGACTAGACTAAATGTGTCGTCGTACACGTGGGGTGATTTCCATGGTATTGACAGGAAATTAATCTTACTTTCACTGCACAACACATACCGAATCACTTCATAATTAACACAACAGCTCAAAACATCCCCCCTTTTCCGCGGTATTCCTCCGCCCGATTGAGGTAACCTTATAAGCCAAAACAAACTTGACATTTCCCCTAAGTCTTTTGTTTAGGATTGACATCATTCTCGCGTCTAAAGGCATAAGCCCAAATTGATTAAAATTAACCCTAGGGTTAGTCTGTTAATTTGTTTGTGCATTCTTGCTTGTTTTCAGTTCTCTTTCTCTGTCATACACTATTTTCTGTGATCACTACAGAACAGTTTGGTAGGCATACTAATCACTGTTAACACCAAATCAACAACTTCTTAGTGCTTCTTACACCAGTTCTATTATACCGACATCGGTTAGCTTACCGACGCGGCTATAGTCTGACCGACATCGGTTATCCTACCGATATCGTTATCGTTTTTTACAAGCCTCGACAAACCAAAGAACCTACCAATTTCAAACATCTTGTTGTCTGTTTCTGTTCCTGATAGATTGAAACCCTACTATGTACTCCTGTCCATGGTTGTTATCACTCGAAAGCAAGCCGCCGCCATGGTTTCACATGCTTGCTCTGTGCCTTTGCCTGAATCACCCCCTTCACATTCTGTGGGGAATCCTACGGACACCAGCGAGGTTCCTAAAATTCCTGTAGGAGATAAAGAATTTGCCAAATTTCTGGATGCTAATCCTAGCACTGTACAATACTATTTGTCTCATGCCCCTGACCGTACACCCGACGGTCAACTCCTTGTTGGCATGCCTATCAGTATAGCTACTCATTTAGCTCCTTCTCCGCCTGATAACTCCGCTTTGCCTTCCGCATCCTTAGTCCCGTCTCCTACCTCAGCAGCTTCAGGGGTTCATACGGCACAGATTGGCTTTCCTTTGGTTAATCTTGGGCCCAACATGTCATTACCGCCGACTGCTCCTACCTCATCTCTCTTGCAGACTGTTCCATTCATGACTTGCTCTCTGCCACCTATCCACACGAGCTTTCCTTCTCAAGCTCCGCCCACCTTTTCATTTCCACACACATATCCGGTAACCTCAACAGCTTATATAGGACATCCCTATTCGGTTGCCTCAACACATTCATCCTCCATACCTTATCAACATTTAACCCCACCATTGTCTAGCGGTGGCCCTTGGCCCAATTTGCCTCCGTTTACCACAACCACACCATCATCTCATCCAACTACTGATTTAATTAAACAAATGATGGACAAAATGCAAAATCTGAGGCTTCTATTTCAGAAGTCGTAGCGCCTTGACATACGAGCAAGTTTGTCAGAGCCTATCCACCCTTCACCCCCCTTCATTCATATCCTCCTCAATGGGAATTACCAAAATTTACCCGTTTTAATAGTAAGGAGGACCCTCAACAACACTTGCGATCATTTAGACATGCCTGCTATCTGATTGCTCACGACGACGCTTTACTACTCCGCACCTTTCCCATGTCCTTATCAGACCCGCTTGAGTGGCAAAGTTGCTTTTAACCCAAAGACTCAATCTTCTCTTTTAACCAGCTAGCCCAATCTTTCTTGGATCATTTCTCCATTAACATTGCCAAGAAAGTATCTATCACCGACCTCTATGCCATCCGACAATTTGAAGACGAATCTATCGCAGATTTCGTTGGACGATGGCGAGGCCTTATCAACCAACTTACATATGCCTTACCTCAGACCGAACTTATCGAACTGTTTACGCGGGCCTGCGCTAAGCACATCTCTCCTACCCTCCAAATTCAAACTTTCCGTACATTTGACGAGGCCTTTACTATGGCTCGAAAACTAGAGATTCGAGCCTTAGAGGAAGAGAAATTGTGGTCTGCGCAAGCAACAAAACCCCACTTTCCGAACCCAAGATTCCACCAACAAACCTAACACCACCAATCCTCACCCATCGACTGCTTCGAAATCAAAAGGGGCTGTCCACGCGGTGATGGTCAAATCCCAACCACCGTCTAATACCCCACCAAAAACCACCTATAAGTATAAAGCCGAGCCCATCAACTACACTCCTCGGGAGAAACATATGTGTGATATTGGAAAATTGCTCAAAGCAGAGCTATTACCTTACCTCCGTTAAACCTCACTCCGGTTTGATTCCACCGCGCTATACCTTCTGGTACAAAGAAAATGACTTCAGTAACTTTCACCGCGTAAAAGGACATAGTCATGAAAACTGCAAGATGTTGAAAAACATAGTGCAGGAAATGGTTGATGCGGGGGATATAGCCCTCGATAATCCTAACGCCCCTGCTAACCGAAATTTGAAAATATTCAACAAACCATTCCCGAATCATTCTTCTAACAGTAATCTAAACCAAGATATCTTAGCCGAGGAGAGTGTTCATGAGATCCATGCAGTCTTCGATTCCCAGCCAAAAACCTCTATCGAACAAATTCTGAATCAAGCCTCTTCCCTAACGCAGGAAACCGAACCCCCTTCCTCGCCATCAAGACAAGCTGAAATCCTTTCCATTCCTTTACCCATCAAGGAATTAACTGCCCAGAGTTCCCTTCTCACAAATGAGCCTTCTTATACCACATCCTTGCAAGACTGTGAGCGGATGTTATCTAATTTATCTATTTCCCAAACGTCTCCTTCTACCATTCTTGCTGTACAAGAGGAAGGCTCGCCACTTCTTTTGTCATCCTTAGACGAGAAACCTCTTGAACCGACATCACCACATTCTTTAAACATGACGGATCCTCTCAAACACGCCCTCCTACCTATTAGTCCTTCATCACCTAAATCTTTTCAGCGACCAGTTGACCTCTTAACACCTATTGATACAAAGTGCCTCATCTGCCCCCTGTATCACACCCACAGTGGACCGGAATCACAACCCACCTTTCTTCCATACAAGAGTTCCAATTCACACCTGAAGACTGTCATTCTCCAGAAGATAGACGAGTCCTATGGGAACGTTTGAGTACCCCCTATTCTACTCAAATGCAGATGACCGATCCAGATGCTTCTACCATATACCCGAAGTGTTTACAGGAGCTTAAAATGCCTATGTCCTCATCTTCACCCCCCTCATCTCTACCAAATACCTCATCCACTTCTATTAACCTAACCAAATCTTCCCCTACGCTTGGGACCTCACCAATACCTAGTTTAACACACCCACCTAAGCGGCTTGATTTATCTAAAAATAAAGCCATCCATCCCATTAGGAGACAGACCCAATCTCCTCAATCTATGCCGCTATCACAACTCAAACCCTCGTCGTCACACCTACCTTCCATATTGGGACCCCATCCCTCTACCTTACATCAATATATCATACCTCCTACATTTTCTTTAAAGCGACCTACGCCTTCTGCATCCATACAGAGATCTAAGGGTATATCAACACTGTCACCCCACGTATCCTGTCCACCCATCAACCCTAAACAAATCTCATCATCAAAGGACTTGTTTTCCGTCACTCCTCTTTTGCCGCCATTGTTTCCGGATACCACTTTATCTGGAGCCTCATCATCTAACCAGCTAAACGTAGCTCCTGCACCAAAGAAACCACGTTTAGTTAAAACCACGTATCAATACCCCTTGGCTAAACCACCACCCGTACGAACCAACCATACCCAAACATTACCAAAACCCACCCAACCAATACCTTCATCTTCCTCCGATTTTGACCCACTCAAAGGATCTTACGCCAAAATCCTTGCTATGTTAGTGGAGAATGCGACCATTTCTCTACCCCCACTTAGACCTTATGACCCATCTCAACCTCGACCTATAGGTTATGATGAGTCTAAAATCTGCGCTTACCACCGCACACCAGGACATGATGTAGAGGGATGCAAAGCTTTAAAAGCCATCCTTCGTCAGACACCTCTCTCAGATAGAAAAGTTAAGAAAGACAATTTACGAAGAGAGAGACCTTTAGCTTCAATTCCCTCTCCTATACCACCTATCCCCGCCTCACCAAGATCTATCATTATTACAGCCCCACCTCTCGAAGACCATGACCTATCCCTACCGTCTTCCTCCTCTCGTATTTACGAGATCAATATGATTAGTGTTGCTACTCGAGGGCAGAAAAACAATGGGAAAGCAAAAGAAAACACACCTGCGGCATCTCTTTCTCCGTCCACCATCCCGATTGCACCACCACCTAAAGTGGTTATTCGTGGACCCGCCTACCCCATCTCTAATGGAATTGCCCACCGAACCATGATCAAACAACTTCACCAATCGCCTGTAAAAATGACACTGTATGATCTCATTCAGACTTCTGAATCTCATCGACAAGCTCTCGTTGAAATCCTTCAAGGGATAGAGGTCTTACCTAATGAAACCTTGCCTGTTACCTCTATTCTAACACCCAATCACGTTGCTTCACTCACCAAACAATCTATCTCCCCAACCACTTCTGTCTCTCGTACAAAGCCACTCATTGTCGCTTTCTCCAAGATGAAATTATCGACTTTGGTGTCAAGATCCCGACCCTCGCTTCTTTTCATCTCAGCTTACGTTCGGGACATTTGGGTACATCGTGTTATGATTGACGGGGGCGCTAGCCTAAACATCATCTCTTCAAAAGCCTTCCAACAAATGAACATCCCTTCTAGTTGCATGTGCGCAAACCCCATCATGTTACGATCATTCAATGATGCTATTACTTCTACCTTAGGCACCATGATCCTTAACATTCGTGTAGGACCACGCACTTTACCTGAACTCTTCTATGTCCTTGAGGGAGAGTTTCAATACAATATGTGTTAGGCCGCCTCGATCCGGCTATGGGATGCGTTCCCTCCACCTTACATAGATGCATAAAATTTGAGTACGAGGGGAAGTCCTACACCGTAAAAGCTGATCCTCCCCCCTTCAAAACTTGCAATATGTTGTATCGCCCTAATGATGTGCTTGTACCAGTCAAGACACCCATTCATCCAACCCAGCCATCCACTTCCAACGCACCTACACCTTCAACCAATGAAACCGCCGTTACAAATATCACTTCCTTTCCCGCAGATAACATCCCAACCTCCGACCCCTTAGTAGATGTTTTTCAACGCCTTACGCTGGGGGAATACCGCCTATATAACGTTAGCTCTTTCCATACCCCCAAGAGTATGGACAGTTACATGCACATCCCACCTACGACCGTCGCGTGGGGAGGTAATCTTACGACCACCCCTATCGCCGCACCAACCTAACGTATGGGGGTGTTGACGCATCCTCCGTTACCCCTGAACCTCCTCTTGGTGTGGTTCCCTTCCAATCCGATTTTCAATACTTGACAAATCGTTTCGCCCTCACCTTCTTGACTCGCTGTGCTTGGAAAGGCTTTGGTTTTGGTCTTTATGAACAAGGCCGACATACACTCATTCCCGTGACTACACGCAAACACAATGATCGTAGTGGTCTCGGTTTTCCTAAAACACTTACACCGGAGAAACCTCGTGTCAATTGTATCCTGGAGGATGACGACGTCACCCCTACCAAACCATCATCACCCATTTTTCCATCATCACCCACAGAGTCGATAGACCCTGAATCTATCCCTCCTAACTTTTTTTTTTCATAAATGCTATCTTCATAGGTCCTCTCACTTATCAACGCGATAATGAGGACCCATCTTCTCTTCCCCTTTTGTATCCAGACATGATCGAAGAGGATTCACCTTCGATTAATGTTGTTGAGTGCCAGGATGACGACTCCATCCTCACTTACCTTGGGGCGGATGACTCCTATATTCAACGCGCCTTACCGTCTGAAACTCAAACCATGTTGAATGAGTCGACTATAGAAATCAACATCCACACAGAGGAGGATCCTCACGTTGTGAAGATCGGACAATCCCTTAGCACATCAGAACAAGCCGCCTTTACTACCTTTCTCCGTACCCGCAACCAAGCTTTCGCTTGGTCTTACGCTGACATGCCAGGAATTGATCCTACCATTGCTGTCCATAACATCACCCTAAACCCCGATTCCAAACCAGTCAAACAAAAACTGAGAAAAATGCATCCACGCATTGCCCTCTTGGTCAAAGAAGAGCTTCAACGACTTCTTTCTGTTTCCTTCATCTTGCCTATTGACTATCCTCAATGGATTTCTAACATCGCACCGCTACTAAAGCGATGGGGGACTTCGGATATGCACGGATTTTCGAGACCTTAACCTCGCTTGCCCCAAGGATGACTTCCTCCCAAGTATTGATCAACTTGTTGATCTCACTATGGGCCATGAAATGCTTTCTCTCATGGATGGCTTTTCGGGATACAATCAAATTTTGGTAGCCCCGGCCGATCAACATAAAACTACCTTCATAACTCCTTGGGGAACCTTCTGTTATCGTGTCATGCCATTTGGCCTTAAGAATGCTGGTGCCACCTATCAGCGGGCTATGACTTACATTTTTCATGACATTATGCACACTATCCTTGAGGATTATGTCGATGATCTTCTTGGAAAATCTAAACATCGCAGTGAACATCTCGATGTTTTAACCATTATTTTCGATCACCTGTTGCAATATTCAGTCCGGCTTCAACCAAAGAAATGTGTCTTTGGTGTTCTTTCGGGAAAACTTCTTGGCTTTATCATCTCTTTGCATGGCATTGAGGTCGATCCATCTAAAGTCAAAGCTATCCTAGAAATGCCCCCACCCAAAACCTCAAACAATTGCGTAGTTTGCAGGTAAACTTCAATCCATCCGGCGTTTCATCTCCCAACTCTCGGATCGATGTCAACCTTTCCATCACCTTCTTAAAAAGGACATTGCCTTTCAATGGAGTGAAGAGTGTCACCAAGCCTTTCAAGCTCTTCAAAGCCTATCTCTGCAGCCACCCGTGCTTATTCCACCTCGTGATGATCGCCCTTTCTACCTTTACCTTTTCGCCACCGACCATGCTATAGGAGCCATGCTCGCACATTGGGACTCGCACGCCGAGAACAAGCCATTTATTATATAAGTCGATTCTCGTGGATTACGAGACTAGGTATACACATGTAGAAAAATTGTGCCTAGCCCTATCATTCGTAGCCACCAAACTCCGACATTACCTCCTGAATCACAAAACTTTTGTCATCACCAACACGGACCCCATTCATTATATGTATGCCAAACCACATCTAAACCAACGCATCGCCCGATGGCTTATGCTCCTCGCTGACCTCGACCTTGAGTTTATACAACAAAGTCAATCAAAGGACAAACTATCATGGACCAACTTCATGGAGGCCCCTTTACCCGGGGAACAATTTACCAATTTTTATTTCCCGACGAACTCATCGCCACTCTTTCACTGTGGAAGAGTCGTATCCAATGACCTCTTCTTCGATGGATCCAAATGCCACGGCGGAGGGGCCGGCATTGTTCTCATTCTCTTGACGCTGAGCCTATGCCTCTTTCATTCTCGGCTCGATTTCCCGCACTAATAATACAAGCGGAATACGAGGCCCTTGTTTTGGGTCTCCTGTGTGCATTACACTTAGGTGTCAAATCTATTAATATTTTGGTGACTCTCAATTGGTAGTCAATCAAGTTATGGGCATCTACCAATGTAAGAATGAGGAACTTCAAAAGTACAAACATTACGTGGATTCACTTTTGACCTCATTTACTCGTTATTCTATCCAGACCATTCCCCGCTCCACTAACAAATTTGTGGATACTATGGCTTGCTTAGCCTCGCAAATTCCTGCCTCACCAACTGACTCTGACATATTCGTCTTGGTCCAACAACTCTTTGCCCCATCTTACTCAGCACCGATTGTTTGTATGATAAATAATGTGTCTGCTAATTCGCAGGATACCTGGTACCACCAATTTCACGACTACCTTACAACCTCTGTTCTCCCACCTGACCTAACTAGTACCGGAAAACGTGCTTTTCTTAAACATGTTTCTCGTTATGTCGTCATGGGGGGACTCCTTTATAAACGTGGCTTTGATGGTATCCTCCTTCGATGTCTAACCGGCGCAGAGGTCACCTATACCATCCAACAGGTCCATGACGGTATTTGTGGCGGACATTTTAGTGGCCTTGCCATGGCTAAACGAATCCTTCGCCTAGGTTATTATTGGCCTACTCTTAATAACGACTGCTATGAATATGTTAAGCGTTGTGTTATGTGTCAACAACATGCCAACCTTCAACATACTCCTAGCCATCCGCTACAGGTCGCACGAGATCTTTGGCCTTTCTCACAATGGGGTTTAGACCTTATTGGTGAGATCCACCCACCCTCTTCGCAACGTCACCGTTGGATAATCACAGCAACCGAATATTACACAAAATGGGTGGAGGCCATTCCACTCATTTCAATCAAAAAAGAAAAAATTGTCGAATTCATTAACCATCATATTATCTGTCATTTTGGTATTCCTCATCGCCTAATAACAGATAATGGTAAATCTTTTAAAAATAAGTTGTTACAAGACCTTTGTGACAACTTTGGTATCAAACTTAGTTTCTCATCACCTTACTATCCACAGGCCAATGGTCAAGCTGAATCTTCTAATAAAACCCTAACCAAAATCCTCATGAAAGTTGTCAATGAGTCCGGAAGAAATTGGCATGATCACATTCCCTTTGCCCTTTGGGCTTATCATACTAGCATTCGTACCTCCACTAATGCCACACCATTTTCTTTGGTATATGGTACCGAGGCGGTCTTGCCTCTCGAAATACAAATACCTCTCCTCGTAATATCTCTTCAGATATTCTCACCAATGATGATTTCGCCAAGAGTGGTTAGCCCAATTAGAGCTTCTTGACGAGCGTCGTCTTACGGCTCTTGATCACCTTCAAATCTACCAAAAACGCATCAAGCGTGCTTATGATAAATGACTTCATGAGCGTACCTTTAAGGTTGGTGATCTTGTCCTCAAAGAGAATCAACATGTAACCAAACTAGAAAAGAGCAAACGTGGAAAATTTGCTCCTAATTGGATTGGGCCTTACATTATCACTCACACTTATGGATCAGGCACTTATCGTTTAGCTTCGCTTAATGGTAAACCTGAGCCTGAGCCCCTTAATGCCTTGCATCTTCGACCATTCTACTGTTGAAATTAGTGTTATATCACTTCTCATCTACCTTACGCTCGTCCCTTGAGCTCATTTACCACCACATACACTTTGTTTCTTACATCGCAAAATCAAATCAAGCTCACATGGTTTGATTATCACCTCCCCTTTTTAGTCTAGTCCATGACTTCAAAGTATCAAAATAACACATTCTTAATTAAAACACTTATGGGATTTTCTTGAGTCAAACTTCCTACAAAAACTAGATGCTTTATGCCCAACGGACATCTAGACCTCTAAATTATACAATAGACTACTCCCTTGAAGGACAGCTATATGCCAAACTATTGCTGCTATTATATATAGACTACTCCCCAAAGGACAGCTATACATAAATACCACATTTGCTACTATAAATAGACTGCTCCCTTGAAGGACAGCTATACACAGTCAGCCTTTATCAGAAGCTTCTCGCATTGATCAGCTTCGTGAAGACCTCAAGAACAACAAAATACATATCCCATGTAGACTTCCCGCATCGATCAGTCTATATCCAGAAAAATAAAATAAAAATAAAAGCAGTGTTTCATAACACTTTTGAGTCATGGACTTGTCTATTTAGGTCTGGTTCTCTTTTGTCAGAATAATCATCTTATAATAAGTTCTCTGCATCCTCGCCCACATCAACCACCTCACCGCACCATTTGTCAAAGCAACAAAACTCAAGGGACGTGACGTATATCCGATATATTGTGATTATACCACTCTTTTCACCTATCGACTTCTCGTCTATGCAAGGTACCTAGGGGTTCAACTTCATTCTACGTTATTATGTGGTTTGTTTGGCTCTTCTCAACTACGGGACACTTTTGCCTCTTTTGCTCGACTCTAGGATTATGTGTTGACCTTAATCAGGATAGGGTTCCCTACCACTTGGGTAGGCTAACTTTCGCTTCACCTATACCTATACCAACATCGCCAATTCCTTACCAACACCAACAACATTACCCTACCAATATCAATATTTTTACCAACCAACAAATTGCCTAACCATACCTAAATTGCCTGAATTCACCTCTCCCTGGTTCTAAGGGAGAACTACATCGGTCTGAGGCCCCTCCTTGCTTTGTGCAATGGGCTATGTAGGCAGCACTTAGGAGACATGGAGTCTCCCAAGGTTAGCTCGACCATTCCCTACCATACCCTATCATGTGTTGTAAATATAAATATTTTTTGTGTATTTCTATTTGCCAACATTCATCTTTATCCTTTTTCAAACAAAACAAAAACAACATTCAAAACACAACAATTCTTATTATTATCATCACTCAAAACCACATACATCTTTAGTTTTATTTTAGATGTTAAACAAATGCATCTTCTCTATCATCGACTCGCAGGTCGGCATCCTTATTTATTCTTATATTCCTAGGAAATTCACTTAGACCCTTGCACCTCCTCCCGAATCAGGTGGTGATCGTGATCTTCGATGCCCCTCAGTTGGCCTCTCCATCCTCAAAGGTGCCACTGCCATTGGTTCCTCCCATTGATCCGCCAACATCTCCTGTAACATACGAATACATCCTCTCGCATGGAGAAATCTTGCCTCCAGTCTCTCCACTCGTAACTATGAAACCTCTAACAATCCCCTTGTCTCATTCACCTGTGTTTGAAGCTGGTGAGCCAAATCCTGCAGACGATCTCTCTCCACTGTAATCATAGCTATGTTCGGGCGCTCACGTGCACCTCGCAGCTCTGCTACCCACCATACTCTATAGGCCTCTGTCATTCCCGCATCCATTACCCTACGATCGGCTGCTATCTCTTCTAGCCCTTCTGGAGGTGTAGGCCGGGAGGTGAGAATGCTGCCTCGGCGTCGATCCTCATGTATGGTCTATATGTCATCGGTATATCCTGAACGAACCCAAATTGTCGCCACACGCGATCTAGAGGAATCCTCTCGTACTCACCCGGCCTGTGCCCTGCGATCCATCTCAATCGCTCTACACCCCTCAACTCCTCAGCTATGTGCTCCGTCACCATATAGTTCCCGTAAGGCCTCCAACAAATATCCGCAATCGTCACCATCTCCCATACCTGTCTATAATACTCGATGTCATCATCTATCACCTGGGATCTCGCTTCTTGTTCTATCTGGACCCATCGTCTGAATCCCAACCTTTGCACTCCTGCCTCTCCCGACTCAATGGGTCGGCCTATTGGACGCACACAAACAATATGCTCATAGGCCCAACAATGTAATAAGTATGAACAATCTAGTGTCGTCCTGTGTTTTCGCTTGCAGGCCCATAAACCCCTATATAACTCTGCTAGATATGCGGGTGCCCATGCGAAAGTCACGCTCATTTCTATCATTTCCCAAATAACACTCATCAATGCTTTGGGAAATCTTCCACCCTCCGCCCTCGGTAATGCATAATACCCCACCGCTATCATTAATAGCACGGCCAACCTTGTTTCCTCAGGGTGTGTTGCATACATTGTACCATACGTAAATGATAAACCTCGCTGTGTCAAATCTCATGCAGCTGACCCAAATACTGCTATTATCGCTGCCCGCCCTGCGCTAGGCAACGCCTGATACACTATTTTTCCTATCATTGGGAGTCTCAAAATACGGAACACATCTTCCAAAGTCACTGTCATCTCCCCTGTTGGCAGATAGAAGGTATTCTTTTCTGGATTCCATCTCTCAATCAACGCCTGCAACATAGCATGGTTACGCGCGATTCTTGAATAATAGCAGATTCCACTTAACCCCAAACGATTTATCAATGCCCATTCAGCTGGTGTTACATCCGCTCGGATTCGTGACAACAACGCTGGCACAGTATCATTCATCCTTAACCCTGCTTCTGCCTGCATACATCAAAACGACACATAATTATTCGAAAGAACAAATCTCTACGGGTTTTTTCTCAAGTTCTGGAAACTCTTACAGTGACCGATATCGGTTATGAATAACCGATACCGGTATGCTAACCGATACCGGTTCCTTCTAAACGATACCGGTCACTGTCAAAAATATACCTACCCTGCATAAAAACATATACCTACGATAATTATTTTTGCCCGTTTACTCCTATTTTTACCTAAAAACATACGTGACCACCCTGTTTACCTACCCCAATAGCACTCACCCCATCCCCAACCCTTGCCTATCACCTTTTCTTTCTCATCTTTCCCCACTTACACTTCTTTCATCCTATTCACAAAACATGCAAGAATCAAATTACAACCAAACAGTTTACCTCTCGGGATGTAGCAGCTTGGGGCGGAACATATCTTCCCCCTCGTCCCTGCCTGCTGGATGCTTCTCCTCGTTCAGCCATGTTCACCACCCTCTTCCAATATAATTTTCCTTTCTAACTTCTTAATCTCAGCCCACACTCACTTCATTTGTCTCTTTTCTCCTTATCACTCAATTCTTCCATGCAATTACCTGTAGCAGTCGTCAAACAATGTCGCATTCGCATATTTAACTTGTTGCATGACTCTAAAAATAAGAATGCTAAAAATAAGAACTTAAGTTGCCAACCCAGTAGTTCTATTTTTAGGGAAATAATTCTTCCATAACCGATATCGGTTACATAACCGATATCGGTCATATAGATACCGACATCGGTTACATAACCGATGTCGGTCATGTACCCCTTGTTGCTTAAACCTAAGCCGTTTCTTCATTTTTGCAAATTTTTGTGGCGCCCGTCCCTTTTTCCTGCATAAACAACACCATTATCTATAATTTTTCATCAAATCCATATCTCATCACAATTTCATCAACATCATCTATCCATATTACAAAAACAACCAAGCCATCAACAAATGATATCAAAAACCATCAATCTATACACCATTTGGATCCAATTCAGCAGCTACATACGTTCAATTTCACAAACCAGCGACACAACACCTCAAACATTTCATAAACACAACATGTCAATTAAACTCATCATCTATATATACATACATCCCATCAACAAAAGACATCAACACCATCAATATATAAACCATGTGGATCAAACTCATCATACATTAAATATCACAAACCATCGACAAAACACTTAACACATTTTAAACACAACATGTGGGTCAAAATCATCATATCTATACATCAACAGTTTCAAATATACAATGTGCCCTGCAAAGGGGCCTCTGTGAGCTCATACTAATACAAAGCCGGCACGCAGGCCGCAACAACTGTCAAAATATCGACTCGGCTCGCAGGCCGGTATCTCATAACAAAAATATACTTGGCTCGTAGGCCGGTATCAACCAGACAACTCTACTCGCTCGCAGCCAGTATATACAATAAATGAATAAATAAATGAAAGAATCATATGTGGGCACGCAGGCCTCTCTATACATAGCCGGTTCGCAGACCGGTGCCTCTATCTAATATCCATCTATAAACAAAACATCTCTCTCTGACCCCGAGATCCCTCAGCTCTCCCCACCGCCCTCTGCCTGTCTCCCTGCGGGTCCCTGTGCTGCCTCTCGTCTCCTCCCTGTAACAGACCCACCGGCTGTGGCTGCACCACCCTGAGATCTCTGGCTCCGCGAGGTCTCGCCTATGCGCCGCATATGGCTGATAGTCAGCCCGGTACCATCAAGAATATCCCGATAATACCGAGCCTCCGCTCTCGCCTCCATATAGCGGGCCCATGCCACCATCGCTGCTGGGGCTGGTCCCCGACTCCTAATAATAGTGCCCCTGTGGCATTTGGTGCCACCTGGTGGTGCTCGTGGCTTTGCCGGTGGTGGTGCTTTGGTACTGCACTGCCTCGTGCTTTGGTGCCGGTGGTGGTGCTCTGTGGTGGTACTGCACTCGTGGTGGTACTGTGGTGCTACTGTCATTCAAGCCAAGCTAGCGCCCTCGTAAGACACCTATTCGTGTGCTCGTGCAAAGAGCAAGCCTGCCCTCGTAATAGTTGTACTCGGCCCCCGAGCTGATCCTCTCTCGCTATCACTTCCGCGCTAAGTCTGGGCTGTGCGGGCTGTGCTCTCTCGGCTCTCTCTCCTGCCCACCATACCAAAAATGCTCCCATATAACCGGTATCATCCACGGTATCATCTACAGGCCTCTCGGCTACCCAATCTGGGTCCATGGGCTGTGGTGCAGGCAGTGGGGCCTCTACATCATCCCTCCGGTACTGAGGGAAGGGAGGTGGCTCATCCTGTCGTAACCCCACTACCGCCGCCGTACTCTCTCAGGGGTATTCACTCGTACTCTCCCGGCCTCCGTCCCGCTATCCAGAATGTATACTGGATCCACTGCAACTGTGCTCGGGCTCCTCCGTGGGGGTGATGACCTCTATAAGGTCTCCATACAATATCTAATGCTGTCAAGCCCTCTAATACATGCCGGTAATATGCCACATCTCGTCCGGTGAGAACGGCTCGTGGCTGGCCCACGACCCCCAACCACCTCTGAAAGCCATATCTGTAGATCACCTGTGGCCCTGGCTGCTGGGGCAGCCCTACTGGTCTAATGCATATGATATGCTCATATGCCCAACAGTGTAGCAAAAACGTAGAGCAAATCCCGAATCGCCTCATCCGGCGATAGCCCCACAGCTCTCGGTATAACTGCACCAGGTATACTGGTGCCCAAGCATAACATGTATGCTCCTCGACCATCTCATGTAAGACCCCCATCAACACCCGTGGAAAGCGGCCTCCCTCTGAGTCCGGGAGGGTGAAGCAGGTGATCCCGATCATCATCAACACGGCAACCATGTCTCATGGCGGTGGGCACGGTACATATCCCCATACGCGATGCTCGCACTGTGATACGTTAAGTAGCATGGCTGCATCCCTCGAATACGTGTAGGATGCTGTCCATGGCTGTCTCTGCGTCCACCTGAAAGACTGCCTCTCCATCAATCGGTAATCTAAGGATGCGATACACATCCTCCAATGTAATGGTCATCTCTCCAGTCGGGAGATGGAACACATTGGTCACCGGATCCCATCTCTCGATGAGGGCGACCATCAAACTGTGATCCCTATCGATCGCCCTGTACCGCTGGACTCCGCCGAGTCCCACCTCGCGCATAATGCCCCACTGCGCTGCCGACACGTGTGGCCACATCCATCCCAACAGCTGGGGCATCCTGTCCCGCATAGTCAGCTGCTGACGTGCCTGCACAAATCACCCACTTCATTAGACCTACCCTTTCAAACAACAACTACTTTAACCTTCTATACCCCTTTTTACCCACCCGACCACAACCCGACTCTATAACACACACCTACACTCACCTATTTTACCCTAAAAACTTTCCGATATCCCCTTGCCTTATCTCGCACCCTACCAATCACTCAGCTCTATTCTCGCCATTTACCTATGCCCCTACCAATTTAACACCCCCCCATTCATGCCCAACACCTAATCTATCCGAACCGCACCAACCACACAATCACCCCATTTTTCCCCCCCACTCACCAATCACCCTTCCTATTAACCTCTACCCCTTCCCTCTTCACCCCCACAAACACAACACCCAAACCACTAATACCTAAACACCCAAACCACACCCCCAACAACCACCAAACATCCCAAACCATAGCAAAACCAACCAACAAAATAAATATTCCTAAGTAGGACCTGCACGGTCACCCATGACCGCAACCGGTCCCCTCTCCACCGACGCCGGTCGACGTACGACCGACACCGGTCACGTACAAACCCACCCTGGGAAAATTTCTTGACCGATGCCGGTCGCTTAGTGACCGGCATCGGTCACTGAAAAATACCCGAGCCGAACCCGACGCGGCTACCCCATTCAATTTTTTTCCTATTTCTCCCTCTATACCCACCCAAACACCCTAAAAACCTACCCACCCTGCCGCCTTGGCCTATTTCACCTATCTACCCTCTCCTTTTTTCAAATAATTTCCATTTATTAATTATTTTCTAAAAACCTTACATTCCTACCCAAAACCCAAATCCAGCTTAACACAATCAAATTCACACAATGAAGGGTTTCGAACCTACCGGTACGACGACACGTCGTCGTGGTGGGATGGGTGGTGGTGGTCCAGCTGGTCCAGCACCTCCTGCTCCTCCTGGCTGTGCCATAGCTCCACCTCTCCTCTGCTGGGTCCTCCACCAATCAACTGCTACCTCCTACTCACTCGGGCCCACTAACCACTCACTTCTCCACTCCAATAGTGCCACCTCAACCAACAAATGCTCCAATCTCAACAATACACCTCAGACAACTCAAATTGGGTTTCAAATTGACAATATGACAATGACCGGCCGTATTTTTTCTTTTTATAGGTTTTCGACTATAACCGATACCGGTTATATTGTGCCCTAAGGAACCGGTATCGGTCAGGTAACCGATATCGGTCATGGACAATCGATATCGGTTTTATCCCACCTCTTCCCCAATTTCTACCGTTCTTTACTAATCACCCTTTCTCACAACCTCGCCTATATCCACCTTGGCTGAAAACCCTTTGTTACCTACCATTTGGCCCGACCCAAGGCCGTAACCTACCAATTTGGCCCGACCCAAGGCCCTAACCTACCATTTGGCCCGACCCAAGGCCGTAACCAACCATTTGGCCCGACCAAGGCCATAAACCATTTGGCCGACCCAAGGCCGTAACCTACCATTTGGCCCGACCCAAGGCCCTAACCTACCATTTGGCCTAACCCATTTGGCTCGACCCAAGGCCATAACCAACCATTTGGCCCGACCCAAGGCCATAACCAACCATTTGGCCCGACCCAAGACCACACCCAACCATTTGGCCCGACCTAAGGCCGCACCAATTAAATACCTCGCCCAACATCAACACAATACACTTTTATCCACCCATCATGTCACTTTTGGTTCAATCGAGCTCACCTGTTCGTGTTTTAGCATGATTAGGGTCCTTGACTTGATCAGTCGACCAACTTTGCCTAGACCAAGACCGTGACGTTTATCTCAACCAAACCAACCATTTGGTACTGCCGAACATGCCTAAACGTTCCTGTACCTTACCCGTTATATCCCCTGGAGCTACTTCCTATGCCTTGGATACCAGGATTATATCACCCTTGTTTGGATAAACTATCGACCTTTTCCTATGAATTGCTTGTTTGCTCTTCAAATCATGTACCCTGGTCGCACTACTGCATTTCAACGTGCGTCTACTTCCTTGGACCTACCCCACCATCTTACCATCATATAAACACCATTTACCCTTTATCAACCCTATCCCTGATTTCACGTTGCCTCAATCTGTGATAGATTTGAGGGGGATTACCTATACCCTTAACAGGGGTAACCACTTCTTATTATTGTCCGTGCAGCTTTAACAAAGACAAGCTACACGACAACAAGGGGCTAATGTAGACACCCAATTTGTGTCTTACGACCCCCTGTGCCCCGCATCTCATTTCGCAACCTAACCTCATCACCTAAACCTTACACAATTATTTATTAATTACCTTATAATTAATAAATCCACATCGCCATACCTGCCACCTCATTTCGCCACCTCATCATGACCGAGTCTTAACCCTAAACTAACCTAATTAAGACCTATAACTTGGTCCACATCCACACCTATGATTAATTACTCCTCACCCGCACCCAAAACTGACCTCATAATGACTTGACCAAGCCCACAACTAATCCCTCGGGAGAAAAGGAGGGAAAGTTGGCTATTTTACTAAAAATAGCCCACTTTGACCTGACCGATACCGGTTCCTACTCGACCGCCGTCGGTTTCGTAACCGCCATCGGTTCCCTGTAAATGACCACTTCCAACCAAAAACAAAGGATCGGATTTTCATTTGATCAAAAGGAGGAGAAATCATTGAAAGGATCCGGATTTGCTTGGCCGAGCAGAGACAAGTGAAGAAACGAGAAGAGTTTGCAGACAAGGACATCAAGCCCAAGACTGCAACGGAATAACCAGGCCCCCAGTGACACTCATCCGAGCATCAGAAGAGGAGATTGCTCAGCTTGGATTGTCAGATCATCCTATTTGAGCCCTGTCTTCGTCGTCACAGTCCTGGAACCTGCATCTTCATCAGGAACGAGTAAGTAGTGTCTTGTATGATTCTAAGCACCATTTCTTGAGCCTGTGGATTGATTGTAATTATAAGCTCATTCCTAGATCTACCACCTACCAGCACCCTACACTTAACCTTCATCCATACATCTTTGTATTGTCCAGAAGACCATTTTATCACACTTTGAGCCTTCCCTGTCCTCCCATTATTCCCCTCAGCCATCCACCAATCTTAATAACCCCACGATCACCTTGCAACCAACCTCTATCCAGAAGCATTTAGATTGCTGACCCCACCGGTGTCGTTTATCCCCCACCGGCGGCGGTTCTCTAACCGCGATCGGTTATCAGTGACCGGCGTCGGTCACTGTGACTTATACCCCAAAACCCTTTTCTCGCCTATTTGTCACCTAACAACCCAGATCCAGTCTGGTTTATCCCTATAACTCAACCTGAATGTATCAACGACATCAAGAATCAACAAACAACGTGACGCTTTATTATTGATAGTTTAGTTTCTATTGCTTTGTAACGAGATACCTAAATCGTGATTTTGCAATAGCTTTCCTTGTTATCATTTGTGTTAATTCGTATTAAAAGGGGAACTGACCACCTTCGAAAGGAAGTTTTATATTTCCTGGGCCTAAGGCAGCTCCCTCATTTATTGTCTAATTAAAATCTGGTGGTCTTGTATTCTTACTTGCAGGTAGTCCTTCCCAGACAAAAAGGAGTTCTTCGCAGTCGATCTGATCTTTCTCTATGGTACGCGCACACCATCTCAACATTCAACAGGTATTCCTCCTAGCCCTAACCCTTATCTATTTCTCAAAGGAATGAAAGGATAGAAGCAAGTCTATTCCTCACCGCCGAGACATTCCACGCAAAACAGGGAATATAAGAGACACGTTGGTTTTTTGGCCAAGGTTGGGGAAAGGTAGTTCACTTACATCCATTTGGATTCTTGCTCCCATCATCTTCTTCGGCACATCTGGTGGGAGATAAACCTTCAAATTTTTCAAGGAGCCTTCTCAGATCTCTCTGCAGTGCTTTTAAGACTTGAAATTTCCATTTTGGAAAATGTCATTGTGAAATGAAAAAATGTGTCTCGCTTCTCCTCGTTAGATGATCTCTTGTGTATAGCATCTCCTTTAATAAAATTTCTTGATCCAAGGATAATTCTCAAGAATGGTATGTGTAGGGTCAAAAAAACTCTTTAGGAAACAAGTGAGATGGCTTCCACCACATCCTACTTTTTGTAAAGGCGAACTTCAACGCAACATTGAAAGTTAATCCAAGCACATCGGGAGTAGGATGCTTAATTAGAGATGAGGAGGGAAATTTAGTGATTGTGGGATCCTTTCCTTTAAAATATGGGAATAACAAAATTTTGAGGCTTAAGCCCTGCATAAAGGGATCAAACTAGCTATTACTATTTTTGCGATGTGTTGGTCATTGATCGTGATTCCTAGGTGGTGATTAGTGTTGTTCATAGAGGTAAAATGGTGTCATGGAATTTTGATTTCTTTATTAATACTATCATTCATTTTTTGAGTTGGATTCACTCATGGAGTTTAAGTCATAATTATAGGGAGTCCAATTCCACGGATGATTATTTAGCAAAACAAACAATTATGAGGAGAGATGGTCCAATCATATCCATGCTTATGAACACATCGAGGAGTTTAATGATTTAATTTCTAGGGAAGAGAGTGTTTGTTGCACATGATTGTTTGGGTGGTGCTTTATTTTCTTCCCATTTTCACGGGTTTTTTTATGGCGGGAAATTGTGTAGTGGGATCGGTTTTCAAGGATAGAAAGCCCTATGTTGCCTAATTTTCTTCTTCGGGTTAAGAAGTGGGAGAACTTTTTTTTCATAGGTATCTCGTGGGCTCACATTCATATTATATTTTGGGTAGAATCAAGGTATATTTATGAATCCATTGAAAGGATCTCAGGGGAAAAGTATACAAATGTCTTTGCGAAGGGTAGGGTTAATTTAGAGGTGGCTTCCTGGTTTGTCTCTCGATTTCTTCTAGTGAGGCGGAATGTATCAGATGTCAAAGACATATTTTTCCATTTTATCAAACCCCAGCATTATTTAAATTTGGATATAACACTAGAATAATATAGTAGGGTTCAGCCGTTACTAGTCGCAGATAGGGAGGGAAAGGCTTTAAAATATGCTTCGTGCATGATTGTTATTCTATCAGAAAAGAATGTGGAAGTTATTTAAATTCACATCAGATGTTCATGGGGCATGTTCTAATAGGATCTAAAAATATAACAAGATCAATAAATTGGACTCGCTTTAGAATTGTCTTGCGGTGGTTCTCGAGTCTAAGGGAATGGCTTATTTACGGATAAAGATGGGGTTTTCTTATTCTTTCCTACTTCATACTTCTTGATCTAGTGCGTATGATAGGGGTAGGAAGTTAGAGGGACCTATCTCGCTAAGCTTCTTTGGTGTAAGTCATTCAATTAGATGACTGAATGTTGCTTCTATTTTCTTCATGCTCTCTAGGCTTTTGTGGTTTTAGTTGGACTATTTAGGTAGCTAGGGTTGTTTGATGTAATGGATGTAAATGGGTAAGATCCCTTCATTCCCCTAGTTCTAAGAGCTCCAACTAAAATCGTTAAACTATCTAAAAGAAGTTACCCATAACTCAATATTATCTAATAAGTATTCTAATGAGCATAGTCTAAAAATATAGCAATAAAGTGTGATAGAACTCCATTCATAATATATTAGGCATAAGCTACACTCTTACCATGTTAAATTAATAATTAGGCATCTTGTAATTTGCAATGAAGATCTCCTTAGAGCCTCTAAATTTTGCTTCTACAATTTTTTTATCAAAGATCGTGTTATAACCATTGCGCATAACACCCTTATGAGATTTGAAGAAGAACCCGGAAAAAAGGCTCATTATAAATTCCAATATATAGTAAACAGTCTATAACATCAAAAGCATAACACTTTAGCTAAAAAAATTCAATATGACAACATGGAATAATATATCCCACCCAAATGACAAGTACTAATCTTGGTCATAATATAGCTTTACCAGCATTTAGCATTTTGTTTACCCACTTAAGTTCTTTGAAACATCCTAATTTTTCTACAAGACACAAAACAACCCCGCATAGCACTTTAGGCCGACAAATAATTCAACATGACAAGATGCACGATAATACATCCCGCCCCAAATGACAAGTACAAACCTTGGTCAGAATATATATATATTTATATATGGTATTTCTCATATATTAACAAAGACAAAATGAAAAATACATTGTTTGAAAATTCACCACTAAAGAAAAATTATTAAATATCTAGTACCTTCACTAACATAAGCATATACAAATTTCAAGAAAATTTCCATTTAATAGAGAAAATAGTGAAATAGTCCGACTTAAACATTGGAATACAAGTTATGCACTCATATTCTTAAAATTCAAATATTTAATTTCAAAAAAACCATGGAAAATTATGGGTTTCATCTATAATGAAATAACCGATATTTCATAAAAAATAGTCATTTAATTCTATTTAGACAAATAGGAAAAGTGTCTATTATTATTTTTCCTCTTTTGATGAATAACTATAATAGAGGGTGCAACATGATAGTCACACTAAACATCCTCATCATCCCGAACTCTTGTCTATTGGATTTTGGAGTCATTTTCTATATGAGTTGCAAGAAGGCGATCAATTTATTTTATCTAACACAAAAATCATCACGTCCTTTTATGGACTCCTCATGTTCATTGTCAATTGCACCCTTTAAGGAGTTTAATTATTGGGCATCCTATTAAACAACATAATTTAGTTAATTAAATTACCACAATATCGATACTTAAATGGTTTATTATGTCATCAAATACTATAATAAACTTACCTCAGATTCATGCTCAATGACCAACTTCTCCCCTCAATCTATCATATGTTTTCGGAGTCTTTGGGAACCATGTAATAAAGCATATTTCATATCTTCACCGAATTGAAATTGGTGAACCTAAGTGTACAAAGATATTTTAATTTATCAAGTATCATTTCTCATCAAATACATTCAACTCACTTACATAAAAATAGAAAAATAAATGAAATTATTCACTTACCAAGCTCCCACAAATATTTTTATTCCAACCCGACCCCAATTTATGGGACTCAATACTTAACACCCTAAATTTGGTAGCCTTTGTTACATATTGAAGGTGTATTTTACCTCCTTCTCATGCGAGATGGCATGTAATTTGGATTTTGAAGGACTTTCTCTTCAATTTGCAATCTTTAATCAGATCATCCAATGTTATTTTGTTAGTGATCTAAGATGGTTGGAGATATCTCAAGTCCTTTGTTTTCTTTGACCTTATTTCATCTCTTTTGGAATAAATGAATTTATATGCATTATCCATTATAAAATCGTTGTTTAAACTGGGATTTTGAAACTATTTTATGACATATCCAAAGAGTTAATCTTTTATTAGAATTGGATTTCTTTCTCCAATCCAATTGTATGCTATTTACAAATAGGTATTGTACATGTTGAAAGAGAAATTGGAAAAATTTGACCCCATTTCATATTTTAAGAAATTTTCATGGATAATGTTAGTCTTAGGAGTTGGATTACCTCGCCTATAGGTACATCGGGGCACATGTCATTTTCTCCCTACATGTATAGTGCATGAATTTTTGTTAGGATTGTTGTAAACCATGTAACATGAAAAAATGTTGTTATGACTATTTTATAGAAAATGAATGTTAATTAGGAATTACGTAAGGGATTGTTTTAGAATTAATTAATTATCGTGAACATACATGTTCAAGTTATTGGTGAAAAAAATTTAGTTGGGAAAATTAGGTGTCGCCACCAAATTTCATGGGGCCCCTCGCATTGAATGGTGCATCACCCATTATTGAATGAAAACCGATAGAATCATATATATTGTTGTGGGATGGAAAAAAATGTAAGGGATCATATAGGAAAACTCCATTGAACATATGTAGAAGTACTTGTATGGTGTACAAGGGAGGAATTCAAAATGATACATGGAAAGGAGATAAACTAGGAAAGAAAGGTTACTATTGTGAGTAGGCCAATTATAGAGTTCAAATCCAGTAACTAGAGTAGTTCAACATTCAATATAGAAGAAAGAAATAATGAATTGATTAGTGTAGTCGAAAAATCATGCAATATAGACATTTAGTTATCTCATTCCGATACTACTATTTACAAGGTTCTTGAGTAAATAAAGTACTAATCAACCCATGTCTTATGGCCATCTTGTTTTATTTTATTTCTTCATTAACAACATCTTGCACCCATATACCCATTCAAATTCCATCATGTCGTGTTATTTTAGCCTCAACTAGGGTGCCTAGATTAGTACTAGGGTGCCGTGGGCACCCTAATCCTTCTAGATATTTCACACCACTTTTAGGCTCTTTCTAATCATTTGACATATTTATCTTTCTTTCGGTTGGCTTTTTTCAGGTTAATTAAAAAAATAGATTAAGAGAACCCTATAAATATAAACTTATCACACCATAATGAGGTACCTAGCATCACATACTATTGTCACTCGATCTATACTTACATCGATCTATTGCATTAGAGACCACTTTCATCCACATATGTACATCATTAAAGCACAAGGCTAGGACATCTACATCACACTTCATAGGGGAGGTATTTTATTCTATTCCATGCACGCATTCAACTACATTTTGTATACATAATTATTGCTCACTACTTCACAAAGTGTGATTGGGCACAAGAGCAACCTAGGGCAAGTTCACACACACTTGCACAAAGAACTACATTAGGTCCGAGATGTAGTGCAATGCTCGGTTAGTAAGTCAACCATTAGGGAAGCTGAGATCATTTGACCCCTTCATATGCATTTTTATTTTTAGGGTTTGATGCTTGTTTTAGGTTCTTGCAGTCTTTCTTCCATCTTCGGTCATTAGCAAACATCGGCATGTGACAACGAATCGATGAAACACACAACAAAGGTTCTATACTACCTTTCAGCCCTATGAAGATCATATTAAGAGATTTTGTCTGCAGACCAGACACCTAGATTACAGATAACCACACCCCCAAGTGCCACATGGTCCTCTTTTAAGAACCCCGGTCAGCTTAGATCCCCAACTCATTCCTTCCTTCTTCAAGATTTACTTGTCACACCCGCAACACATTCCTATCACGTGTCTAATTAGTTGAGTTCTTTCCTCTTCCATCTTGCACATTATGGTTTTCATTTCCTTTTTCATATTTACTTAGATCATTTATATACTTCCTTTTATTTCATTTATTTACGATATTACAAAGTTGATCATAACTTAGATTAGCTATCCCTTAATACACTAGTAAGTTAATTTTAGTTAACCATATTGGTGAACCTAACCTTCGAATCCACCTTCATTATAGATATTTTTCCTATCTTTTCTATCACATGTCTCCTAATTTTTTTGAAATTTCCTTGTCTTATTTACTTCAAATGCACCCAAATTACCAAGTTTTTCTTAAGAATTCCCTATACCATGAACCTCTCTAACGATACACCATCACATCAAGTGAATGTTATGTTTGATCCTTTGTTTGGAAACCCTAGTCCTTGTGATACTCCATCTAATCCACCTCTATTGGACTCAATACATGCTCTACATGCTTTATTTAATGAGAAATTTACAGTTATGGAATCTACAATCAGATCTCTCAAATCTAAAATTCAACATCTTAGGGACGTTTTTCAGGATCATGTTTGTTCTCCCTCTCCATCACCTATTCAATATATGTCCACTACATTTCATATAGTTGAACCTAAAGACATGTCATTTCCTAAGTCTCTTATGTTAGAGCATAATAATACAGCACATGAAATTCTTACACAACTCATTAGTCATCATTTGATCACCTTCACCTAGTAATTGCTATCCTCCTTATCAAGTTACAAAATATCAAGTTCTTCCATATTGTAACTATCATAGAATCAATGGATATAATGACAATTATTTTTATGATATAAAATGTATGATTAGACATCTTGTGAACCAAAGTGCTTTATCTCATTAAATGCATTCCCATCTACAACTACTACACCATGTTATACGACTACTAGTGAGCCTCCTTACAATCATTCTAAGGAATTTCTAGATAATTATCTTATTCATTACATGCTTGATAATGAAGTTTAATAACATGTTCATAATGATTATACTCCTAGTTAGAAAAATACTATAGTCCATATTGATGCGTAATCATAATACCCTTGAATGTTTGCAACTCAATGGGTTAGAACTGTTAGTGTGATTGCATAGCATGGAGTTTTTTCGATAGTGTTGGACTTTGCTATAGATAAAGCTCTCTACATGAAGGTCAGTCCCTATTCCTCAATTTTGATGAACACATCCAAATTTTAGAGGATCCACCTAAAATATACTCTAAATTTCCAAGGAGATAGGGTTAAGAAGATTACAATAAATTAAACCTAAACTAACAGAGGTGATGCACCAAAGGAATGTTGAATAACTTTCCTTGCATGGAAATGAATGTGAAACAAGATTAAAGAGGATGAACATCAACACAAATCAATTTCTTATCACCAATTCATTCACCATTAAACATAGACCATCAAATATGCAACACAATAACCATGCATAGATAACCAAGATTGCAATGAGAGATCAGATGAAAGCAATAAACACAAGAGAGGGTTAAAATTCATCCATAGACTTGTATTATTGCTCCAAAAATTTTATACAATCCATTATAATGGAAAAGAAAAACAAAATTTCATTACATCTTAAATGGGAGGTTGGAACTCCAAAAATCCACTTACAAACAAGAGAATAAGGGAGGGTGTAATGTAAAATTATCCAACATTAGAACAATGACCCTCCTTACAATATATATGAAGAATGAGAGAAAGGGGAAGAAAAGAATCTAAAATATTACTTCAACCACCCTAAAATTCATTGAATTATCCTACAACAATGATGGGTGCCACTGCAAAACCCATGCCTCTATGTACTTTACCTTATTAGAGAAGAAAGGAATCCCATACCTCATCATTATGGTAGGTGAGAAACCTGGAACACCTTCTAAAAATGGTAGATTGTATTTCTTTATTTTTAATAAATTAGTAAAAATTTATTTATTTATGTAGAGGATGCCGAGATATTTCCAAAAGTCATTTCTTGTGAAAATCCAAGCTCCTAGTCAAAAGTTATGGCCATGTGAAGGTTGAGGTGTCATTCTCCGAAATTGCAAAGCTGTTGATCTTCCTTCTTTGGAGTCTCAAATCCATGTAACCTCCAAAATCCAAAAATTTGGAACTTCAGACCTTTTCACTTTAGAATTCGGGTTATTGTTCACCTGTTTGAGTGCTTGAGAGTTCCAAACTCAAACTCTAAATTCTAAAAGTCTAAAATTTCCACCACATTGACCCCAAAACCAAGTTCAATCCCCAAAATCTAAACCATTTTGGACTTTAAACTTTCGAGATTTTGGGATTTTCGCTCCCTTTTTCTATTTTTTCATTTCCTATCTTTGAAACTCCAAAACCTAAAAGTCTATAATTCATACTTGTAGAGTTTTAGACCTTTTCCTTTTCAGGCCTGAGGCACTGTTCACTGCCCATGCTTACCGAGATCTCCAAAACTCCAAAATCCCAAATTCTCAAATTCAGACTTGAGGATTTTAGGCTTTTCTACTTCCTTTTCTCCTTTCCTTATCTCCAAAATTCCAAATTCTCGAAGTTCAAAAAAATTTGGCCTTAGCCTGTATTTTTCGCTTGAGTGTGATCTCCTTTGACATTCGTTTGGCCATTTGTTTTCTAACCTTGCATTGCCATTTCCTAACCTACCTACAACTCAACTTTCTAATCTCGAAATGTAAGCTTCCATGGCCAAATGAATCCCTTCATCTTCTCCAAGTGCAAGGTCATCTTTTTCCAATTTTTCTTGATGGGAAAAATTAGATAGCAACCCCATCACATGATTCTCTTATTTCTTCTCCTCAACTTAATGATCATTGTACTACCATTTCTCATATGCCTTATTTGAATAGACAAGAACCACCTAAGAAAGCACCTATAAATATTGATAAATTTTAAAAATTAGAAATTCAAGGTGTAGAAACGTCTTTCAAATTCAATCCCCCTTCTCCTTTGGTAATATCATCAATACCACCAAAGCTGCCACCATTCAAGCTTTCTCGCCATCCTACTCCACTTCTATTTTCTAATCCTCTTGTTAAATAAAATTCCCTCTACTCAAGTTTTCTCGTGACATTACTACCTCGAAATCCCATTACTTTTTTTTTAAGGAAACTACTCCTTATGTTGATCCACTTAGTGTCTTATTATTATACCTCCATCATTAACATACATGGGGGCATGAAATATAACATAATCTCCCCGTACTCATATTAACATAGGTGCATCTATTTCATCTTTGGATTATCATTCATAGGCATACTCATTACACATTTTAGCGTCCTCATAACCTGATGACACACTCTTGTGCTTCAGTTCACACTTGATTATTGAGGGATTACTACTACACTAAACCCCGTTAACTTCACTATAGGTGTTATACATTGTGTTTCATCACACACCATGCGTCATACACCATATATTTAACATTTAACCTACAATTTTTTTCACATTTTCACATCACACATCATACTATTATTTCTCTTACATATACCATACTTATATCATCACATGGTCTTACTATAATACACTATTCATCATATGAATTATTTACACTATAAGGATATTTATACATATTGTCTCACATCATATTCAAAGGAATATACCATACATCATACACTATGTAATACTCGCATTCTACACATTATGCTAGTCTTCATCATGTATCAGTCTAACACTAAAGTCATTTTACATATTACATTACTCATCTGTCCACATGTATTATACTACAAATTATACATTACATTTATACACTTTGCATTTTTACATATTTTCTTCATTACATGCTCATGTATTATCACTTACATATACTTCTACATCTTCTACGTAATGCACTCACTCCCCTACGAAGCACTTTAAATCCTCAATCTATGGTCAACTTCTAAGGGTTTACAAATCAAATGTACCTTATACTCATCACGATGTGAAAATATTAGGTTAGTGACATATGCTTTAGGCTAAATCATCCCCTATTTTTTCATTTTGTAGTGGTAGACACCTTAGGTTACATCCCCACTTCTTTCTTTCAATTTGTAGTGATATATGCTAAGGGATAAATCATCACTCAACGATTGATCTTATATTGATATACGCATAGGCTAAATCATCACGTATATGTTCATTTATTCATGATATATGCTTCAGATTATAAGGCTAATTCACAAATCATTAGGTTACTTCTCATCACTACACCTACACATTCATCACAACACGTTAGACACAACATATACACTTCAACCATTTCCTATTGACATGATCTAGTTTATAGTTAATTATTGACTATGGAGGGGAAAAAAATCAGCCTCATTGCATTCACTTACATTCATTCGGGGGACATGTGGCTCCTTTCATTCCATCTTGCATTCAATTCCATCTATTGAAAACATATTACATTGTCTTAGGGGCATTTATAGTTGTTTACTAGTGTTATACATGATCACTTTATTACACATGATAGTTAGCTTACTTGTATGTCATTTATACGAATCATATAATCATGCACGTTCATGCCTTTTTATAGTCGAGATCACAAATATAGGTCTGCAGTACACGCAAAAGCAGATGCTCACCTTCTACCCTCCTACACCGGTCACTTTGTGAGCATCCACATTCATCTCGTCTAGGTGTTATTGTTTCATTTTATACTTAGCACTTTACATTACTTTCTTATACATTGTTTTGACATACTAGTTATCTTTCTAACATGCTAACGGGTGCTTCATGTAAAATATTTATTATGCAGGATATTTATCTCTATACTTGTTTGTTATTGTTTTTGATCCTCGACCTATGTTTGTTGAACACACTTATTTTTGTTTGTGGTCATGATGGCCTTGTGTGTCTTACAACATCGTGAGCGATGTCCCATGTTTGTAGCCTAATTTGTGTAATTTACTTGTCTTCTTTCTAGTTTACTATTTTTTCTTGGTAGCTTATACACTTTTTGTGTAGCTTATACATTGTTTTCTATATACATGTATGTTTACAATTTAAAGGATTACATCGTACATGTGGTTGGTAATCTTTTGGTGCCACATTTCTTGTATCAGCTACGTTGCATGAGTTCCCTAAGAGGGGGTATCATTTGACAGTTTTACATACTAACACAAAGATTCTACACTAGTTCGCTTAAGTTATACACAATGAAAGGGTTTAGAGAACAGTCTACAAACCTCGTACATAGTGGATTATAAAGAACATGGTGTCCTTAGCATTCTGGGAAGCAGTTACGATCTTATAGGTTATAGTTGGTGTGCCTCTCTAGAATAATTTGGCCACTAGCGTTAGGTCACCCAAAACACCAAGATGATATAAATATCTCTACACATAGTTCAGCAAACCATTTAGAGACTGGAGGACATAGGAAATTTCCTCCCTATAATTCTTAAGCTGATGGCATGAGATCACCCAAAAAACTCTCCTTACAAGATATCCTTCTACACTCTCTTTCTCGAAATGGATCAAGTGTACATGTTCTATTTACATTTACATTTGTGTATTTTACACTTACATGCTATCATATACATGTTCCTTTTACATTGTGTTATTGCACTTGCATACATACATATTTGACTACTTGATCATTTTCTCCTTGCAACTCTAGCCATATGAGATACAAATAGTTAAATGGTGGAAATAACAACAACAAAAACAACATCTCCACATCCTGTCGATGTTATTGTGGGAATGGTGGGGGCACATCCTCTTATAAATTAAATAGGATTCTAACTCGATCTATGGGTATGCACTCATGCTCCACCGTGTCATGTGCCCCTGAATCCATCTAAGAATTTGTAAACCCTCTAGGTCCTCCTTTATGACCACAAACTTTGAATATGTAAGGTAAGACATCCATATAATATCGATCGGTGATAAGCTAGCCAAGACTTCCCTCGATAATATGTTATATCTCAAGTCACACCATCAACCCTCACCTTCTCTCCAACCCGTAGCCATCGCCTATATTTCTCCCTTTATACACCCACCTCCCACCCCTATCATCGTAGTCATAACAAACGCGTCGCACATAATGTGCTCATATGCCCACAAGTGTAGTAGATAAATACAACCCTTCCATATCCCAATTTCGCCCCATTTTCATCAAATTTCAAAAAAAAAAAATTACTATTTTCCTAACCTATTTTTATACAGAAATAAAAATTTAGGATTAAATCGTACCTCTACTCATCGGTGCCTCCATGCTGGGGCGTCTAGACCCTGCACATGATTTCCCCTTAAAGTACTCTTACCTTGCGATGTCAACTGCCTCTCCAAACTCTCAACCAATCACATTGTTGAGATGGATATAGCTGAACCCCTCACCTCACTCCTCTAACCACTTATCTCTCACCAAATCACCTCACTATCCCTCTCTATCATTTTTCTCATGAAACATTTCTTCACAAGTCTTTTTCCAAATAACAAAATACTCAAATGAGAACTTGTAGGTGGGATTTCTGTTTTAACTCACCACCTTCACAACAAAAAAATTGTCTAGTTGTGCCCTAAATGATCGACATCAGTCACATAATTAGATATCTTTTCTCCACCAACCGACATCGGTCACCCTATCAATAACCCAACCAACCTCATTTTGACCTAACTTTTGTCGTAGGGTCCCCTTTTCTTATTACCACAACCGTAAAACATCCTTAAAGACCCACCAACCAGCCTCACCACCTCACCAACTCCCTAAGACTAGTTAAGGGCACATTTAAATCACATGTATACCCTCTTCATATCTATCTTACCTATTTGAAAATAAAAATCGCTTGCTTATTTTTCCATGCGATAATGCAACCTCGTGTTGTTTCACTCCTGATCTTACCTTGCGTTATTTTGTAACATTCTATATCCATTCTCGCACCTTAACCCATTGTGTTTCCTAGAGAACTTTCTATACCTTGGATACCTGGACCACATCACCCTTGTTTGGATAAACTATCAACCTTTGAAAATGTAGAGTTTGTGTGCTCTTCAACCTAGTACCTTGTTTCATTATGAGTGCATGTGTCTATTTTCTTGGCTCAACCTTATCACATTTATTACATTTACCTACACCTACACCTTACCTCATTTTTCATCACCTATTACCTTATCAAACCCTTCACTAATTTATCCTTCCACTTAATCAATTCCTAGTTTTATGGGGATCACCTCCATCCTTAAGCGTAGCAACCTACTTCTTGTTGTTGTCATCGTCTCTTATTAGGACAAGCTACATGAAAAAGAGAGGAAAATATAGACACCTAAAATTAGGTCACAACCCTCTAATCCCCTTTTAACTAACATAACCCCTTTTACACATTTTAATTGATTAATTAATCTAATTATCAATAATAGGTTGATTACAACCTCACCCCTCCACCTCACCTCTCCACCTTACCTTAGACCCATTCCAAAGGCATTTAACTAACTGAGACTAGGTCATCACTCCTAGCATTGAGTCATCACTTCACTTAACTAACTAAAAATCTTTCAAAACCTAATACTTATTATTAACCACTTCTTCCATCAATTCGTTTTGTTTTTAAACATGAACACGGACTCTAACCCAAAATAAAATCTTGACCCATGCTAAAAGGGAAGAAACTAACTATTTAAAAAAACAAGAATATTTCCCCCTACGACACCAATTATTCCTTGGTTGGCGTAGTCAAGGAACTACCATTGGTTCCCTTAAATAAGGATTTCCAACTCTTTCCTCAGGTTCTTCTTTTGGATTTCATTCTCATTTTGGAATTCAATTAAGCATCCGATGATCAAGATCAACACTAGTGCATCTAAGTTCTTCACCAGTAATCAATCTATTGCTCCATAGCCTTAGATAATTCATAGGGAATCACATAGGAATCGTTTTTGTGACACTAGATCGAGACCTGTTTCTCCTACTGAGACACCCATCAACCACTTTGCATCTACCAATCTCCAAGTCTTCTAGGTAAGTATCCTAACCAGGTTATTAGTTCTTAAGTTTGGATTCAAATATCTTATTTTATTCTCGTTGTATTTCTTCTTTCTCACCTGAATACCATATTTCCCCATCTACCCGATACCATACCATCTTGTACATCTCTACCTTCCCATTAACCTCTTTTACCCTTGACGAGTCTTCACGAAATCCTAACACCCTACCTAAGCCTTTTCAACACTTTTTGCAATCACAGAGAGCCAGAACCAACCCCTTTTAACCTTTGACACCCAATATACCCTACCATGATTGGTTAGTCAATCGTTACTAGCTAAAACTAGTGACCGACATCAGTTCCCCTACCGACATCGGTCCCTTTTTCTGACATTATCCCTCAGACCAGCGAGATAATTTACCTACCCAAAACCTCTCAAAACCTCCCACAACCTCACTCGAAATCCATAACACCCTTTATTACACTTACATACCTTAACAACCCACCACCTACTTTAAATTTAATCTTGTATTCACTATTTAGATTATATTTAATTTACTGTGCTTGTGTGAGATACCTAAATTATAAAACTATAGTAGGACTCTTTATTTCATGTTCTTATCAACATTGAACTTGTTTTTAAATGTGGATTGACATCCTTGGTTGAATTACCCTACTTCCGGATCAGATTCCACTAGGAAATCCACCAATTGATACTTTTAATTCTATCTTTTGGTCTTGTGTTCTTTTCAAGTAGTCCTTCCCAGAAAAAAGGAGTTCTCTTGATTGGCCTGGTCTTTAATAGTGCACAACCTCTTCACAACCTCTAGGTATTCCTCATGTACCCAACCTTCTACCTTAAACGTTTTGCTTATACATACACTTCTTATTGGTGAAACATTTTCCACAAATGGTGGGACCCTCATTATTTGTGGGTTCTTTTATTCATATAGGATTGCATTTTGTGCTTGTTTCCTTTCTAAATATTCACTAAATCTCTCTTTTGGTAATATTCTCTTTCTTCTATTTTCTCTAAAAGAAACACTTCATTTAGTGTAAATTAAAATAAACCCTTATTTATTTCCTCTTGCTTGCATTAGTGAAATACATACTCTCTTCCTATTCATTATTTCTCTCATCCAACTTCATTTTTCGATTTGGGCTTAAAACTATTGCATTACATCCTTGTATTCTTGCATTTAGCTCACATAGTCTAAATAGCAATCAAATATAATGGAGGTCATGACCAGTTGAGGATTGGGTAATTAAGCATAGTTCACTATTGCACACACTTCTTTTCCAAATCACTCAAACAAACAAAAACTTCTTAAACATTCCCCAAATCCTAGGAAGAAGCTATCAAGGATTTAAAAACCCGTTGATAGTGGGCCCTAACCAAAGGTGTTCTAGCTAGATTTTCATATCAAAGCTCGGACCTCATGTACTAAAAGGTATATCGAGGAATTCCCGCCAAAACAATCCTAAAACCATCCATAGCTAGATTTTAGGTACCTTGCATCCATTCCCTTCTATATATTCACAGTCATTCCTAAGGCTTAAGCCATTACAACACTAAAATATGATTCCTAGGATAACATGTTTGTTAGTTTTTGCTTGTGGATTTTTGAATTTATTTCTTGTCTTCTATTGTTTGAGGTGTGAGTTCATACTTCATCAATTTTATTTATTTTTCACATTCAGTCATCACAACCAGTTAATCCTAGTTCTCTGAGTGTGTTAGATTAGATTTTCTATACACAACCTCTTTCTTGAATTCTTTTGACCAAATCTAACTCAGAATTTCAAATTTCTTCATTTTCACAAGAATCGACATTGGTTATTTTACTACTGGTATCGGTCTATGTGTTTTTTATTTTCTATCAAAAATAAAAAGTTATTTTGACCTATCAAATTCATTCAAAATTTGTTTATGTATGTTTCTCAACTTGACATAGCCCATAATACCCACTTTTCATCTTCCCGTATTGTCTAGACTCGCCAACAAGTGCAAGTTATTTCTTTTCATGTGAGTTATAGACTGTTACCTACTACCCCCTCACCGCCTTCTATTTCTTCACCAATGGATCCTAATGCACTGTGATCGTACCCAAGGGTGAAAAGGACTTCACTACATCCCTTCATCATAAAACCAAGGCCTTAGAACAAAACCTTGCCAATAATTTCTGTCATGACTCATCAGGTCACCTCTTTATGGAATGCCTACTTCCATGCCCCCTATTTCTACCACCTCTACCATATCAAAAATACTAGTATAGCTACCCAAACTACTCTAGTGTCAACCAACCCCGTCTTACAAGTGATCGCAACACATTCAAAATCTACCCTCCCCAACATATGCCATCCCATTGACATCCTTCATACCCTTTATCTATGGACCCATTAATAGTTGGTCCCTTTATCATCCATACCTTATGTGCCTATGTCTATCACAATTTGCTTAGTTGCATTGGTATCTTCCACCCCATTTCAGATTTTGGTAGTCTCCATTCCCTAAACTCTTTCACCCATCACTACAAGGATCTTTACACAAGATCCTCCCACCTACACCTTACCTCAAACACAACCTATCACCTCCACTTCATATTTAGGGTATTTTCACACCTCTTATACCACATCTTGCATACTTTCATATCAATTCACGTAATTGGCACCACCACACACTAGTATGTCTTTTACAAACCACTCATCTTATCAAGCCCCTTCAAACTCATGGGGCATTACTCAATCAAATCCCACAATAGATCTTATTAAAATAATTATGGAAAAAATACAGATGTTCGATGCCTCCATTTAAGGATCTTGTAATGTCTTAACTTATGATGAGATTTGTAATGAACCCATTCACCCTTCGCACCAATTCATCCCTATCTCACACAATTGGACTTTCCCAAATTGAACTAGTTTAATAGTAAGGAGGAACCCCAACAAAACTTACATTCATTTGATCACACTTATTACTTAATAGGCCATGATGATTCCTTTCTCCTTTGAATGTTTCCCATGTCTATGTCAAGACCCACCTTAGAATGGTACAATGCTTTGCCTAGGCACTTGGTCTTTTCCTTCAAACAATTAGCCCAAACCTTCCTTGATCAATTTTCAATCAATATCTCTAAGAATGTCTCTATGATGGACTTATATTCTATTTTCAAATATGATGACAACTTTATCATTTATTTCATCACACGTTGGCAAGGCCTAATCAATCATCTCTCCTTCTCTCTACTGTAGTTTGAACTTATAGAGTTGTTTACCAGGGCATGTGCTAAACACATTTCCCCAACTCTTCAAGTTCAAATGTTTCATACGTTTGAAAAGGATTTCACTATGGCTAGGAAGCTTGAAATATATGCCCTTGAAGAAGAGAAACTTAAACTGCGTAATAAGAACATTGCCTTCAAATCCAATGACTCTTCTTCCAAACCACCTAACAACTATTCCAAGTCCAAAGGATCTGCCAATGTGGTGGTTCTAAAAATGGCCCTTCTCATCCATCCAATCAACCCAAACCTCCTTCCAATCTCTCGCTTGTTCAAATTTTTAATACAAATATGAATAGAGGAGTTACACTCCCATTAGGGAGCCCTATTCTTCTATGTTGGACAAGATGTTGAAAGCTAGAGCCATCACTCTTCCTCCTATCAAACCAAAAACTGGTTTTGACCCTTCTCGCCCCACACCACTTGGTATAAAGAGAATTATTTTTGTAATTACCACCACATGAGAGGCCATAGTGATGGAAATTGCAAAACTTTCAAAAAAATTCCAAGGAATGTTAGATAATGTTGATCTTTTCCTCGACAACCAAAACACACTACTAATGAAAACTTGGACATTTTTCAGAAACTTTTTCCTAACCATTCCCCTTCATCAAATCAAGTTGGCGAGAAATGTAAGGAAGAAACCAATGTCCATGTGGTTCATGTAATTTTCACCCCAACATTTGATCCTCTACACAGACTTCCCTCCTCATAGAGGAGGCCACTTTACCAATTCCTTTATCCATAGAGGAACCCACCTCACTTGTTCCTTTAGCCATAAAGGAACCCTCATTATCATCTTCTTTACCCACAGAAGATCATACATCACTCACATTTCCTTATCCTCAACCTGTAAAGGAGTCAACCTTTCCTATATCCCCTGCCTTTCCTTCTCCTCAACCCATAGAAGAGCTAACCTTGTCTACTTCATCCACATTTCCTCCACCTCTACCCATAGGGGATTCAATATTATCTACCCATTCTATTTTTGATACCTCTCCAAAAGAACCCACATATCCCATTGCTCTTCTTAACTCACTCTTACCTACCGAATCGATGCTAAAACCATCCTTTTATCCAAATAACCCTCCTAGCTATTTGGATGAATTTTACTTTCACTTTGGATCGATGATTTAAATTTAATGTTCTACACCACAGGATTGTTCATTTGGCACTATTTTTATAGGCTATAGTCCTTTCGCGCACTCCCCATGCCATCCAATTCTTCCGCAGATGCCTTCCAAATTGGCTAATTTTTGGGTTATCTGTCACACGCCCTCTTTCCTTTATGCCAATGTGCACCCTTACTCGGTTGGATATTCACGCCCCACTTCCATACTTTCCTTTCACATTCTACTTCCTTCCCATTTCCCCCCTTTAGCATCTTCCTCCCACATGCTCACTTCCTTCTTTTCCTCCTGAATGTGAACTTTATTCTCTTTCTACCATGTGTGTGACTTACTTACTATACCCTTGTACCCTATGCATGTGCATCCTCTTTTATTTCATCTCTCACGCTTGCATCTTAATGTGCACCCTGCTTCCTTATCACCTTTTTTTTGCATGCCCTTACGTGCCTTCTTGTTTCTTCCTTCACATTTTTCTCTCCTTCTATTTTCCATCTTCCATCTACCAAGAAGTGTTCAATCGAGGCCGAATCGAGTTAAGTATGAGAAAGGCCGGTGGAAGGTGCCACATGTTAGTTTAGCACAACTTCAAGGATAGAATCCAAAAGTAGAGACCCCAAACATGCATGGGCCCTCCACGTGGTCGAACTCGAAAAGATCTGTGAAATCCTCCACATGTCTCAATAGTGCACTTTTGGTAAGATACTCCAAATGCGGGACCCCAAACAAGTGCAGAACTCCACATCTCCAAAGCCGAAAAGGTAGAATCGCCATTGAAAATTCTAAACAGGGGTAGGACAGCGGAAGGAGTCACGTGTCACTCGGTGCAACTTCAAAGGTAAAATCTGAAGGCAAGTATTAAATGATCACAAATCCTTCACGTGTATAGGTTCATATGTAGTGCCCTACAAAATAGGAGGGACTTAGCAAAAAAATGAAGAAAGTAAAGCAGGCCCACAAACAATGCCAAGTGTCTAATCAACACAACTTCAAGAGTAGAAGGAGGGGGTGAAATATTAAGTCACACGAGGCTTCCCCATGGGCCTTGCATGGATATAGTCTTTTAAATATTGTGAGCATATGTTAAATGCCATACCCTAAACTTCAAAAAACCATATCTTTCAAATAGGAACTTGGATTTAAGCAAGGAGGACTATTTTGAAAGCTCTCGATGTCTGCTACCCACCTACCACCATAATGTTTTAGTCTCGCCATTTTGAATTTTTCATGTGTCTCACCTACCACCATAATGAAGAATGATCTTCCTTTATTTCCCAAAGCAAGGAAAATTAATGGACATATGGGCTTTATCGGGAACCCATCATTGTTGCGGAGTGAGTTTCAATGCTTTTTGGGGTCATTTGAGTAGGTGAATTCAATGTATTCTTAGGGTGGTTGAAGTAGGATTCAAATTCGTCTCTCCTCTCCCTCTCATTCTTCCTATATATTGTAAAGGAGGGGAATTTTTCTAAAGGTTGGTCATTCTTCTCTCTTACCTCCCTCTCTCTTTCTTCCCTAGGGTTGAATGTGGAGTTTAAGCCTCCTCTCTTGTCTTTGTAATGGCACCTTTTTGCCTCTTTCCCATGGATGGTGTACTATTTGAAATCATGGAGGAATTAAATATGTTTTGTAATGCATTTAATCCATCCTTCCTTATTTTATTGTCTCTTCTTTCCTCTCATCATTGCAGGGTATAATGTGCATACTTATGATGTCTATTGTAGGTTTTGAGAGCTATGTTTAATGGTTAAAGTGGTGTTCTGTGTGAAATTTATCTTTGGTCTGTGATGTATCTTGTCCATCCTCTCCATTGCTCACCTCTCTCCATTTTAGGTAGCTGAGATTGTGATCAACACCCCCTTTTCTTATTGCTATCACCAATGTAGTGTAGGATTTCTTTATGTTCATGCTTGGTCTCTCCCTATCTCCTTGGCATTATTAGATTAGGAGTAGATAGTCGTATTTCCTTCCTTATAAGTAGTTTAGCATTAGGATTAGGAATAATAACTAGCTTTCTCTGGAGGTCTATCTCAAGTAGCAAGTCCCACAACTTGGAGATAGTACCCATGTTGTGCAATCACACTAAGATTCTAAACCCATTGAATTGCAGAAATTTAAGGGTGTTGTGATACTGCACTAACAGTTTTTACATGCTTGGTGGGATAGGTTTGAATCACCTTACCACTTCATTTCATCAATTTGATGTGTTAATAGTGAGATTCAGCCTTTAGAGGCACATGCAAAGCACATTTCGTGACTCCATCGGTCAACAACCATTCTCTTACTTGCGATTCGTCTCCCCATCCATTTCAACCCATCCATCTCTCCACACCTTCCATCTTCTACCATTTATGAATTTATGCAATCATGAATTCATTCTCCTCATGGAATTCACACTTACATGTAGGACATCGAAGAGTTTGATTTCCTATCAGACTTGGAGGAATTTTTTAATGAGGGGGGGGGCGTAGAAATTACAACTTTCACTACCCCATCATTCATCCTTCAACCACAAGAACCTACCACCAAAGAGTTTCCACCGGTCATGCTCATTTCAGCGCACCAAAGTTCAATAGAAGGTGCCTCCTAGATCCTAGTACAGAAAAACTCTAGGAGGTGTATATTTTTTTGTTGATACTTTGAGGAGGGTGAAATGCCATCTGCAAGGTGGTTTTTTACTCTCATTTCTGACCATGTTCAGCGCCAAATCAACTACATGGTAACAATTTGTGAGGAAGGGAAGCTACTTCTCCCTGCCTGTTGTAGGTTTTACTTGAGCGCCCCTTACCTATGGTTAGTTTAGGTTAGTTTAGGTTTTTTTTCAGTAACACAAGTGCTTTTGTGCACTCTGTATGTTCCATTTGGAGCACATATGATTTTCGGTTTTGTACATAGCGGTGTTGTGTTGTTTTGTTTCTCCAAGGTTGTATCATTATACAGTTTGATGTGCCTCCAAGGTGAATGTTGTAGCAGTCCATTTCAGGGACAGGAGAATGCTCCAGGTCAAGATAATCTTCTACTCTTAGAAATCTCAACTTTAAGATTTCTTATGAGAATTAAGAGTGCAAGCAGCGGAGTAGCTTCACGATCAACAAATGTAAGCATTCAGGGAGATGTTTTAAGAAAAAGATTAGTATCAGACTATCATTCTTGAATCCATACCTAATGGACTTCTAAGGCTACTGGTCTCTCCATCTAGAAAGAATATGGCCCCAAAAGTCACCAAATTACTATCCAAATAACCCTCCTATCTATTTGGATGACTTTTACTTTCACTACGACTACGATGCTTTACATTTCGGTTGCGCGCGCTGTAATTACTTCCGCACACTCCCCATGCCATGTAATTCTTCAGCAGATTCCTTCCAAATTGGCTAAGTTTTGGGTCATCCTACTATGTGCTCTCTTTCCTTTCTGCCATCGTGTGCCCTTCCTCAGTTGGATATTCACACCCCATTTCCATACTCTCCTTTCACATTTTGCTCCCCCTTCCCATTTCCCGTTTAACATCTTCCTCCCACACACTCACTTCCTTCTTTTCCTCCCATGTGTGCACTTTCTTCTCTTCATCCCACATGCGCACCTTCTTGTTTGTGCCCTCGCACCCGTGCACACATCCTCTCTGCTTTCCTCTCTCGCACTTGCATCTTTCCATGTGCCCTTCTTCCTTGTCACCTTATTTCCATGTTTCCTTATGTGCCTTCTTGTTTCTTCCTTCGCATTCTGCTCTCCTTCCATTTTCCATATTCCATCTAGCAGGCAGTGTTCAATCGAGGCACAAATTAATCAAGTATGAGAAAGGCCAGCAGTGAGAAGGTGCCATGTGTCGATTAGTGAAAATTTATGGGTAGAATACAAAATCAAAGACCCCAAACAAGCGCGAACCCTCCACGTGGTCGAACCCAAAAAGAGCTGTGCAAAAGGCTCCACATGTGTCATCAAGTGCACTTTTGTTACGAGGCTCCAAAAGTAGGAACCCAAATGAGTGCAAGAGCTCCATGTTTCTAGATCCGAAAAGGTAGAATGGGATGTTGAAAAGTTTAAACAGGGGGTAGACTAGTGGAAGGAGGCATGTGTCGGTTGGGTGTAACTTCAAAGGTAAAATATGGAGGCAGGTTCCAAATGAGCGTGAAGCCTCCACGTGTCTAGGGTCAGATGTAGTGCTCTACCAAACAAGAGGGACTTATCCAAAAAATGAATAAAGTAAAGTAGGCCCACAGATGATGCTAAGTGTCCAATTGGTGCAACTTCAAGAGTGGAAGGAGAGGGGTGAAATATTAAGATGCGTGAGGCTGCCACGTGGGCCTTACATGGATAGAATCTTTTAAATATTTTGATCTTGTGTTAAACTCTTGACCATGACCTTCAGAAATCCATATCTTTCAACTAGGAACTTGAATTTGAGCAACGAAGGACTTTTTGGAAAGCTCTCAATGTCTATTACCCACCTACCACCATAATATTTTGTTCACCATTTTGAGAGGTCATCACAATTCTCACCTACCACCATAATGAAGAATGAACTTTCTTTCTTGCCCAATAAGGAACATTAATGGAGGCATGGGCTCTATTAGGGAACCCATAATTGTTGTTGGTGAATTTCAATGCTTTTTGGGGTGGTTGGAGTAGGTTAATTCAATGCAATCTTGGGGTGGTTGAAGCAGGATTCGAATTTTTCTCTCCTTTCCCTCTCATTCTTCCTATATATTATAAAGGAGGGGCATTTTTCTAAAGGTTGGTCATTATTCTTTCCTTTCTCCCTCTCTCTTCTTCCCTAGGGTTGAATGTGGAGTTTAAGCCTCCCCACTTGGCTTTGTAATGGAATTTTCTTGCCTCTTGGCCACAGAGGGTGTATTGTGTGAACTCATGGAACAATAAAATATGTGTTGTGATGGATTTTGTCCATCCTTCCTTATTTTATTATCTCTTCTTTCCTCTCATCATTATAGGGTACATTGTGCATACTTCTGATGTCTATTGCAGGTTCTATGAGTTGTGTTTAATGGGTTGAAGTGGCATTTTATGTGAAATTTATCTTTGGTCCTGTGATGCATCTTTTACATCCTTTACATTGCTCACCTCACTCCATTTCAGGCAGTTGGGATTGTGATCAACACCCCCTTTTCTTGGTGCTATCACCTTTGTAGTGTAGGATTTCTTTTTCCATGCTTTCTCTCCTTGTCTCCTTGGCATTGTTAGATTAGGAGTAGATAGTCACATTTCCTCCTTATAAGTAGTTTAGCATTAGGATTAATAAGAACAACTAGATTTTTCTAGAGGTTTATCTCAAGTAGCAAGTCCCACAACTTTGAGTTAGTACCCATATTGTGCAATCACACTAAGAGTCTCAATCCATCAAGTTCAGCAGACATTGATGGGTGTTGTGATACTACACTAACACTTCCCCGTATCAAAAACTAATATTTAATCACAGGATTAACACTCATGCATCGTTTTTCCATATAAACAAAAACCATTCTCTCATTTAGCTGATCACAAGGAGCATATTGATTATTCTACCCTCTTGGGGTGCCTCAGATTCCTAGTATCCACACAAATGAAAATTTTATCCCCCAATACCTCGACCATTTACCCCATAGTATTCAAAGCTATTAAGACTAATCCAACTCGAGCCACCGATTATAGCCCCTTCTTCATCAGCACCTCTTTCACTCAGCCTTTTTTGCACCAAAACCTAACACCACCTTAGGATCTTACCGGTGCAAAGTCTATCACATCCCCTTGTGAAGATATACATGTCAACTTCTTACTTACCAAATCACAAATGTATTCTAGCACCTAAAAGGAAGACTTGACCTTTTAGAGATTTTACCCAGTATCACCCATGCCTTCTCATTCACCTTAACCTCTGTCATCAATGTTAGGACCACATCCTCAAACTTGGTTAAATTTCCCTTTTAGTAAGGAAAATCTAAAGTGCGACAGCATAGACCCCCACTTTCACCTCCCATTCTACCCACAATTTGCTTCAATCCATTTACCTTCACACATGCCAAGCACCCCCACATTCACATTGGTTTACTCGATATCTACACCTTCTAAGTATCCTTCATTCTACAATTTTTACCTCCAACTTTACCCAAGAAGGTATAGCCTAAACCCCAACCTTTATTACCCATCAAAAGGTTAGTTACATCAGCATGAACACTTACCTTGCTCTCCTCACGAAGGTCACGTACATCTTCACCCGAGATGACCCTAACCTCTCATTGTGATCATTTGGTAGGACCTTATTCTAAAATTCTCACTCATTTGTTAGAGTGTAACACCCCCGAACTGTTGTTACTTTCTCCTGAGCATACAAGTGTTGATATGTGATTTCTTGTAAAAGGATGTGTCCCTCGATTTAGAAATCATGCTTGATATGTACTGTAATTTCTTTGCAGATTGCAGATCTTGACTGAGTCAGAATGTGATTAGACTCTTTTATTTATTTCATTTTGCATCCGAGTTTAGTCTGATCTCGGAATGAATTATAGAGTTATCCATCTATAAGATCTAGTCTTGGATCAGTGGAATTGATCCAAGTAATGCTTAAAGTTTGTTCATGATGAATTAAAATCACAGACCTTGAACAGGTTGCAAGGTCTAGAAGCATTTAATAAGCTAGTCAGGAGTATGACTCAGGCTGATCGAGTAAAATGAATTGGTTCCCGATATGGAAGTATATCTGGAAGGTCTCGATCGTGGACCAGGTAATAATTCGGTTACATACGATTCTGCAGCAGAACAGGAGCTAACCCTGTTCAAGAAGGTATGAGGTAGGTCTTTTTTGAGTGTACAGAATGTAGACCTAACTGGAATTATTAAGTGATTAGTAACCTAACACTAAATCTAACCTAGGGGTTAGATTAGTGTTAATCTAACCTAGACCTAGGCTAAGTGCTAATGTCCTAAGTTAGTATCTATGTGTAATGTGGTTAGAATTTGTATTATCCTAAATTCTAACCTATGATACTAACCTAACTATGATCAAGAATGTAAAGGGGCCTATGGAGGGGTGCGAACCATGGGCGGTGTTTTCTATGTTATTAAATGCATGGGATAAGGATGAAGGACAGGTCTTGGCGGAGGTTTTGGGAACGGCTAACTTGTGCCGACGTGGCAGGTCGCCAAAACTGGAAATGAACTTGGGATTTTATTTGACTGTCGCCAACTTTGGCGGTCGGTGGAAGTGGAGTTTGAGCGGGAAAGTTGGTGTAATTGCATTCAATGCTCTCGGTAGACGAGCTCGGAACTCGCGAGAAGGCATGCAAACAGGAAGTTTGTTGGTTTGTTTGGCTTATCGCGATTTTCGGTTTTCTTTTCGCTGCTCACCGGTTCTTCTTTCGATCTTCTTTGTGTTGCATGGCGAGCATGAGGTTATCTAGCTCTTTTCTCTGGCAAGGAGAGTATATATGTTTTGGAGATAGCAAAATTTTGTTGGTCGCTCTAACTTGGAAAAGGAAAAGGAAGTCGGAGCTCTTCAGTGGTCTGCTTGGAAATTTGAGCAAAAATCTAGGCATGTTAGGCCCTAACCTTTAAAAATCTTGCTGTCTTTCAAGTGATTTCATTAGAACAACTCTGTTCAAATGATTTAAGGAATTAGATGTTTATCTATGGATGTCTTGTGTGATTTTTCTTGGTACGATTCTCTCTTGGTTCGAATCTTCATTTATCCTTTGTTGGGTGTTTATTAAATTCGAGCTGTGGCATTATTTTCTTGTGTTTGCATTCTGGCTTAATTATGCGAAACATGAGAAATGTGTGAATGCTCGGCCTGTTCGGCGTAAGCCCATGAATCGTTCCTGTGATGGGTATAGGCCATTGATTGTCTGTCGAGTCTTGGTCGTTGTATCTTGTTTTGGAAACAGTTGGAGGAAACATTGATGGAACTGTTTGTTTGTTCAGTGTTATGAAACCTTTGTAAGCTCTGTCGTGGGTTTTGATGATGGTAGTTATTGATACTTTGTGGGTTTCGTTCTGTCTTGTAAATTTGTTTGGGAACAGGTAACTATTGTGTTACCGTAGTCATTACGACCCAGGGGAAGTTGTTTTTCCTTGATATTGTGGTAACGGGATTTAACCCGTTGACAGTATACAATATGGATATATGTATTTTTATTTAAACAACTTTGTGGAGTCCTCGGAATGAAATCGGTATTTGATTTGCTTACACTTGATTTGTTCTGAATGCTTGCCTTAGTTGGCATAGAAGGATTCATTAACTATTTGTTTTTATCTATACTGTTGTTGGGTTCCGCGGTTATTGGTATAAACCCGTTTACAGTATGCAATGTATATATATATATATTTATGTTTGTTTTAATCTGAACGACTCTGTGGAGTCGATGGAATGATTTGTATATATATTTGATCCACTGTTCAAGTTGAATATAAATGAATATTGGGAAATGTTGTACCAATGACCTAAGGGAATAACTTGTATTTCAATCACTGTTATTCTGTAAGAGTACCTTCGTGTCGCAAGGATTTTGTGGTACAGATTCTCTTGGTATATTTTTACGTCTTCAGTCTGTGCAAATTTGTGTAAAAGATTGGCAAGGGTTCAGTCGGATTCCTTGTTTTGAAATCAGTAATTGGATTTGCTTGCCTGATTTTTAATAAGCTCCGTTGATGGGCTTAGATGGAATCGTATGCAATTATTTGACTTGTTACTGTTGTTCGGATTCATATGAATTCTTGGAAGGTAACCTGTATTGCTTTGTACCATATTGAACCTGATTTTTGGGACACTGTCGTTTTGTCACTGTTCCTTGAGTATGGATAATTATCTTGTGTCCTGGCTCTGTTGAAGTGAGTCGCGAATACCATACTTAGATTTGAATGCGCCCAGGTGAGTATAGTTATGCTATGTTCCTTCCTGTTTATTTCAGTCCGATTGAGACTGGTCATGTATCGGAGATTCTGTGTGGTCATCTTGGCATAGTCCTTAGGAAACTTCAAATTGCTTAAAGCAATGAAGTCTGTTGTTGACAGCGATATGCCAGAGGTTCTTTGATTTCGAACTTGGATCGAAAACCTTGCTGTGTTTAAAAGGAACTAGTATTGAGCTATAGGTTGATATATGGGATTGATGACGTGTTAGCATCAGACGGGGAGTTTTTTCTTTGTGTTCTTTTTATTTAAAACAACGATCCTTCTTGTGGCTTGTCGGACTTGTTGGTATACATACTGGGTGAATGTTTTCCATATGTGGAGACGGTACAGTAGTGAACTTATATGAAAGGGGTATGAATGATATGTTCTTTCTCTTCTATTATTATAATCTTTTGGTAGAGATCCTGTCTAATGATTGGTATTGCTTTTGTATCATATTGATGGAATCACGATTTGTTATGATATTCCTTTTTCCGATGAAAGTAACGATTTGTTCAATATTGCTGATCTTGGATTCAAGATAATTGCTTTGGATACTTTCGTTCTTGATTTCTAATATTTGATGAAATAATTGAGAAGTGTTTAAGACTATTTTGTAACGATGATAGAGTTACACATTTGTAGCCATTTTTGTATTTCAAAAGGCATAGTCTGAATATGTTTATTTGTTTGGAGAATTGATCTCATTTAAACAGGGTGTTTAATGAAAACAATTGACGGATTGCAATTGTTTTAAAAGTTAGTGCTTATCATGCTCAGTTCATCGAACTGACTCATGTTGACTATTTTTGCAGATGGTTGCCGTAAGTGGTAAAAGCAATGCAGATCGACAGATGATCGATTATTTAATTTGTTTCATAATGAATTACAGCTTGATTATATAAATGTACTGTATGTGGAAAGATGTTTCTTTTCCGTTAAGCATTGTATCAAGTATGCTGCTTGCATAAAATGTAATTGTATAATTTTGAAAGTAATGGAAATAAGTGTTTGATACTTATGTGTTGTATTCTTATTCTGATAATTGACCTTCGTCGGTTTATATACCAGAGTGGCAAGGTTATCCTTGTGTAATATGGATGCTTTTGTGATTGACAATGAAAGCCTACAAGAAAATGTGGTTGAATTCATATGAGTGTTTAGCAGATCTTATTGTTCTAGCGAAAGCAATATTGAATTTAAATAATTGTCTTTCTAAAAGATAGGTTAAAAATGAACCTAAGCAGAATGCTAAACAAGCTGGATTAAATTACTAATCCCTAGTCCTGAGTATGACAGGACAATATTAAATTGGATTCTTAATCATTTATATCCTTATACTAATAAGTATGATATAAATTCAGTTAAGAGAACTGATATAAATCAAATGAAGTTCGGATGGCAATCTCATGTGAAGGTTATGAGATATTGTCCAATTCTGTTGTTTAGAATCAGGTGTATTCTAATGACTCCTTGATGAGAGCTTGACCTTAATACCTCTACCATGTAATGGGTTTTATAGAGGAGGGTCGTCTTAAGACGAAGAATCCAGGGATCGGGAAAGGCTAACCTTAGGGAAAAGTCTTTAAAGTAATTTAAACTCAAGTGCGTAACGCATGTTGTTAAGTAGATCTTTTCGAGGCGGATTTAAAGGTTGACGACACAAGTCAACTGCAGGGTTGTACCTCCGAGAAGATTAGGATCTTCTCGAAGTTACAACAATGCAAGAGACTTATGGCAACACCCTTTGCATTGATCACTAAGATTTACATTTTGATCTCGCATGAGTTACTCAGGGTCCGATTATGAACGTGGTCATGTTATAAGGCTACCTAGGAGATTCGGGGTATCATGACACACTGGTTGAACTGCAAGGTTGAACCAGTATGTCACCATATCCCTAATCCTCGTGGGCATCCATATAACATTATCACCTTGATAATCTACCTCCGAGTGATTCAGTTGTGAAAGGAAGGACTGACAGTAGTCAGTGTAGGACATTCTATATAACATAAGAATGGGGTGAAGGACGTATTCCAGATTGACGAGTATGCCGTTAAGGAATACGAGACATAAACAGTATGTTTCAAATCTTTGGCCAAAGTATCGCAAGCTGCTGATTGCGTTGTCCTAATTCACCTAGTCTAAGGGATGAGATGCCGATGAATAATAGTAACAATTATTCAGTTAGGTTCCTTGGACAGAGCATTCTGAATCCCAGAGTAGGGAAGAGAACCGTAAGAGTAAAGTGTTAACTAAAAACACCAACTCTTATTACTCATGAATAGATCGGTAGATTACCGAGTCATGGAATGAATAGATCGGAAGTACTCCGAGTCATTACAGCTGCATATGGTTGTCTGTTATATGAATGGTTATTTGATTTGTGTGTTCTAAATTATGTATTTAGAACCAGGATGCATTTATCAAAAAAAAATTTACTTGTTCTAAGGTATTAAATGAGGATGTTACATGTTAGAGACATCAGCCATATCTCTTCCACCCATCAAGCCTTATGACCCTCTCAAACCTAAACTAGTAGGGTTTGACAACATGAAGATTTTTTCTTATCATCACTCACAATGGCATGATGTCAAGAGTTGTAAGGCTCTTAAAAATATTCTCCTTCAGACTTTGAAATTTTGATTCTTTCTTTGGTTATGGCCTCACAACATTCTTTTCCTCCTCCAATATTTGAAATTAACATGGTGTGTGTAGCCACTTGGTCACACCATGTGAAATAAAAAGGAAAAGAAAATACTAGTAACCCTTCTAGTTCACCTTCACCTACCATTTCACCTGCACCTCCCCTCAAGATAAGCATCCTTGGGATGACACCCCATACTTATTCTAGGGTTACCCATCACTCAATGATAAAACAACTTCACCAATCCCCATTGAATATGTCCTTATTCAACTTAATCCAGACCTCTGATTCTCATCGTTAGGCCCTCATTGAGGTCCTGTAATCCATCGAGGTACCACCCAATGACACTTCACCTATCGCTACCCTCATTGCTCCTCATCATATTGCTTCCATCAATTTCTCCAAATCAGAGATTTCCCCTTCACAACCTGATGATCTAGATCCCTCTCTTTTCATCTCTACTTACATCAATGATATTCATGTTAAACACATCATGATTTATGGGGGAACTATCATCAACATCATCTCCTCTCATGCCTATGAAAAAATGGGTATACCTACCAATTACATGTCTAACAACCCCGTTATGCTTAATTATTTCAACGATGCCATAACCAATACTCTTGGCACCATTATCCTCCACATCCACATGGTTATCCAAACCATTCCCAAACTCTTCTATGTTATTGAAGGAAATTTCTAGTACATCATGTTGTTAGGCCATCCCTAGATTCACACCATGTCTTGTGTACCTTCCACCCTTCACCGTTGCCTCAAATTTGAATATAAAGGAGAGGTCATACCATACGATCCTCCACACCTTCATACTAACCTAACCTATGGGGGATTGACATGGCATATTATTCTATTGAACCTCATTTCCAAATGAAACCCTTTTCATCTAAATTCTCCTACCTTACCAAATGCAACTTCACACTCACTTTTCTTCACCGTTGCACCTTGAAATGCATCAACTTAGGTCGTTATGAATAAGTTCATAAAATTTTCATACTATACACCGCTAAGGAACATAAAGACCACCGTGGTCTTATTTTTCTTTACAACCTCCTCCTATGAAGGACTGCATTGCCCTTGTTGAAGACGAAAATCCTTATCCACCTTCTTCACTTATCGCACCATCTTCTACCACCGAATCTATGGATTTGAATCCATTCTACCTAAATAATTTTTTTTTGAAAACCATCTCCTTGGGACATATAAATTATCAATGTGATGGCAAGGTTCCATTTTCCCTTCATATTATGTATCTTGACATGTTGGATGATGATACACATTCTATAAACATTGTTTAATGTCAGGATGATGATTATATTCTGACCTATTTAGGTGTGGAGGATTCTTATATTCAAAGGTCATTATCCTTTGACATAAAAACCATGTTGAATGAATCTACCATAGAAATAAACATTCACACTCAGGATGACCCACAAATTCTAAAGATAGGCCAATCTCTAGACTCCATAGAACAAGAATCTTTCATCTCTTTTCTTTGCGATCTTAGCAAAGCATTTTCTTGGTCCTATAACGATATGCCATGTATTGACCCTAATATCATGCTTCACAATATCATAATCATCCTTGATGCCAAACCAAGGAAACAAAAGCTACGTAAAATGGACCCTCACATTGCTCTTCTTGTGAAAGAAGAACTTCGGGTTCCTTCGTCCTACCCATTGACTATCCACAATAGATCTATAACATTTTTCTTGTCATGAAAGCAACTAGGGGACTTCATATCTACACTCACTTTTGTGATCTTAACCTTTCCTATCCAAAAGGTGACTTTCCTATACCGTGTATTGACCAATTAGTTGATCTTATGGATGGGTTTTCGAGTTATAATTAGATAATAGTCATTCCATAATATCAACACAAAATCACCATCATAACCCCTTAGGGGGCCTTTTTCTATCGCGTCATGCCCCTTATACTTAAAAAAATAGGTTCTACCTATAAGCACGTTACAAATTACATCTTTACAACACATCATGCATGAAATTTTGGAAGACTATGTTGATGACCTTCTTGGTAAGTCCAAGTGTCGCACCAAGCATTTGGTCATTCTCAAAATTATCTTTGACCATGTTATCCAATATTTTGTTCACTTTATACCACATAAGTGTATTTTTATAGTTCTCTCGGGTAAGATACTTGGTTTCATTGTCACTTCGCTGGAATATCAAGGTTGATCCCACTAAGATCAAGGAAATTCTTGACATGCCTCCACCTACTAACCTTCAAAAACTTCATAGCTTGTAAGGAAAATTGTAATCCATTTGACGCTTCATCTCTCAACTTTCAGACCGTTTCCAACCATTTCATCACCTCCTTAAAAGGATATTTCTTTCCATCGGAATGATGAGTGTCACAAAGCCTTCGACATGTTGAAGAAATATCTTCTTCATCCACCTGTGAAAATTCCTCCAAAATATAATCAAACTTTTTACCTTTACATATCTGTTATTGACCATTCCTTGGGTGTCATGCTCACTCATCATGATGAGAAGCACAAGGAACAAGTAGTTTATTACATAAGTCGTACTCTTTTAGACTACAAAACTCGGTACACTCACGCTGAAAAGATTTTCTTAGCCCTAGTATTTGTGGCCACCAAACTTCACCACTACCTTCTTAATCACAAAATGTTTGTTGTTATCAACACTAACCCTCTTCATTACATGTATGCCAAACCTTACCAACATCAATGCACTATGCATTGGCTCATGCTTCTTGCAGACTTGGAGTTGGATTTCATTCATCAAAAATATGTAAAAGGAAAAACCATTATGGATCAACTTGCAGATGCTCCTCTTCCTGGAAATCAATCATCAAATTTCAATTTTCCTAACGAATCTATCACCACCCTCTCCCTTGATGATATTGTTTATCATATGAAATTATTCTTTGAAAGATCTAAAATTCACCACGAGGGAGGTGCGAGGGTCATCCTCATTCCTATTAATGCCGATCCCATGCCGATATCCTTTAAACTTTACTTTTATTGCACTAATAACATATTCAAGTATGAAGCACTTGTGTTAGGTATTCAAACTACCATTTCCTTAGATGTTAAAAAAATTAATATCTTTGATTGAATCTCAAAATTATAGATATCATGTCTACCTACTTTTGACCATGTTTGATCACTACCTCATTCAAGCCACTCCACGATCCAAACTTGGCTATTAGTGTCCAACCATAATTCAACTTAATCTAGTCCTAACATATCCTTCAACTTGGCTATTAGTGTCCAACCCTTAACAAAAATTGTTGTGACTACCTTAAACGTTGTGTGAAGTCTCAACAATATGCAAACCTTCATCATACTCCTTGTTATGTTGTACAAGTAACCGAGACTTTTGGATCTTTTCTCGGTGAGGATTTTAACTCGTTGGAGAGATTAACCCTCTTTCATCTTAATGTCATCACTTTGAATCATCACAGAGACCAAATATTACAAAAATGGGTAGAAACCATCCTCTTATGTCTAAATTTTTGAGAACATAACTGAATTTATAAACCACCATATCATTTATCACTTTAGTGTTCCTCATCTCCTTATCACTTTTGAAAATGCAAACAATTCAAAAACAAAACCCTACTCAAAATGTGTGACAACTATCGTATTCAACTCTATTTTTCTTCACCAAATTACCCATAAACAAATGGTTGAGATGAATCTTATTAAAAAACCATCAATAAAATTCTTATGAAAGTGGTTAATGATACTGGTAAGGATTGGCATACACACATTCCTTTCACATTATGGGCTTATCACACCAAAGCATCCAAACCTCTACCGATGCCACACCTTTCTCTTTGGTATACGGTATAGAGGTCTTCCTACCTCTTGAAGTACAAATTCCATCTCTTCATATATCACTTAAAGATATACTCTCGATGATGATTTTCATGAAGAACATTCAACACAACTTGAGATTGGATGAACATCGTTTAAAAGATCTAGACCATCTCGAAATCTACCAAAAGCACATTAAGCATGCCTATGACAAACGTGTTCATGAAGGAACATTCAATATCGACAATATTGTCCTACAAAAATTCAAGATGCAACTAAAATAGAGAAAATTAAATGATGCAATATTTCTCATAATTGGCTCAGACCTTACATTGTCACCTATACATATGGATCAAGAAATTATCATTTATCTTTTCTTGAGGGTAAACCCAAACCCGAGCCCCTTAATTCCTTACATCTTTGACCATTCTATTGCTGAATAAATTACTACATCACTGTATGTCTCTTATACGCTCATCCCTTAAGTGAACCTATCCTTCCACCTACCTCTTTTAAGGACCAACATCTCAAAAAAAATTGTGTTGTTATCCATCACCATTCAACCTTATTCTCATGGATACTTTTCATCCTTTTTAGGATGGAATCCCATGGTCACTCATCACTTGAAAGCCCTCTTTCATAGCTAACCTTTATCGTGCTATGGTTTTTCCTTCATAAAAGAGGATTATACTCCTTTATAGTCTTGTCGTGACTACAAGTCCAAAGCCAACATAAAAATTTTGGGATAGCAAAATTCTACTCCTTGAGTCAAACTTCTCATAAGTAGATGATTCCCTCAAATGAACATTTATGCTTCTCTATTGTTGTTATAAGTAGACTGCTCCCTCAAAGGATAGCTATAAAAATCCAGCCACCTACTGTACTTAGTCTATCCAAAAAGAAGACTAATCTATATTTGTTAAAAAAAAATTATCTTGGAGCTTCCCACATTGATTAGCTTCATGAAGACCTCAAGGAGACACTACTATTCATCCCAATATAGAATTCCTACATCAATCAGTCTATACAAGTAAAAATAAATAAATAAAGAAAAATAAAAAACTTTGGTCATGGACTTTCCTATTCTCGGGTTTTTGGGTATCTTATGAAGGGGCATGCCGTTCCACCAAAGGGTTATGCTAAATGTAAAACTCCTCCCTAATTTCATTTATTTAATCCTATCTACTCAAGGGATGTGGTGCTCATGCAACACTTTGTGATCATGCAACTTCATTCAACTATAGACCTATCAATCATGCAACGTATCTAGGGGCTTATGTTCATAAGCCTATTTGTATGGCCATTATGGTCCTTTCCAACTATGGATCATTTCGCTTCTTTTCGGTTCACCTCTTCCTACTTGTTGCTTCTTCAAAGCAAGATGAGACCATCGAAATTAAATATCTTGGTCTATTTATCATTTCACCCACACCCATACTAATCATCAATTCCAAAACATTATACATACTCATCAAAATCAAATCAAAACAAAAACAACACCATACCTATACCAATCACAAAACCTAACCAGTTACCCTTTCTATTTTTCGGCTCAACACTTGACCTTACCTATTTTTCTACCTTTCCTTACTAGGACCATTTTCCTTACCTAACCTACCTATTAGAAATATTCTACCTTTCCTTACCAAGACCCTTTTTCCTTACCCAACCTACCTATCTGAAATCTTATTCTTCCCTATCCTATGGGAGAACTACATCATCATGAGGCCCCTTTTGCAAGGGCTGTTATCCAAAATTCACCCTCAAGGTAATTTTGATAACACGCATCAAATTCTTCAGTCCCGAGCAAGTAAGATTGATTCGAGGCCCAAAATCATGTTTTTCGGGGTCCCCTTGGCCTTTTTCTAACTCTCCCATCCAAGAAGAAATCCCAATAGGTTGAGAAAATGGAAGAAATGCAAAAAATAAGGTTGCAAGATTGTTCTAAGGCATTTCGGTCTGAAGGGTTCTGGGTCTTACTAAGGTTCATTGTACCAAGCTTGGGGCCGAAAAAATGAAGAAAATCAGCTAAGTCGGACATATTTGTCCTAGGTGGTTCACGAGATAGTTGGGATGTCGGGATGTGAGGGACGCGAAAAGCCGAAATGGCCAAAAGTGGAAAAAATCATCAATTTTTTGTTTCGTGCGGTTTTGGGACATCCGGGACAAAAGTACGCGAGACGCGAATCGGCCGATTTACCGATGATACCCATTTCAGCGGTTCGGAGATATTTGTCCTGTGCAACTGGGACAATTGGGACAAAAGTACACGTGGGATGAAAACTGGACGATTCAGCCGAAACAGGAGATTTTCATCTGGGATAGTTGGGACAAAAGTACGCGTGGGACGCAAAAAGCCGAAAGAGCCGAGAGCGAATGGAATATCGCCACGTGTCTTCACCGCAAATAGGAACGAGGAAGCCCGAATCGGCCGAAGTAGAAGATTTTTGTCTGGGACAACCGGGACAAAAGTACACGCGGGACATGAGGGACGTGAAAAGCCGAAGCGGCCGAAGGCAAAGAAGAAAAGTCAACGTTTGACCCGTGAAACTTCAAACGGCCATAACTTTTGACTCCGAGCTCCGATTTTCACAAAATTGGACTTTCTGGAATGAGCACGATGTCCTCTATGCCACAAAATCTATATTTATTATTTTTAATGAGGGTAGATATATTTAAATAAAAGAAACATATTCGGCTCCAGTCAGTTAATGCTCATTCCCGTCAAATGACAGAAAAATGCCTGCCAGACCCAAAATAGCTGCCCGCACTCAGAAGGCCATAACTTTTGCATTTCTCAACAAAATCACACAAAATTGGTACCGTTGGAATTGTGGCTCCGAGCTTGACGCACAAAAATCAAGAAATTATAGATTTGATGAGAGATTGATCGATATTTTTAAGAAAACGTGGCTGGGTTCATAATGTTTTATTTGGTGGATGGGAGTGGAATTAAGAGGCATGGTCATCATTCTTTCTCTGCTGCAGCACCTGGGATAGTATGGGGAGCCTTTTTCAAGTAATATATAATCATTTTACTCCATTTAATGCCTCTTACAAGTGGTTGAAGGACAGATTTCGGGATTTCCATTTTCCCTTCTCTTTCTCTTCTCATTTTTTCTATAAATTGGAGTGTTGGGCTCATTGTAAAGGGAGGTAGTTTTTGTAGCAAAGCTCTGCCAAAATTGCTTTATGAAGCTGATGTGTTATAGGCCCTTGTTGTGGACTCCTTGCATGGTGATCCAGGCCCTTATCTTGTAATAGATTGAACTGTGCATATCATGAAGCAATAAAATATAAGTTTGTGGATGTATCTTCCCCTGCTGTGTTTTCTTGCATTCTTCTTGCCCCTTCAACCTTGATTACAAGAATATTGTGTCTATTATTATGTTCTTGCAGGGATCCATTATCATTGTGTATGTTCGAGGTATTTTTGTGAATGCATTTTGCTAGATTGTGGAGAACTGTCATCACCCCTTCTAGTGTGCACTTTGCTTCTGCATCTCACGCATTTGAAAACTACTCTCACACCCTCCTTTTCTGGTGTATCACCACTTTAGTGTAGGATTTAATTTTATGCATTCTCTCTCCTGGTCCCTTAGAAAGTTATATTAGAATAGTTAGTTTCCCCTGCATTAGAGTAGATTGTCGCAGGTAGTTTAGAGCAAGAACCAGCTTTTCTCGGAGGTCTATCTCAAGTAGCAAGTCCCACAACTTGGAGATATTACCCATGTTATCCAATCACACCATAAGTTCAAGTATATGCACTTATGGAAACATAAGGGTGCTATGATTCGGTGATAACAAGGGCTATATAGGCAGCACTTTAAAGACATGGGGTCTTTGGAGGTTATCTCAGCCACCATTTTCTACCATATTTCACTGTTGTGTCATTATTTGTCCTTATTACTTAATCTTTCTCACGTTTCCATAATATCAATAACATGGAAATTAAAACTAAATAAACCATAACATAAACCATGCCTATACATATAATTTCCATAGCATCAATAACTTGGAAATTAAACCAAACCCATGCCTATACATCTAGTTTCCATAACATCAATAACTTGAAAATTAACACAAACCCATGCCTATACATCTAGTTTCCATAATATCAATAACTTGGAAATTAAACCAAACCATGCCTATCATCTAGTTTCCATAACATCAATAACTTGGAAATTAAACCAAACCATGCCTACACATCTAATTTCCATAATAACAATACATTAGAAATTAAACCAAACCATAAACAATAACCATGCTTACACATCTAAGTTTCCATAATATCAATACATTGGAAATTAAACCAAACCATAACATCAACCATGCCTACATTTATAGTTTCCATAATAACTATATAATGGAAATAAAACCAAACAAAATAGATATAAATTCCATCATCTATATACTAGAAAGTTTGTATGTCAATACACTATATATATAGATATAAATAAGTCTCTCAAAAATATCATATACATCTCACCTCTTTAGCACACATGATGGTATATATAAGTAAAAAGTAAAAAATAAACAACAATCTCCATAATTTCCTCATCCCTTAGAGAGTCTAGTACCTTTTCCACTCTCTCCTTTCCCCTCAAATAGCCTTTGTATTCATGAACTATTCACCTTTCGATGACCCTTCCCATGAAACCGGTGTCTCCCTAAACTACCGGCACTACGGGTCCGTGATATAGACTTCGACTCGACTCACCTTTATTGTGCTATGTAAGTATCATAGCTGATTAAATGGATACCACTCTTTGAAATATGATCCTCATAATATCTAACCTCTACCACAAACTCTTTCTATCAGTCCATTGATATCACCTGTGGTGATGGCGCGCGCTATCTATCTCTCGTCCCTTAGGTTGTGGACCCTATGCCTGTTGTAGTGGTCCATATACCGCACTCTATGGTAATGAACCATGTCCCCGTATTTACATCCTATCATGTGCCCTTGGAGGTGAGAGAGGGAAAGCCATGTGTCCCCACCGCTGACTTATTCTTGTGCATCTCAGTAAGTGTGTCTATAATGAAGCCACTTGTGCCTATAGACCATTGATCTCGAATCTCCAATAATACAACCTACCTCTCATCTCAAGATTGTGCCTATGCTGCCACTAATCTGTTCATCTAGTGTGATCACCGCTCATGTAAAGCGATTACATGTGCATATAGTACCATAACCTACCTCTCTACAATATCCCTCATTGATCACTATGGCCAAATCGGTCATTCCTACCTGACTGGTGCATCCCGTAAGTGGGTGGCCCACTAATTCCTATACCATGGTGTGTATCCAACATCATCTATCATCACATAAAATTCATACTCCTCCACTAATGCTAGCGGTGTCGATGTGGAAGAGGTAATGATATCTCCACATCCTCTCAGTAGTATTGTGGGAATGGTGGGGAACATCCCTGTTGTAAACAAAATGGAATCTTTCTGCTCTAGGGATATGCACTCATGCACCCTTGCCCTATGCCCATTAATTTATCTAATAATTTATAAACCCTCAAGCTTCTACTCTATTCCCATTAAATCTTGATACGTAAGGTAGGGCCTCCATAAAATCTTGACATGTGATAAGCTAGTCATTACCATGTGATAATATGTTATATCTCGACTCACACCATCAACCCTCACCTACTCTCCAATCCGCAACCACAGCCTATATCCTGTCATGTATACACCTACCTCCCACCCATGTCTTGGTACTTCAAGTTGATGTAGGCACACAATGTGATCATATACACAATAGTGTTATAGATAAATACAACCTGTCCCACTACCCAATTTCACCTCGCTTTCATCAAATTTTAAAAAATTAAAATTACTATTTTCCCACCCTATTTTCTCAAAACATAAAAAAATTAGGATTAAATCCTACCTCTACTCACCGGTGCCTCTATGTTTGAACCTCTAGAGCCTGCATAAGATTTACCTCTAAACCTTTTCGTGCCTCTTCCATGTCAACTTCCTCTCCAAACTCTCAACCAATCACACTCACTCAGCTAGCTACAATTGGGCCCCTAACCTCACTAATCTAACATTTAATCTCTTTCAAGATCACCACATTGTCCCTCTTTGTCATTTTTCTCATGAATATTATCTTTAGAAGTCATTCTCCAAATAGCAATATCCTCAAATGAGCACTTTTGGGTTGGGATTTCCATTTTAACTCACCACCTTGGAGAGTGACATCGATCTAGTCATACCCTAGGTGACCGAAATTAGTCACATAAACCGATATCATTTCTCCACCAACTAGCATTGGTCACCCCAGTCAATAACCCAACCAACCTCATTTTGACCTAATTTTTTTTGTTCGTCCCCTTTTCTCACTTCCACAACCATAAAACATCCTTAAAGACCCACCCCACCGGCATCACAACCTTGTCAACTCCCTAAGGCTACTTAGGGGCACATTTACCTCGCATGTATACCCTCATTGTATTGAGTCCACCTATTTAATAATTAAACTCGTGTACTTGTTCTATCGCATAATAATGCTACTTGTGTTATTTCTCCCCTGGACCTTACCTTTCCTTATTTCGTAATGTTTATCTTGACAAAACCAAACCTTTTGGTGTTTTGGAACACACCTATACTTGTTCGTGCACATTGACCCATTGTATTTCCCGAGCACTTCCTATACCTTGCATACCTGGACCACATCACCCTTCTTTGGATAAACTATAAACCTTTCAAAATGTAGAGTTTATGTTCTCATCAACATAGTACCTTGTTACATTCGAGTGCGTGCATGTTTTTTCTTGCATAAACCTTATCATACCTATTACTTATACCTACATGTACACCTTACCTCATTTTTCATCACCTATCACCTTATAAAAGTCATTACACGATTCGGCCCCACTTAATCAATTCTGGTTTGAGGGGGTCACCTCCACCCTTACCCGCAGAAACCTACTTCTTGTTTTTTTAATCATCGCTTATTTAGACAAGCTAAATGACAAAAATAGGAAAATGTAGACACCTAAAATTGGGTTGCAACCCTCTAATCCCCTTTCAAATAACATACCCCCTTACCATAACCCCTTTCACACATTTTAATTAATTAATTAATCTAATTATCAATAATAGGTTGATTACCACCTCACCCCTCCACCTCACCTATCCACCTCACCTTGGACCCATTCCAGGGGAATTTAACTAACTGAGACTAGGTCATCACTCCTAGAATCAAGTCATCACTTCACTTAACTAAATAAGACTCTTTCAAAACATAATATTTATTATTAACCACTTCTTCTATTGATCAAAGAACTGTTATCCAAAATTCACCCCTCAAGGTAATTTTGATAACATGCATCAAATTCTTTAGTCCCAAGCAATTATATTGAGTCCGGACAAAAGTCATGTTTCTAGGGTCCCCTCATATTTTTTCTAACTCCCCTGTCCAAGTAGAAGAGAGCAAGTTCTGAGAAAATGTAAAAAAATGCATAAAAAACAAGCTCGGGCCAGAAAAAATCACGAAAAATGGCTAAGTCCTAGTCCAGGCGGTCCTTGGGACAGTTGGGACATCTGGGCGTGAACCGGCCGAAAGGCCGCTAGGCAGTCTGCGCAGCATTTGGGACATTTGGGACAAAGGGACGCGCGGGACGCGGAAATCCGAACTGGCCGAAAAGTTGAAAAAATTGACTAACTGTTGAAACAGTCTGGGACATCTGGGCAATTAGTACGCGAACCGGCCGGATCGGCCGAAATGAGTCAAGGAAGCCCGGAACAGTTAGGCTGAAGGTACGCTGGCACGCGTGAACCGGCTGGATCAGCCGAAATGAGAACTTTCAGTCAGAGACGCGCGGGACAAAAGTACGCGAACCGGCCAAACCAGGCGAATCGGGAAAATTTGTCCCAGATGGTCCGAAAGCAAATGGGACATCTGGGCCATGAGTACGCGAACCGGCTGGTTCGGCTGAAATGGGAAATTTCAGCACTGTGCCAAGTGGGACAAAGGGACGCGCGGGACGCGGATAGCCGAAGGAGCCGAAAGCCAATCAGATCACGCCACGTGTCACCGGCAGAAAAGGGACATGGAAGCCCATTTCGGGCGGTTCGGAAGAATTTGTCCCGCATAGCACTGGGACATTTGGGACAAAGGGATGCGTGGGACGCGAAAAGCCGAAGCGGCCGAAGGCAGAGGAGAAAAGTCAACATTTGACCCGTGGAACTTCAAACGGCCATAACTTTTGACTCCGAGCTCCGATTTTCACAAAATTGGACTTTCTGGAACGAGCACGACGTCCTCTACGCCAAAATTGGATTTCTTATTTTTAATGAGGGTAGATATATTTAAATTAAGGAAACATATTCGGCTCCAGTCAGTTAATGCTCATTCCGTCAAATGATGTAAAATGCCCGCTGACTCCAAAATAGTTGCCCGCACTCTCGAGAAGGCCATAACTTTTGTATTTCTCAACGAAATCACACAAAATTGGTACCATTGGAATCGTGGTTCCAATCCCGATGCAAAGTAATCAAGAAATTCTAGATTTTATTAGAAATTGATTGATATTTTTAAGAAAACGTGGCCGGGTTCATAACAGTGTTTTATTTGGTAGCTGGGAGTGCAATTAAGAGGCATGGTCATCATTTTTTCTCACGCAAAAGCACATGGGACAGTATGGGGAGCCTTTTGCAAGTAATGTGCAATCATTTCACTCAATTTAATGCCTCTTAAAAGTGGTTGAAGGACATATTTTGGGATTTCCATTTTCCCTTCTCTTTCCCTTCTCATTTTTCTATAAATTGGAGTGTTGGGCTCATTGTAAAGAAGAGAGTTTTTGGGTAGCAAAGCTCTGCCAAAATTGCTTTGTGAAGCCAGTGTGTTGCAGGCCCTTGTAGTGGACTCCTTGCATGGTGATCCAGGCCCTTATCTTGTAATAGACTGAACTGTGCATACCAGGAAGCAATAAAATACAAGTTTGTGGATGTATCTTCCCCTGCTGTGTTTTCTTGCATTCTTCTTGCCCCTTTTATCTTTCTACAAGAATATTGTGTCTATTATTATGTTCTTGCAGGAATTCATTATCATTGTGTGTGCTTGGAATACTGCTGTGAATGCATTTTGCTAGATTATGGAGAACTGTCATCACCTCTTCTAGTGTGCACTTTGCCTTTGTATTTCACACATTTGGAGACTACTCTCACATCCTCCTTTTCTGGTGTATCACCACTTTAGTGTAGGATTTCATTTTATGTATTCTCTTTCCCTAGTCCCTTGGAAATTTAGATTAGAACAGTTAGCTTATCCTGCATTAGAGTAGATTGTGGCAAGTAGTTTAGGAGCAAGAACCAGTTTTCTTGGAGGTCTATCTCAAGTAGCAAGTCCCACAACTTGGAGATAGTACCCATGTTATCCAATCACATTGTGAGTTCAGGTATATGCACAAGGGTGCTGTGATTTGCTTGATAACAAGAACACTTGACATAACTCACACAAGAAGTCCACACGGGAAAGCGAGGCCGGAGTTTAAGGGTGCGAATGGACATGAAGAGCATGCACATGGATGACAAGTTCAACATTTGGGACTTATTCTATTTTGAGCATGAAGATATATTTTTAGAAGATGGCATGGAACACACCAACGATGCAAGGATGTGCACACAACGCATTTTCTATCTTTATAGGATCATATCAAAGCTTATTTTGCATGGAGATGAGTTAAGAATAAGATTGTCTTTTTAGTTAACTGCAAGAGGTCTATAGATAGCACACTTGCATGTGTGGCTATGCCTATAAGCGGTGCGTGGATATTAATAGCATGTAGCCTATTTTTGGAATAGTAAAGAGGTGAAGGGAAAGTCCCTACCCTATAAAGATATGATGTGAATCATATAGATAGATAAAGAGAGATAGAGACATATAGAGAGATATATGACTAGATTATTGTATCATATCCATATGTGCATTGGTATAGAATTTCATTATTGTAAGGATCTTATACATTTATTAATAGATGGAAGTTATTGGCTGAATCTATGTGTCATTCCCATGTGTAATAAAGTAGTGCATGTTCTTGATTCAATTAGGATTATTGTTTGAACTTGCTCTTTCATAAATCTTAATATGGTATGCATTGTAGAATGGTGGATTAGTTATAGATCTATATGTTTATTTCTTCATCACACTAAAATCCTGCTACAACAACCCTAAAGATGGGTCTGGTACCTTTACATGCTTTGAGTGAGTGGTCACCTAGGTGAGTGATGTGTCGCGTGACTAAGGTGTTATCTCGGTAAATTCTAGGTTGCATCATTGGTTCTGTCGGGACCACTTTCTCGATTACTTTTAGGATGGTTCGCAATGAAGACATACTTGGTTAACTCTACCAAGTATTGAGTAGTGGATATGCGATCCGGAGGAAGAATATGCATGGTGATTCAACAATGGATTTGAGTTTAACACATGGACTTGGGTACAAACAAAATATGCATGATGACTTATATGAGAGCTTTCTCACCATCTTTCCAAAGAGAATTATATGAGTGGCTTATTGCTTATGTATCTAAGTGGAATTGAAGGTATCGTGTAGTTTTTCGGACATAGGAATAATTTTAGGCCCATTATGATGTTGACTTGATCTGGATCCATGATGTCGATACATGGTTTTTGGTGTTCTAAACAATTATATTCTAGAATATTCAATTTCGACGTATTATTTCCTAGAGGTAGATGAATTCAAGTTTTTTGGTATCCTAGAGGAACATATCTACAAGGCATTCCCATGGTGATCAAGATCTTGTTATCACCAAATCACAACACCCTAATGTTTACAAAAGTGCATATACTTTAGCTCACGGTGTGATTAGATAACATGGGTACTATCTCCAAGTTGTGGGACTTGATACTTGAGATATACCTCTAGAGAAAGTTGGTTCTTACTCCTAAAATACCGCCACAATCTACTCTAATGTAGGAAAAACTATCTTTCCTAATCTAACTTTCCAAGGGACGAAGGAGAGAGGATGCATAAAAAATGAAAGCCTACACTACATCGATGATACACTAGAAAAGGAGGGTGTGAGAGTAGTCTTCCAATGGGTGAAAAATAGGAGTAAAATGCATACTAGGAGGGGTGATAACAATTCTCCACAATTTGGTAAATGCATTCACAAAAATATTTCATACATGCACACTAATAATGATTCCTTGAAATAGAATTAAAATAGACACAATATTCTTGTAATGAAGGTTGAAAGGGCAAGAAGAGTGTAAACAACACACATAGGGAAGATGCATCCACAAACTTACATTTTATTGCTTTATGATATGCTCAATTCAATATATTACAAGATAAGGGCCTGGATCACCATGGAAGGAGTCCAAGTACATGGGCTCGTAGAACATTGGCTTCATAAAGCAATTTTGAAAAAGCTTTGCTACAACAAAACTACCTCCCTCTTACCATGAGCCCAACACTCCAATTTATAGAAAAATGAGAAGAGAGAGAAGGGGAAAATGGAAATCCTGAAATTTGTCCTTCAACCATTGAAGAGGCATTAAATGGATTAAAATGATTGTATGTTACTTGCAAAAGGCTTCCCATACTATCCGGTGTGCTGCAACAGAGAAAGAATGATGACCATGCCACTTAATTGCAATATCAACTAAAAAATAAAACATTGTCATGAACCCGCCACGTTTTATGAAATATCTCCATTGATTTCTCATAAAACCCAATATTTCTTGATTTTTATGTGTTGGTCTTGGAAACATGATTCTGCGGTACCAATTTTGTGTGATTTTGTTGAGAAATGCACTAGTTATGACCTTTTGAGTGCGGGAGCTACTTTGGGTTTACGAGCCATTTTCGCCATTTGACGGGAATGAGCATTAATTGACTAGAGCTAGATATGTTTCTTTTATTTTAATATATCTATCCTCATTAAAATTAAAGTCTAGAAAGTCCAATTTTATGAAAATCGGAGCTCAAGTCAAAAGTTATGGCCGTTTGAAGTTCTGGAGTCAAACATTGACTTTTTCTTTGAATTCGGGTATTGCGGCAAATCGAGTCCACGTGTCCCTAGCTGTCCCAGAAACTTTCATCCGCATCACCTAATTCGGGATTCCTTGTCCCCGTGCATCTACCTTTGACCAGCCATGAGGGCCGTTGACCTCCACATTTGTTGCATCCCATGGTTCCTTTTGTGGCTTTTTCACTCGTGTGTGTCCCGCGCATCCGTGCATACTTTTTGTCCCGATCATTGTTTCAAAAATTTCATCCGCATCGCCCATAATGCATTGACTTGTAGAAAAATTAGGTTTTTGCGCCTGGCATGTACCTATCTCCCAAATGTCCGCAGACCGCCTTAGACAAAAAGTCTGATTTAGCCAATTCCTTTGTATTTCACTTCAAACTTGGTACTATGAACGTTGGTATGAACCGTACTAGTATGACCCACATGCCCTATAGACCCATAATACATTAAAACAAGCTCTGTAACTTCAATTTTGGATTTTTTCAATTTTTACTAACTTTTTGATTTTTTCCTTGTATGGGGAAGTTAGGGAGAAGCCAAAGAGACCCCCAAAACATGATTTTGGGCCTTGAATAAATTCTACTTGCTCACGATTGAAGGATTTGATGTATGTTATCAAATTTACCTCGAGGGTGAATTTTGCATAACAAATCTTCATGGTAACTTTGAACTTAGAGAGTAAATTGATGGCTAACTAAACCTCACCACAAATGAGGGCGGGAATACGTTTGGTGAAAGATGGCAAAAATAACGATGAGTAAAGGAGAGAGAGGAAAGGTGGATTAAGTATAATGAGTCACGCAAGAGGGATAAAGAAGAAGCATACCATTACGTAGAAAGTATGGCATTGAGGAGAGAGATGGCTCATGAAGGATTTAAATCTCATGTAGAAGACATGGAGCCATAGCATCAGGAACTCCATCATCTTGGAAAGCATGATAGAGATTGCCCCTTGGCCTCACGCGAAAGTATGCCAGCGAGAGACTACTTGGGCCACGGGTGCGCATCTTTATCCACCTAGTGACCTAGCCGTTGCACTTGGTTTTTAATTATCTAGTAAAAATAGTAATCAACAAACAAGTTTGGGAAGTAAGAGAGCAAGTACATCAATGAGGGGAAAATGGCTTCAATGTTATTTGAAAGTGTGTTTTCAGAACATCGTCTGCACAAAACATAAGCATGCTAAATGTTAGGTTCACCTCTTGAAGTGGAACTACCTCGAGAGAATTTAGGGGTTCAATATAGTACTACTATCGAGCACATGGAACTACATCTATAGGTCCTATTCCATCTACTAGTGGAGGGTGGAAGGTATAGATTGTTCTAGGTCTAGTGGATCTAGTGGTTCTAGAGGTAGAGGAAACAAAACGAGTTCTAGATCGGGTGGTCAAGGTCCGCAACAACCACATAACATTTATATGGAGATTTCTCTTTGTCTTCCATAGTATAGATAGAGGCATAGAGAATGTTGATGAGCATGTGCACATGTTTGAAATATTATGGCACGCTAAAGGAAACATGTTTGCTTTGAGTGTAAGGAAAGTCAATTTGCTACTACATTATAGGGACTCGCACACATCTAGTACAAGAATTTTTACCCCGATTAAACTTGTTTGGATTATACAACATTGAAGGATGCCTTCTTAGAAGATTTCTATATCCCGAATTTGAGCAGAAATGCATTAGCATGCTCAAAGATATCAAGTAGGGCACTACTAATGACACTTCTATCTAAGCTTTCTTATGATATTCATGCCATCCAACATGCACAATTGTTTGTTGCGGGATTGATTACACCATTCGTAAGAGCACTATCACATAAGACATACACTTGATCCATGTGAAGCACTTTGGAAGAAGATTTGCATGGTGAGGTAGTTGGGAGCATTGACACTAGTTTTATTCCATTCTTAGAGTCACAGATTGCATATATGGCCAAATAATTAGAGAAGCTATCGAGAAAATTTAGCCCATGAAACATGCTCAAGAATTGTGTGTACAGATTGTGAAGTAGAAGGTCACACTAAGGATAGTTTTCCTCACAGTAACGTCGCTCACTACTATTAGATTGTGAGATCTGGTATTAGAATCATGATGCTATTCATTGTCCTTTATTACATTGTGTGATAAGGAAGAATGTATCCAGCTTTTGTAAAATTTATAGGTCCACGACCCATGATCCGAGGATTTTCGATTGATTGGTTAGATCGAGGATGCTAAAGTCATTGGGGTATGACACAAAATTTTAATAGATAATTCTAAGGGTAATAATGAGAACCATGATCGGGATCATAATTAAACGTGCTATGACAAGAATGAGGGCCACTTTGAAAGAGGTCGTGGAAGAGGACGTGGATATCATGGTGGATACGGAGGACCGGCCATGATGGAAGAAGAAGTGAGTTTTCTCAAGGAACGTGTTATACATGTGGATACCTTGATCATTATAGGTGTGAATGTCCCTAGAGTGTTATATGTTCTTTTTGTGGAAAGAATCATAGCTATGAGGAGTGCCCAGGACTTATATGAGTATCTCTGTAAACACCATAAGCATGAGAACAAAGGCACGGTGATCAAGCGACAATTTTTAGTGTTAAAAGTTACCTTAAATTCCCTAGACCATTACAGTGTAGTAGAGACTTCAGAGATCTTTCCAAAACTGTAAGAACGTGAAAATGAACACTCGAGCTCAAGTTATGTCCGGTCAAAGTTCAGTCAACATGGAAGTCAACTTTGGTCAACATGTCAAAAAGTGGACCAATGGCAAGGTGACATGTGCGAATTGGTGGTCTTGTCATTTTTTAAAAACTAGTTCCATAATATAGAGCTCGTCACAAGCTTTCTAACGCATTTTAAATGGACCAAATCTGAGTTCGTATGCGAAAGATATGCATAGTCAAAGTTGTGGTCAAATGATGACATGACACACTGTGACGTGGACAAATGGCATATTATGGGCGTGAAACTTGGCAGGTTTTTAGTGGATTTGGATTTATAATAATAATAATAATATTTTATTTAATCCATTCCACGGGAATAAGCCTAATCCCATGGGATAAGGAGGATTTTGTGGACAAAAATCTATTTAAAGGCTTATCTTATCCCTTTCCCACCAAATGTGGGGTCAATGAATGAATTGGATGCCTAAACCTATGAAAGGGGGATTTGAACCTAGAACCTCATCAAAAATATAAGAGGCCTTACCAACCCACCACTCTCTTGTAAGTGGTATAAATAAAGCGCACTTGTATTTGTAATGGGGAAGTGTCAGGTCTGTGTAAAAGAATAAGGAGGCAGTTTTAGAAAAGTGCAATTTTGGGGCACTTCTGCTCACTTCTAGATCTCAAGTTATATATGAAAGTTTCTTAGAATTTCAAGACAATTGTGATGGTGTGATCATTTATCCAATTTTGAGCTTTTGTGATAGATTTATGTTCTGTTAAAGTCACACAAAGCGTAGAACCAAAGGGAGACACTGCTGCAAGTGGATCAGGAAGGTGAAGGACATAGGCTGAGCTCCATTAACATTCATTGAAAGTTTGAAACATATTTTTGTAGGTTTTTTATTCATTATTGGGTAATTTAAAGACTATTATATTTACATATTTAACATTATTAATGGATCGGTTCACCATGAACCCGGGGACGTAGGAATTCCAAACCCCGTAAACAATCTAGTGTTTCTTTCTGATTTTTATTTTCAGTTTCTGATATTTGTAGTAATTTACATTCCAAATATGAATATGGATGCAACTATAATTAGAATTGATAAAATTGGAAAAATCAATTAAATCTGAAACAATGATTTTTGGGGCTTCGATCAAACAGTGAAATTTTGAGTAAAATTGCAAACTTAATTTCAGTTTGAATTCAGTCTTAAATCAGATTTTAAATCAATAATTTGGAGTATTAAGACCTCTTAAGTTGATTATATTTAACGATCCTTTAAAATGATTATAAAAATTTTGGATTCAAACACCCGTTTTCAGATCAAGTTTGGTATCAGAGTAGTTAGATTGCCGGATTAGCTTCTAATTGTGTTTGAAAATTTGGCTTTAGTTTCAGTATTGATTTCAGTTTTCAGTGTGTAGACATTTTGGGGCTTGTTAATCTTCTTTTGTAGTGTGTAGTTTTGGAAGTATAGGTTGTGTTTGTAGGAATAAGGAATCATGGGAAAGTCATCCAAACAAGAGCAACTAGATGAGCTTGAAGCCATAAACCGCCAACTCCAGGAAGAAAACTCTTTCCTAAGAGCTAATTTTTATTCCTTGGAAGAGGAAATAGTGCGAGTTAAAATCTAAGCCACAATCCTCTATAACCAAGAAAGAGGAGTATGTCAATGAGATGCTTGCACAAAGCAAGAAGTTGATGGGCTTTGTTAAAGAGTTGCAGGAAGAAATACGGACCAAGGATGCCCTCTTGGCAAAGTTGCAACAAGGTGAACATAAGAAGGAAATTCCTTCCAAATCAGATGCAGGTACTATGATAGAATGCACTGTAAGTTGTTCACATTTTAATTCTTCCTCTCATTCAATTTTAGATATTCCTTTGGGTCAGTTTGAAAAACACACTAAGGGAATTTGGTCAAATCTAATGGTTAAAATGGGATATAATGGATAAGGCCTTGGTAAAAATGAACATGGTGATGCTAATCCCATACAGGTAGAGGATCAACCTCAGTTTGTAGATTTGGGTTATTCTAGTGGGAAAATGGAAATTGGAGAAAGTTCCAAAGCAGCTGAAGGAAGACAAGCTTCCAAATGACCAAGGATCTACGTCACTAGAATTGTAGGATTCTTCCATTAAGAGGAACAATGAAAGGTGTTAGAAAATGGGTAAAAGTGGTAATCAGATTCCACATCCTTTCACTTACACTAAAAATAGCACTAAGGGAAAATCAAATCCTAAAACTTCTAAAAATCTCTTTCAGTCTGAACAATATAGCTTTGGTAGACAGAAGTATGTGTTTCCTTGCACGTTTTGTGAAGGTTCTAATCATTCTACAACATATTGTTGGAAGAGGAAAACAATGGTTAAGAATTTAATGCCTTTTGTGAATGATAAGGCAGGTGTTAAAGACCAATCTCACCAGGAAAGGTGAGAAATGGAAAAAATGTTACCTCTCCTAAACAAAGGAATCATTCTCCTAGACAGAGTTTAGGAAATGGAAAAATGGGTAAGACTCCTAAAAATAGGGAAGTTAAATTTTTTTCCCATTGTACTAGGAATGATCATGATGTTAAGGTTTTTGTTTTGTTCCTAAACAAAAAAATTGGAAAGTTGTTAACAAGAACAATATTGTAAAACCAAAGTAGTGTTAAACCTAACTAAAACTCACTTTAGTACTGAGAAGGTAAAACCACCTAAACGGAGAAATCCAAGTAACTAGATGGGTAAAACATTCCTCAACTTTATGTTTGCATTACAACAACCGGTGATAGTATGTAAACATTTTCAAAGCTATATTTTAGGGATTTTGATCCTATGTTAATATTCAGTTCTGAAATAATTTGGAAGTAGCTGTAAAGAAGATTTGAGTGATAAGTTCATCATACTCATATTCATCTTCTCACATTTTGGTTGTTTATTCTATTTCTGACAATAGTATGCATGGATATGGGCATCATTAGAATGTCTAGTTTGAAACTTGCAGTTTTATAATGTTGTCATTTGTGTAAATATTATGGATGCTTATAAGACCCATTTAAGCGCTTATTTGATATTGTAATAAATAGACAAAATTTTTATATCCACGTGTTATTTGCACTAATTTATAAGACCCTTATTTTGGGAAAATTTGATTTTTGTAACTATCAGATGTGGTTGCAATTAGGGTGTAAATTTATTACACTAACAAACTGGTTTGCAAAGGTACCAGGTGATCATTTTGCAGATTATGGCAGTTCACCAATTTGGGTAAGCATAAATTTTATATTCTATCCCTTTACAGTTCAGTGTATGGACAAAATATCTCGTATATTCACGTTGATTCAGATTTTGACTATAGCCATTTTGGGTGTTGATGGTTTAATGATTCTGGATAGTGAATATTTGTAGTTGTAATCAACATAATCACAAAGTGTCAGTTGAACACTAGCTTCCGTTATAGATGGGTGTTATTATCTGACTTATTATTTGTGATGGTGATACAATGTTTTGGGAAGATTCACGTGGATTCAGTTGTTGACTATAGCTATTTTGGGCGTTGATAGTCTATTTTATTCTAGATAGTGAATACTTGCAGTTGTTACAGTTTCAGATGGATAGTGGGCACTAGCCTAATTGTGGGTAGTTTAGATGTCTGGTATACTGATATGTGTTATGAAATTGTAATTTAAGTAATCGGTCATATCACAAAGTGACAGTTGAACACTAGCTTTCGTAATAGAATGGGTGTTATTATCTGGTCAATTATTTGTGATGGCATTATAGTGGGGTATGATAGTTCACAATTGTGTGTGCGAGTTGACGGTGGTTGAAAGCGTTTTCGGTTGAACACTAGCTTAATTAGGTGTTATTATCTGATCGGTTATGTAATTAGCTAATAAACTATTTGCATTTTATTAACCTATAATGTTATTTTGGGTTCTTGTATGTGTTTTTGCAATGTAGGAAGAGATAACATGTTTTGTGGGTTGATACATAGCTTTTTGTGGACAAAAAGCCTTCTCAATAGGGAGGAGTGATCAAGGGATATTTTTAGTGTCAAAAGTTCCCTAAAATTCCCTAGACCATTCCATTGTAGTAAAACCTTCAGAGAAATTTCTGACGAATGTAAGAACGTGAAAAACGGACACTCTGAGCTCAAGTTATGTTTGGTCAAAGTTCAATCCACATGGAAGTCAACTTTGGTCAACAGGTCAACAAGTGGACCAATGACAAGGGGACACGTGGCAATTGGCAACAAGGAAAAATTGATATTCTTGTAATTTTTTTAAAATCAGTTCCATGGTATAGATCTTTTCGCAAGCTTTCTGACACATTTTGAATGGACCAAATCTGAGTTCGTATGTGAAAGATATGCATAGTCAAAGTTATGGTCAGATGATGACGTGGCACACTGTGATGTGGACAAATGGCATATTATGGGTGTGACACTTGGCAGGTTTTTAGTGCATTTGGATTTAAAATAATAATAATAATATTTTATTTAATCCATTCAACAGAATAAGCCTAATCCCATGGGATAAGGAGGATTTTGTGGACAAAAATCTATTTAAAGGCTTGTCCTATCCTTTTCCCACCAAATGTGGGGTCAATGGCTAAATTGGGTGCCTAAACCTATGGAAGGGGGATTTGAACCCATAACTCATCTCAAAAGATAAGGGACCTTACCAACCCACCACTCTCTTGTAATTGGTATAAATGAATTGCACTTATATTTGTAATGGAGAAGTGTCAGGTCTATGTAAATGAATAAGGAGGTAGTTTTGGAAAAGTGCAATTTTGGGGGACTTTTGCTCACTTCCAGATCTCAAGTCATATATTAAATTTGTCCAAAATTTCAATAAGATCCCGATGGTATGATCATTTATCCAATTTAGAGCTTCGTGATAGATTTATGTTCGTTAAGTCACACAAAGCCGTAGAACCAAAAGGAGACACTGCTGCAAGTGGATCAGGAAGGTGAAGGACATAGGATGAGCTCCATTAACATTCTTCGAAGGTCTAAAACACATTTTTGCAGGTTTTTTATTCATTATTGGTTAATGTAAAGGTTATTATATTTACATATTTAACATTATTAATGGATCGGTTCACCACGAACCCGGGGATGTAAGAATTGTGAACCTCGTAAACAATATAGTGTTTCTTCCGAATTTTTATTTTCAGTTTTTGATATTTGTAGTAATTTACATTCCAAATATAAATATGGATGCAACTATAACCAGAATTGATAAAATTAGAAAAATCAATTAAATCGAAATAGTGACTTTTTAGGGCTTTGATCAAAAAGTGAAATTTTGAGTAAAATTGCAAACTTAATTTTAGTTTGAATTCAATCTTAAATCAGATTTTAAATCAATAATTTTGAGTATTAAGACCTCTTAAGTTGATTATATTTAATGATCCTTTGAAATGATTAAAAATTTTGGATTCAAACACCCATTTTCGGATCACGCAGGATGGTTAGGATCTAGCACGTGGAGGAAAATTAGTGGATGCCCAAGATAGCACCAGGACACGAGACCTTAATCAGTAAAGATTACCACACATGCTAAAGTGGCACACGCAAGAGAAGCATCGTACTGTGAAGCCACGTTCCCCAAGGAGGAGGTTTTTCATGCAAGGTACCCACCTCGGCTCATCGAGAAGGAGGTTTATCAAGATACCATGGAAGTGCTAAGTAATCTTCATGGTGAAATACAATACTTAAAGGAGAAAAAGAAATCATCAGAGAAATTCTAATCTGATATCGATGATTTGAGAGAAGCATGCAAAATTTTGTGCCAGACAACATCATTCCATTATTAGGAAGTTGGTTAAAAGGGAACACTTCACGCATAAGTATTGAAATAGGACATCAAATCCTACATGAAAATATTCCCCATGATAGTATTGAATATGACAAGGAAATTACTACGAATGTTGTTGTGGATAGATGGTTGTTGAGTAATATTTGGATAGATATAGGTGCGGAAGTAAATGTGCTTATATTAGATGCATGGGTACAAATTGGGAGAACCTCGCTGCAGCCATCATCTAATTTGTTGTTTATGGTGAACCGAACTAAGGCCACTCCTTAGGATTTTTGAATGATGCATCTATATCTATATAATGGGCCAAGTTCACTTTGGGGATTTTGAGGTATTGGCACTTGTCGAAGAAAACAATTTTTCAGCCTTTCTTGGAAGCCCTTGGTGTGATGCAAATAATCTGACTTGAGATTCAATAAGGGGTATATCAGCTTTGAAAAAGGAGGAAAGGGTTGTGATACCTATAACAGATGGGAATTCTACACTATGTGTTGAACCTCTAAGTGAGGAGGACTTACACAAAATCTATTTCTACACTTTTAAGGATCCACAAGTCAATGAGCCATCAAAGGAAGGCATCCTGCAAAGTGGGAGGATTATCACTCTATTAGTGATACTATGAGAATTTCTTATGACAATTTGGCTCATGGTACATATGAAATAATAGGGAGCGAGGTAACAAAAGTGGTTGCAGACACAATAAGGAACTTCGCTCTATTCGACGGATAGGTGGCGTAGTACCTTTGTATACATGATCGAAGATCTTGTTGTATTTTTTGAAGCCATGGAGGCACAAAGGTGCTTAGAAGATCCATGTTAGCATATGTCTTGCATAGGCCAATATCACACTGGTGGGTAGTTCATAGAGATAATCTTACAGAGTGGAAGGAGATCAGAATTGCCCTATCGACCAGGTTTGTAAGAAGCAATGCACCTATGTAGATCTACACTTATAATGGTGATCAACCTAATAAGCATCACATTCAAAAGTGTGAGAGACTCTGGATATGGGGACATGAAGCATTACCACCTTCACTCTGGGTGTATTGACTGTATTCTACTCTACAAGGATGTGCACACGCCTGCTATGTATATGCAAAAATAAATAGAGAGACTGGGAATTAGAAAAATTTGACTACATCAATGATCTAGACCTTTGACTACATTTAATCCCAACCTCTAATAGGAGAGGCATTAAAATTTGGCAAGTGGTTAACCATGGGATATAGTGAAAAGGTGGAGGAACTCATACGGGAATTGATGGATGAGACATAATCAGTGCATGTTTTGAAGAAGAATGAGAAGACTCCATATTGCTTGATTGTCCCTTTCTTAAGAAAGGAAAAATTAATATGGTGTACATCATGGATAATGAGGAACTTGAAAATTTTGATATTGACAATTCACGGGTGGCACATGAGGTCTTGGGTAGTGGAGATAAAGATGCACGTGCATACCATGAACCAAAGAAGACCAAAAAGGTCAATATAGGATCGGAGGCTAAGCCTAAGGAGGTCATAATTGGAGACTACTGGTCAAACTTGGAGGTGGAAAAGATCATGGAGTTACTCGGGGATAATCACGACTTATTCACTCAAGGGTATTATGAACTTAAAGGAGTGTATGAATCAATTGGGGAAATGAATATAAAGCTTAAGGAAGGTGCATGCACCATGAGAAAGAAACCTTATAGAATGAATCCTAATTTTTGTGAAAAGGTAAAAGAAGAAATTGATAAAATGTTGAAATCTGGAATTATCAAGCCCCTTGATGAGTCAGAATAGGTTAGTCCAATGGTGATCAGTATCAAGAAGGATGGACAAATTAGAATATGTGTGGACTATAGGGAGATAAATGTTTCCTATGTAATAGACCCATTCCCTACACCATTTACTAAGGAAATACTAGAGGGAGTTGTAGGGCACGAAATATATTCCTTCATAGATGGGTTTTCTAGGTATCATCAGGTTAGGATTGCTCAGAGGTACAGAAAAGAATGCATTCACTACTCTTGAATGGTCCAACTTTTCCTATATTGTGATGCCTTTTGGATTGAAAAACACGTCTCTTGTATTCTTGCATATAGTAGTTCGGGCGTTCTAATACTTTATTCACAATTTTTTGCAGGTTTATCTAGATGATTGGACAAAGTATGTGGGCTTGTGAAAGATCATTGTGACAATCAGTGGTTCATGTTTGAACAATGCAAAAATTGAGTATATCTTTAAACATCAAGAAGTGCATTTTTTTACACCTTTTGGAATATTGTTAGGGCATATAATTTATAAGGAAGGGTTGTTGGTTGATCTAGCTAAGGTTACAGTCATTCTAGGCCTGGAAGCACCTACAAGTCAAAGTGAGGTACACGAATTTTTGTGTCATACATGTTACTATCAAAAGTTAATCAAAGGGTATGGCAAAATTACTGCACCCTTGGAAGAATTACTAAAAGGAAAGTTACATTTTATTGGGCGTAACTGCAGCAACATGCATTTGAGATATTAAAAGATAAACTTACTACTACACCCATTCTATGTTTTCCATCATGGGATAAACCATTTCATGTGCATGTGGATGCTTCGACATGGCCATTGGTGCTCAAGTTAGCGCAACCTAGCAAAGGTATTATAGATCATCAAATTTTTTTACTAGTAGGAATTTTGCTCTGCGGAAAGGAATTATACAACTACAGAGCACAAAGCTTTGTCGGTGATCTATGCATTGCACAAGTTTCGATAGTACTTGTTAGCAACACCATTTTTGTTTTATACAGATCACATGGCATTAAAGTATTTGGTGAACAAACTAGTCTTGCAAGGGTGCATATGTAGATGGGTACTCCTATTTCAAGAGTTTGACTTCACAATTATGGTGAAGCTAGGGAAAAGTAATTGCGTGTGCCCAAACCACTTGTCTAGAATTCATCGGGAGAAGAAGCACAGAAAATTGAAGAAACCATGCCAGATGCACAGCTATATAGGTGATAATGCGTGCCCATGGAATTAGAAGACATTGTTGTCTTTCTATGAACTGTATGGCACCAAAAGGAATGAAAGCATTAGAAAAGAAACATCTTACTATACACACGACACCATTTATGTTAATCAGTGGTGACCTCTACAAGTTAGGAAGAGATGAAGTATTACATCATTGTGTATTAGAGCATGAACGCAAGGATATTATCAAAGAAGCCCATGGTGGTATTTTAGGTGGCCACTATACGGGTGATGCGATTGCCTAGAAGATCCTATTATTTGGATTATGGTAGGAGACATTGTATAAATATTTTAAGTCATATTGCAAGTTGTGTGACCATTGTCAAGCACCTAGGAAAATCAGGAAAAAGAGATGAGATGCTTTTGAGACCGATTAATAGTGCTTTGAACCATTTGATAAATGGGCCATTGAATTTGTGGGAACTTTTTCACCAGTCACACGTAGGACTGAATCATGCTATGTCATTACTTGCACATATTATCTAACACATTGGGTAGAAGCCACACCTATGAAGGTTTGTACGGTGGCTATAACAGCTAGGTTTTTATGGGAGAATGTTCTTACAAGATCTGGATGTCCTTTAAGTTTGAAAAATGATAGGAGTACACACTTTTTAATGAGACAATCAATATCCTATTAGATGTGTTTATGGTTACACACCATAAAACTAAACCCTATCATCCTCAACCAAATGGAACTACCGAGGATTTCAACAAGATTTTGAGTCAAACTTTGACAAAACATTTTGATGTTGGAAGAAAGGATTGGGATGATAAAATGTTAGTTGTTCTTTGGACATATAGAACAACTTATAAGAGATTGAACAAAGCCACACTGTTTGAGTTGGTGTTTGGTGTAGAATCTATTCTCCCAATATAATTTATGTTACCTTCTTTTCACATTATGTGTGCTAGACGTATAGCTTATGAGAAGGCTTTAGAAGAGTGTATTGAGACGATGACTCAACCTGGATGAGCAATGAGCCATAACATGATGGAGTCGAAGTAGGAAACAACTAGGTAAAAAGCATGGCATGAAAGATACATAAGGGATAAGAAGATTGAGATTGGATGAATGGTACTTTACAAATCTAAGTTCTTGCACCCTCCAAGAAAACTTAAAGTACACTTTTTGGGGCCGTATGTCATCACTCACATACTTGAAACAGTGTTTTCTAGTTAAAAGCACTTGATGGAACACGGCTACCCGGTTACTTCAATGGGAGTAGGTTGAAGCCCTACTATAAATATGTCTTGTTGGTGTTTGTAATAAGGTAGTATTTCCATTTAGATTAGGTTTTCAATTATGTATTTCCTTAATGTATTTCCTTGATTGTTGTTATAATTTGTCAATTTAGTTTTTGTTCTTGTGTAATCAGCACACTTGTGCGCATGAAGCTAATTATTATGTGAAGAATCTTTATGCACAGAGGATTGCACATACTTTTAGTGTGGGGTGCTTGTTTATATCTAAGTACAAGACTGTGGGAATTGAAATGATAAAGAAATAATATGCTATGGGTGTGCTTTAAATCAAATAAATATTGTTTCTCACAAGTTACTAAGGATGGATATGAAAGAAGGAACAATATAACGCAAGGCAAGAGAAGGCCATGATAACTACCAGGAGAAGGTACAATGATGAGGTACTCATGCGCAAGGGTGTGTGCTAAAGAGAATTTTGTGACTAGAGGGTAGTAAGGCACGCTAGAAGGTTATAAATGGGGTGTGAAGATGTACCTCACAGAATGAATGAGTTTGGTCAATGAATGAGGGATATTTGTTAGGTGAAGGAGGAATAAATACATCAAAATTTGAAAATATATATGAGGATGGGATGTGAATTCACTTTTATTGTTATTATTAAGATTATTGTTAATAACCCAAGTGCAAATAGCTGAGTGATCATTTTAAGGTGTGAGAGGTGTGCAACGAGTCGTGACAAATAGTTCTATGCGTTGAAGAAGCTTATGTTCTCGGTGGTGAAGGGTTTGAATGAAATGAGGTGATAGAGATGAGTTAGGGGCACATAATTTAACCTAGGGCACACCTTGAATCAAACTAGGGTTTGCTTTACACATTGTAGAATTTGAGTGGAAAATATATATAAAGGATTGTAAGGTAAAAGTGGCACCGTAGAAGGCAGTGTGGTATGAGTAAAAGGAAAGAAAAGTGTGGTTGTCAAGGAGGAAGAAATGGCTCCGTAAAGCAATTTTTTTGAGGTGCAATATCCAAAGGGGTTATTGTCAGCCAGAGTGGGATTCTCACATAAGGAAAAGAAAATTGAGTGAGTACAATCACCGTATAATTGAGAACAAGAAGGAGCTTGATGCATTGTTGAACACGAAGACAAATAAATGCACAACGGAAGATATCTTTGGTGTATGATGATGCTGGTGAGAATCTATTACAGAGGATAGGGGTTTACCAAATTTATGAGCTCCCTTATTTCGGGAAGTATGAGCCATTATACCAGTGGCTTATGAGCAGAGTGCATGAGGATTTTTTCTACTTTGCAGGGCATAGAGTCAGAATTTCAGCCACACTCATCTCCACGATGATAGGGTTGAAAGGAACAGGAGACAATTTTCGAGATGATTTGATAGATAAAATCCCAATATTGGAGACAAGGAAGGAGTTGGGATATAGAAAGGGTTTGCACGGTATGGACATCAAAATACTAAATAAGTATCCAGTTGTAGAAGTTGAATGCCCAAGAAAGGTGGTCACAAGTGAACACCATGTGGTTGCATTCTAGGATGAGTGAAGTGTCATCATGACTAAGGTGTTATCTAGTAAATTATAGGTTGTAGAGACAATCATTGAAGAAGTGTGCACAGGAGGAAAGATCAGCTTTGGAGTTTTCTCGTTATCACTAGTGTTCATGGAGATCGAGTTCTGATGGACCGAAGGAGAAGGTATGCGAGTGTCTTATGGAAATAAAACCAATACATAAACCATGCCTACATTTCTAGTTTCCATAATAACTATATGATGGAATTAAAACCAAAAAAAATAGATATAACTTCCATTATCTACATACTACAATGTATCTATGTCAATACATTGTATATACAGATACAAATAAATCTCTCAAAACTATCATGTACGTCTCACCTCTTCGGCACGTAGGATGGTATATATAAGTCAAAAGTAAAAAATAAACAACAATCTCCATAATTTCCTCATCCCTTGGAGGGTCTAGTGAATTTTACACTCTCTCCTATCCCCTCAACTAGCCTCTCTCTTTGTGAAATATTCACCTTCCAATGACCCTTCCCATGAAACCGGTGGCTCCCTAAACTACTGGCATAGCGGGTCCTTGATCTAAACCTATGACTGGGTGCCTATTGTGCTCTATAAGTAGAATATATGATTAAATAGATACCACTCTTTGACATGTGATCCTCATATTATTTGGCCTCTACCAAAAAATCTTTGTATCAAGTACATAAATATCACCCGTGGTGGTGGCATCGTTATCTATATTTTTTTCTTGAGGTTGTGGACCCTATGCCAGTTGTAGTGGTCCATATACCTGTACCTATGGTAATGAACCATATCCCTGTATTTTCATCCTATCACGTGCCCTTGGAGGTGAGGGATGGTAAGCCATGTGTCCCCCACCTCTAACTTGTTCTTGTGCATCCGCTAACCGTGTCTATAATGAAGCCACTAGTGCCTATATACCGGTGACATGAATTTGCAATCTTTGCAACTTGCCTCCCATCTCGGGATTATGCCCGCACCGCTACTAACTATTCATTTAGTGTGATCACCTACATGTCTAAAGTAGTTACATGTGCATGTACCGCCATAACCTTCCTCTATAGACTATCCCTCACATTGATCACTATGGTCAAATCGGTCATTCTGGCCCGACTAGTTTATCTTATAAGTGTGTGGCCCACAACTTCCTATACTATGGTGTGCATGCAAAATCATCTATCATCACATAAAATTCCTACTCCTCCACTCGTGTTGGTGGTTTCGAGATGTGGAATAGGTAATTGAATATCCACATCCTTTCGGCAAGATCTTGTGGGAATGGTGGTGTAACGTCTTATTGTAAACCAAACTAGCGTCTTTCCCACTCTACGGATGTGAACTCATGCATCTTTTCCCTATGCCCCTCAATCTATCTAAGAAGTTTTAAACCCTCCATCTCTACCTCTATTCCCATAAACTCTTGATACGTAAGGTAGGGCTTCCATAGAATCTTGACATGTGATTAGATAGTTAGTACCCTTTAATAATATGTTATATCTTGACTCACACCATCAACCCTCACCTACTCTCCAATCTGCAGCCACCACCTATATATTTTCATGTATACACCAACCTCCCACCCTTTTCTTGGTAGTCCAAGTTCATGTAGTCACATAATTTGATCATATACGCAATAGTGTTATAGATAAATACAATCTGTCCCAATGCCCAATTTCATCCCCAATTTCATCAAATTTAAAAAAATAAAAAATAAGTATTTTCCTACCCTATTTTCTCAAAACATCAAAATTTAGGATTAAATCCTACCTCTACTTAATGTCGCCTTTATGCTTGAACCTCTAGAGCCTACACACAATTTCCCTCTAAACCTTCTCGTGCCTCTTCCATGTCAACTGCCTCTCCAAACTCTCAACCAATCACACTCACTCCTAGTTACAATTGGACCCCTAACCTCACTCCTCTAACAATTAATCTCTTTCAAGATCACCACACTATCCCTATCTATCATTTTTCTCATGAATATTCTCTTGAAGTCATTTTCCAAATAGAAAAATCCTCAAATGAGTACTTTTGGGTTGGGATTTCCATTTTAACTCACCACCTTGGAGATTGACATCGGTCTAGTCATACCCTCGGTGGATCGGCATTAGTCACACACACCAGTATTGGTTCTCCACCAACCGACATCGGTTACTGGTCAATAACCAAACCAACCTCATTTTGACCTAATTTTTGTGTTGCATCCCCTTTTCTCGCCGCCACAACCATAAAACATCATTAAACACCCACCTACTGGAATCGTAACCTTGTTAACTCCCTAAGGTTACTTAGGGCACATTTACCTCACATGTATACCCTTGTTGTACCGAGTCCACCTATTTGACAATAAAACTCACTTTCTTGTTCTATCGTGTGATAATGCTACCTATGTTGTTTCGTCCTGGACCTTACCTTTCCTTATTTCGTAATGTTTATCTTGACCAAACCAAACCTTTTGGTGTTTTGGAACACACCTATACTTGTTCCTGCACCTTGACCCATTGTGTTTCCTAGAGCACTTCTTATACCTTACATACCTAGACCACGTCACCCTTTTTTGGATAAACTATCAACCATTCAAAATGTAGAGTTTTTGTTCTCATCAACATAGTACCTTGTTACATTTTGAGTGTGTGTGTGTGTGTGTGTTTTCTTGCCTCAACCTTATCACACCTATTACCTATACCTACACCTACACCTTACGTCAGTTATCATCACCTATCACCTTACCAAATCCATCGCTAATTCGGCCCCACTTAATTAGTTCTGGTTTGAGGGGGTCGCCTCCACCCTTACCTACGAAACCTACTTCTTGTTTTCTTCATCATCACTTATTAAGAAAAGCTAAATGACAAAAATAGGAAAATGTAGACACCTAAAATTGGGTCGCAATCCTCTAATCCATTTTCAAATAACATATTCCCTTACCATAACCTTGTTCACACATTTTAATTAATTAATTAATCTAACTATCAATAATGGGTTTATTACCACCTCACCCTCCTCCCTCACTGTCCACCTCACCTTAGACCCATTCCAGGGGCATTTAACTAAGCGAGACTAGGTCATCACTCCTAGCATCAACTCATCACTTCACTTAACTAGAAAAGACTCTTTCAAAAATAATACTTATTATTAACCACTTCTTCTATTGATCAAAGAACATTTGATAGAACTCACAAAAGAAGTCTGCACGGAAAGCATGCCAGTTTAAGGGTGCAAATGGATACGAAGAGCATGCACATGCATGGTAAGTTTGACATCAAGGACATAGCCTATTTTGAGCTTGAATACCTATTTTTAGATGATGGCATGCATAACACACCAACAATGCAAGGATGTGCATGCCACGTATTTTCTATCCTTAGAGTATCAGATCGAAGCTTGTTTTGCATGGAGATGAGATAAGAATAGGATTATCACTTTAGTTAACTAAAAGAGGTCTATAGATAGCACACTTGCATGTGTGGCTATGCCTATAAGAAACACATGTTTATTAATAGAATTTAGCCTATTTTTGGAATAGAGAAGCGGTGAAGGGAAAGTCCCCACCATATATATATATATATATATATATATATATATATTATGCGAATCATATAGATAGATAGAGAGAGATAAAGACATATAGAGAGATATATGACTGAATTACTATATCATATCCATATGCGCATTGGAATAGACTTCCATTATTATAAGGAGCTTCGCATTTATTAATAGATGGAAGTTATTCTTTGAATCTAAGTGTCATTCTTGTGTGTAATCAAGTAGTGCATGTTCTTGATTCAATCATGATTATTGTTTAAACTTGTTCTTTCATAAATATGAATATGGTATGCATTATAGAATGATGGATTAGTTATGGATCTATATGTTTATTCCTTCATCACACTAAAATCCTTCTACAAAAACCCTAAAGAGGGGCCTGGTACCTTTGTGTGCTTCAGGTGAGCGCTCGATCGATCTTGAGTGAAGTTTCATTGCGACTAAGGTGTTATTTGGTAAATTCTTGGTTACATCATTGGTTCTGTTTTGGGACCTCTTTCTCAATTTTTTTAGGATGGTTAACTCTAGAAAATATTGAGTAGTGGATACACAAACTGGAGGAAGAATATGCATGGTAATTCAATAGTGGATCGAGTTTAAGACACACACTTGGGTAGAACAGAATCTGCATGACAACTTATATGAGAGATTTTCTCCATCATTCCAAAGTAGAATTATACGATTTGGCTTATTTCTTATGCATCTAAGTGGAATTGAAGGTATCGCATAGTTATCCATCCATAGGAATAATTTCAGGCCCTTTATGATGTTGACATGATCCGGAACCACACTTTTGATACATGGTTTTGCAGGTGTTCTAAATAGTTATATTCTAGAATATTCAATTTTGACATATTCTTTCCAGAGGTACATGAATTCTAGTTTTTGTTGTATCCTAGAGGAACATATCTACAAGGCATTCCCATGGCAATCAAGATCTTGATGGTAACTTTTAACCTAGAGAGTAAACCGATGGCTAACTAAACCTCACCGTGAACAAGGGCAGGAATAGGTTCGGTGAAATACGGAAGACATAACAGCAGAAAGACAGAGAGAGGAAATGTGGATTATAGATAATGAGGTGCACAAGAGGGAGATAGAGAAGATGTGTACCATTACAGAAAGTATGGCGTTGAGGAGAGAGATGGCTCATAAAGGATTTAAAGCTCATGTAGAAGACGTCTAGCTAGACCATTAAGAACTCCACCATCTTGGAAAGCATGATAGAGATCCCCCTTGGCCTCATGCAAAAAGTACACCAATAGAGACTACTTGGGCCGTAGGTGCGCATCTTTACCCACCTAGTGATCTAGCTGTTGCACTTGGTTTTTCAATATATAGTATAAATAGTAATCAACAAGTAAGATTGGGAAGTAAGAGAGGAAGTACATCAATAGTAGGACAAATGACTTTAATGTTATTCAGAGGTGTGTTTTCGGATGCATCGTCTACACACGAACATAAGCATGCTAAATGTTACATTCACCTCTTGAAGTGGAACTACCTCGAGAGAATGTAGGGGTTCAATATAGTAATATTGTCGAGCACAAGGGAGTACATCTCCAAGTCCTATTCTAGCTACTAGTGGAGGGTCGAAGGTATAGGTTGTTCTAGTTCTTGTGGATCGGTGGTTCTAGAGGCGGAGGAAACACAAAAGGTTCTGGATCAGGTGGTCAAGGTCCGCAACAACCACATAACATTTATATGGAGATTTATCTTCATCTTCCATAGTATAGAGGCATAGATGATGTTGATGAGCATGTGCACATGTTTGAAATTTTATGGTGCACTAAAGGGATCATGTCTCATTGAGCATAAGGAAAGTCAATTTGCTACTACATTATAGGGACGTGCACACATCTAGTACAATAAGTTTGACCCTAATTAAATTTGTGTGGATTATACAACGTTGAAGGATGCCTTCTTAAAAGAGTTCTATATCCTAGAATTTGAGCATAAATGTATTAGCGCACTCAAAGATATAAAGCAGGCACCATTGACACTTCTATCTAAGATTTCTTATGATATTCATGCCATCTAGTATGCACAATGGTTTTTTGGGGGATTGATTACACCATTCAGAAGAGCACTATCACATAAGACATACATTGATCCACACGAAGCCTTTGGAAGCATATGTTCATGCTTTGAGGTAGTTGGGATCATTGACACTAGCATTAGTCCATTCTTAGAGTACAGATTACGAGATATGGCTAAAAATTTTGAGAATCTATGAGAAAATTCAGCCCATGAAATGCGCTCAGGAATTTGGTGTACAAATTGTGAAGTAGAAGGTCACACCAATGATAGTTGTCCTCGTAGAACAATACGCTCATTACTGTTAGACTATGAGATCTAGAATTAGAATCATGATGCTAGTCATTTTCCTTTGTTACAATGCGTGATAAGGAAGAATGTATCTAGCTTTTACAAAATTTGTAGGTCCACGACCCATGATATAGAGGATTGTTAATTGATTGGTCAGATCTAGGATGCTAAAGACATTGGGGTATAACAGATAAGTGTAATATATAATTCTAAGGGTAAGAATGAGCACTAGGATCAGGATCATAATAAAATGTGCTTTGACAAGAATGAGGGCCGCTTTGAAGGAGGTTATGGAAGAGGACGTGGATATCGCGGTGGATATGGAGGACCAAACTATGGTGGAAGAAGAAGCAAGTATCCTCAAGGAATGTGTTATACATGCTGATCCCTTGATCCTTATAGGCATGAATGTCCCAAGAATGTTACATGTTATTTTTGTGGAAAGAATCATAGCTATGAGGAGTGTCCAGGACTTATATGAGCATCTAAGTTAACAACATAAGCATGAGAACAAAGGCACATAAATGGTTAGGATCCAGTAGCGCATGGAGAAAAATTAGTTTATGCCCAAGATAGCATAAGGACCTAAGGCCTTAACTATAAAGATTACCACATGTACTTGAAGTGGCACACACAAGAGAGGCATCCTACCAGAAGCCTACAATCACAAAGGAGGAGGTTTTGCATGCAAGGTATCCAAATCCGTCTCATTAGAAGGAGGTTTATCACAATACCATGGAAGTGCTAAGGAATCTTCAGGGTGAAATATAGTACTTAAAGGACCAGAAGAAAGCATTAGAGATAGTCCAATTTGATATCGATGATCTGAGAGAAGTATGCAAAATGTTTCACGAGGAGAACATCATTCCACTATTAGGAAGTAGGTTAAAACGGAACAATCCACACATAAGTATTCAAACGGGACAACAGATCCCGCATGAAAATATTCCCCCTGATAACATTGAATATGACAAGGAGATTACTCTAAATGTTGTTGTGGATAGATGGTTTTGAGCAATATTCTGATAGATACATGTGCGGAAGTAAATGTGCTTACATTATATGCATGGGTACAAATGGGGAGAACCCCATTGCAGCCATCATCTAATGTGTTGTTTATGGTGAACCGAACTAAGGCCACTCCCATAGGTGTTTTGAATGATGCATCTATAACTATACAAGGGCCAAGTTCACCGAGGATTTTAGGTATTAACACTTGCAGAAGTAGATAGTTTTATAGCATTGCTTGGAAGCCCTTGGTGTTATACAAATAATGCTTTGACTTGAGATTCAATAAGGGGTATATCAGCTTTGAGAACAAGGAGGAAAGGGTTGTGATACCTATGATAGATGGGAAGTGTACACCATATGTTGAACCTCTATGTGAGGAGGACTTAAAAAAAATCTATGTATGTGATTTTAAGGATCCAGAGGTCAATGAGCCATCAAACGAAGGCATCCTACGGTAGGAAATTCTCACTCTATTAGCGATACTATGAGAATTTCTTGTGACAATTTGGCTCATGGTACATATGAACTAATAGGGCGTGATGTGAAAAATGTGGTTGTACATAAGAAGGGACTTCGCTCTATTCGACGGATAGGTGGCGCAGTACCTTTGTATACATGAGCAGAAGATCTTCTTGTATTTTTGAAGCCATGGAGGCATAGTGCATAGACTAAGTCAAGAGAAGAGACATGTTAGCATATGTCTTACACGAGAACAACATCGCTGGTGGGTAGTTCATAGAGATAATCTTACAGAGTGGAAGGAGATCAGAATTTCCCTATCTACCAAGTTTGTAAGAAGCAATGCACCTACATAGATCTGCACTTATAATGGTGATCAACCTATTAAACATCACCTTCAAGAGTGTGAGAGAATCTAGACATGGAGACAGGAAGCATTACCACCTTCACTCGAGTGCATAGACTGTATTCTACTCTACAAGGATGTGTACGTGCTCGGTATGTATATGCAAAAATAAATAGAGAGATTGGGAATTAGAAAATTTAGACCTTTGACTACATTTAATCTCAACCTCCAAATGGAGAGGCATTAAAATTTGGCAAGTGGTTAACCATGGGAGACAAGTGAAAAGGAGGAGGAACTCATACAAGAATTGATGGATGAGACATAATTAGGTGCATGTTTTGAAGAAGGAGAAGACTCCATATTGCTTGATCATGCTTGTCTTAAGAAAGGAAAAATTAATATGGTGTACTTTGTGGATAATGAGTAAGTTTAAAATTTTGATATTGACCATTTATAGGGGGCACGCGAGGTTTTGTATAGTGCGAGATAAGGATACACACGCATACCATGAACTAATGAAGACCAAAAATGTCAATATTGGATCAGAGGTTGAGCCTAAGGAGGTCATAATTGGAGACTACTAGTCAAACTCAGAGGTGGAAAATATCATTGAGTTACTTAGGGATTATCAGAACTTATTCCCTCGAGGGTATCATGAAGTTAAAGGTGTGCATGAATAACTTGGGGAAATGAAGATAAATATTAAGGAAGGTGTACACCCCATGAGAAAGAGATCTTATAGAATGAATCCTAACTTAAATGAAAAGGTAAAAGAAGAAATTGACAAAATGTTGAAATCTTGAATTATCAAGCCCCTTGATGAGTCAGAATGGGTTAGTCCAATGGTAATCAATATCAAGAAGGATGTGTAACATTCCCATTTTAATACTTTAGAAATAAGGAAATATTTTTTTGCATGATTAATGTTCTTTGTTCTAAATACATAATTTAGAACACACATCTCATAACAATCATTCTTATAACGAGATAACCATATGCAACTGTAATGACTCGATGTACCACCGATCTATTCATTCCATGACTCAGTGAACTACCGATCTATTCATGTGTAACATTGAGCTTGGAGTTTTCTACTGAATACTTCATATTCATGGTTCTCTTACCCTATTCCGGGTTCTGAGTGATCTATCCAAGGAACCTATCTAAATAATTGTTACCACTATTCATCGCATCATGATCCTTAGACTAGGTGACATAGGACAACGTAATCAGTAGCTTGCGATACTTTGGCCAAAGATTTATAACATACTGTTCATATTACTTATTCCTTGACGGCATACTCATCAATCCGAATATGTCCTTCACCCCACTCTATTGTTATATAGAACGTCTTATACTGACTTATAACAGTCCCCTTGTCCCAAGGTTTCACTCTAGTTCGGATTAACATCATATTCCATGATATGAAGAGGCTCATAAAGACTAAGGGTAAATTGGCATACTGGGTCAACCGAAGTTAACCCCGTGTGCCAAGGTACCCTGAGTCTCAAATGGCTTCCTCGTAACCTGATTATGGTCCTAACCAGTCCCGGAGATAAATCTTGATCAAGTTCGGTGTGTAAATCTCAATGATCAATGCAGAAGGGTGTTGCCACATGTCATTTGCATTGTTGTATCCTCGAGAAGATCCTAATATTCTCAAAGGTACAACCTTGCAGTTGACGTGTGTCAACATCCTATGGAACAACCTCAAAAATATGTACATACCTCTAAGAATTTACTTACGTTAAGTTATATTTGGGTTACAGAACTACATATTTTGGCATCCTTCCCTAACCCCAAGTTCAACACTCTTTAATTTACCTTTTTGTAATTAGGGTTCATCTTTACAAAAGGTTCTTAATTAACTTAAGGTTGCTTTCTTGTTTTCGGTTGGGACCTAACAACCTTTTATCCAAAAAAAATTGGACAACAATTTAAGTTTCATTATTTTTTAATAACTTATCCAACAAAGGAAATGTATCAAGCTAATAGGTGAGATATGTCGACTTAATACTATTAAGTCTTTGTGATTCATAACCATATTCCTTTTATAATCGAGTGCATTACAAGAGAGGAAATTCCTCTTCTTCTTATAATTGCATTTTAGGGCTTAACCCACTCTCAATGTTCCTTATAAATGTAGTGATCTTATTTACAATTTTTAATCACAATCATAAGTTATAAAGAATCACTAATCAAGAATGTAGTATTCAGCCATATAATTAGCTATGGCTTACTTAATAAATTCATCTATATTCCATTGTATAATAACAATAAGAATGCACACTCATTCATATAGATAATAAGAAGATCATCCCAACAAGATAAGTTACACAATCCACATAAGTAATATCTCACTATTTCATTCATTTCCAAACCCATACAATTACAACTTATGCACTTTGGGCATACTTTAAGACAATAGCCTTCAAACAAAAGAGATAAATTGTCTTTTCACAATACGGTTTAGAAATAAAATCATAATTCTTCATAACAACCAATTTAGAACAATCAATGCATCATATAAGATTTTTCCTTCCTTTACCACTTACGAATTCCATCTACAAAAATTACTAGCACGGGTTAGTTCAATGAACTGAGCATGATAAGCACTAATCCTTAAAACAATTACATTCCACTAATTGTTTCAATTAAACAACCTTGTTATAATGACATCAATTACTTCATACTTTCTAAACTTAAAGTGAAGTCAATATAAAGAGTCCTAGTACACTGTTAAAACAAAATGGATAGAAAGAATATTCTATTTTACTTGTCCTAAATTTAAAGTATAATTGATTCCAACAATTACCTTCACAATCCAAAATCATAATACACTCTAAGTTTTCTTCCTATCAATTATAATACAACTTCATATCATAACTTAAGTTACAGACGTAATTTCAACTTAATCTATTTTAGATGATTCATCTCATTTCTTGCAAGAAAGTAAGAAGGAACAATCTATTTATTATGCACCTAATCATCCGAAAAAGCTGAAACAATGTATATCATGATTTGATCACCTTTTATTTAACACTAAACCACTTGAAGTATTCATCCCAACAGGTTCATAGAAAAGTAATTTATACAGAAGGAATGAATTACTACCACCTACAAGTTCTCCTACCAATCTGTCCTTCATCTTATTATACTTGATTTTCAATCAATGACAAGTATGCAAGGCAATAAATACTAAATTACTATGCAAATAGAATAACAAAATAGTAAGTTTAAAACAATATCTTAACACTACTGTAAAATGAAAGGAATCTTCCAGGTTAGGATCCCTAATCCTAATGTTTCTTTCATCTTAATATAATAATCTACCATCCCATAACTTTATTGATTGAGTTCCTTAAATAATTCTAAGAAAGATTATATTAACATTCAAGAAGAGATCAATAAAAATTTATTTCTTTTAAAGCCCCTTCCCAACCTTCCTTTTCAACTCAGAGATAAAATAGAGATGATCAAAACACTATTGTAACCAAGTTTTAGAACTAAATCAAATTTCCAAGAAATAATAACCATTTAATAAATCTAATCAAGGAAGAAGAATCTGTTTCTAGCACTTAAGTACATTCAACAGTTTGGTTCAGGTAGAGCCACCATATAGAATTACCCTTAGATCCCTACAGGATCTACCACTATACATCCAATGAAACCAATATCAACATTTAACATAAAACATTACAACCTATCAAACTCAATATAAACCCGATCCAAAGGAAACAAGCTACTTTCCTTCATATGCTCGAACCATTCGAGATTAAAATCAAGTTAGGTTAAATTAACGTTTTCCCTTGATTATAAATTAATCCAATACTAATCTAGTTGGACCAATTCATCATCCGGTGCCATTTCAATATAATACACTAAACAAGATTGAATATTCAGTATTTATAAACGTATTCAAATCCTGTTTTCAAAAACACCCAAGGTCGAAATGTTCAAACCATTATAATAATTATATAATAACAGTCAGATTAAAAACAGGTCTTCCATATGCTTCAACCCATTTCAACTCTAATGTCAATTCCTAAGTATGTTTAAAAACCCAGAATTGATAAACACAATTTCTTATTACAACTTTTCCAAGATCAACCAAGAATTCACAAGAAGAACACAAAATCCATTCAATGACTAATCTTTCAGTATATACCCGTATTGCTAACATTCATGGTTACCTTAAAAATAAACAACTAAACCATAAACTATATTACTCGTAGTACCTGTAAATTTAAAAAGCAATCAAACCCCTTCACAAGAGGAGATACGGATTTAAATCATTCAATAATTCCAAAACACGCAACTTGTAATACCAAGTTTCGAGAGTATACCAACCACCCATCAACAAAATCATTGACCAATTTCCATGAACATGAACTCGTTACAGTTAGAGTTTCTCATGGCGAAGCAAACAATCTATTACTTCATTCATAGCCAAGCAATAAGAGATTTCCATAGTATTAAAAAAGTAGCCTTTTAAAACGTTTCCTTCCATGGAACAAGTTTTTAATCTAATAAATCAATCAGATAAGAACTTACAATAGTCGCTAGTGGTTTACCCAAATGGGTATGAAAACACAACTGTTCACAAAAGAAAAACCCCAAATCGACAAATACAACCAGATCGTTAACAAAGATAAGGATCTTAACAAATCGAACACATTCACCAATTTCATCACCAAGAAAACCCTACGAAGTCCAAGATGCTCACTTAGTTACAAATATATAGCAAAGAAAGGTAAAGTGATAGTTCCAAATGGATTAAGAAACTCCAAGTTTAATCCACAACAAAGGAACAAAAGAACAATGAAAACAAGTTTCATTCAGAACCCAAAATTTCCACGTTCAACCTAGAACCCAAGTTTACACAAAACCCACAAATCATTTTTACCAGTCAAGCAAAAATGCACATATATCATCAAAATAAAGTTCTTTTAATAAAAACATTTAAAGGAAAGCAAGATTTTAATAGTTAGGGCCTATCATGCTTGATAGTGTCGCTAAAAATTCAAAGAAGACCTCTGGATGAGCTCGCCCTTTCTCTTCTTTTCCACGAAAGATTAAACAACAAAATATTGCTTCCTCCATGCCTTATATATTCCCCACGACATAGAAGTAGGTTTGAAACTTTCAAAATTTCCATGCAACGAAAAGTACACTATTGGTTAGAAATACTAGTGCTCATGCAGAGTGAAAACGAAAAGCATAAAAAAGAAACAACCAAACAAAATTTCCTTTGCATGTCTCCCAAATCGGTTCAGGATTGAGGAACTATACAAATTAATTGCATTAAATTCATTTCTCTTGCCTATTTTCCATTGCCACCACCCGCCAAAGTTGGCAAGCTCCACATTAATATAAACAAGAGTTTCCATTTTTAGAGATGCTGCCACGTAAGCCCCCACTTACCAAATTAACCTCCGCTAACTTGGCAAGTACTCCTGTCCTCTCAACCTTATCCCCGCCTTAAATTCCATAGAAAACACCGCCCAAAACTTGTGACCCCTTAGGTTCCCATTCATAGGACTAGTTTAGGATAGGTTAGTGACTTAGGTTAGATCATAGGTAAATTTAATTTTAACACCTTAGGATATAACATTAGTCACTCACCTTAGTATTAGGTTTAGATAACCCTTAGGTAATATCAAGTACATAGTTTAGGACTAGGTTAGATTAACTAACCTTTGCAACAATAGGTTATAGTTTAGATTTAAAAACTAATAACCTTTGATTCTAGCTTAGGTCCACTTAGATAGGCTAAAATCATCATTTAGAATTCAAACAGAATACAACGTTCCCAGATCAGATTCTAGATTTGCATCAAATAAAATAGCTTTAGATGGGAAACTCACATATCTTACCTGGCTTAAGGTCTAGGTTCTTTCCGATGCCAAAATGAATGAAACCAAATTTCGATTGCAATGACCTGCTAGGATTAATTTTCGAAATCCAACAAAACTTTCCACTATGGAAATATTTTCATATGAAGGAGATTTAAAAGAACTTATATATTCTAAGTTCAGTCAGACTTAATAATTCACGAAATGTCAATACATAATTGTTCATCCCAAATATAATTAAAACATTCCTTGGATCAATGCAATTGATCCAAGGATGAGTCATAGAGATAGATAAGTCTACAATCTCCCGAAATCAGATTGCACTCATATGCGAGAAATGAAAGAAAATGAATCCAAGCATATTCTAGTTCAATCAAAGATCTTAAGAGTAGAAAAGACACAACCAAATCAAGCATGACTTCCCGAAACCAAAAGAACATATCCTCATATGGGAAAATCACATATCAACACTTGAATGCAAAGGAGAAAGTAACAACAGTTCAGGGTGTTACATGCTTCCCTCCTAAAAGAATCATCATCCCGATGATTACACATTTTATTTACCTTATGGTCAGTCAATTATTTTTTACATACTTATCAAATCAACTATTTCAAACTTTATATAGTTCCAAAAAAATTAGTATTATGTTACTGTTTATTCAAACTGAATAAATTTTCCCCCAAAATCGGCTAACTTAATGTCATGTAATCAGATAAAATCACAATTTTTATCGGTCCAATTTGATTCAGCTTGTTAAAAAAGAAAGGGAAAAGCAGTTCTCATATCTTCTAGATTTTCCCAAGTTGCACTTTCTTCGTTAAAATGGTCCCACTGTACCTTACATTGTCATATTTCATGATTTTTCAAATGTAACCGTGGTTGAGTTTCTAAAGCACTCGAGTGGGTTTAAGCATGATTATTCCTAGGTCTTGGACCTACAAGGAATTCCAATTTAACACATGTGACAAATCTGAAACATATTTCTTAAGCAAAGAAATATGGAAAACATCATGCATTCGTGACAAAGTAGGTGGTAATGCTAATCGATAAGCTACGGGATTGATTACTTCAATAATTTCAAAAGGTCCCACAAAATGAGGTGATAACTTGGCAGCCTTGCCAAAAGTTATAGAACTCTTTCTTGTTTAACACAAAGAAAAAGCTTTTCACTAAGTTCAAATTTCCGGTCAACCCACTTTAAATCAGCATAACTCTTCTGCCTATCTGCTACTTCTTTCAAGTGTTCACGAATCATTTTAACTTTCTGTTCCATTTCCATAAGGATTTCAGGCCCAATTACCTCTCTATCCTCAATGTTGTCCCAACTAATAGGGGTTCTACATTTTCTTCCATAAAGTGCCTCGAAAGGTGCCATCTTAAGAGAAGCATGATATGTATTGTTGTATGTAAATTCAACTAATGGGAGATACTCTTCCCATTTATACTATTGATCCATGCAATACATCCGTAACATATCTTCTAACACTTGATTTACTCTTTTAGTCTATCCATCCATTTCTGGATGATATGCAGAACTGAAGTTTAGTTTAGTTCCAAGAGCTACATTAAGCGTTTGCCAAAATATTGACGTCATTCTAGGATCCCTATCTAATATAATCAATTCAGGTACTCCATGTAATCTGAAAATTTTGTGTACAAATCTTTTAGCTAAAACAAGAGAATCATCCTTTAGATTTCTAGTAATAAAATGAGCTACTTTTGTTAGTTTATCAACAACTACTAAAATAACATCATGTTTATTTCTTGACATAGGCAGCCCTTGTACAAAATCCATACTTATTACTTGCCATTTGTACTGCGGTATGCTATGGGGATATAATAAACCAGCCGGGTGCATATGTTCCGCTTTCACCCGCTGACATTCAAGACAATGAGTCACAAAATTAACAACATCCTTTTTCATTCCTTTCCAGAAATATTGTTGTTTTATATCAGCAAGCATTTTAGTAATACCTGGGTGTCCAGAAAAGGGTGAATTATGAAATTCAGCTAACAATTTCTTTCTCAAATCATTAAGCAAAGGTATGTATACTCTATTTCCATAACGTAAGATTCCTTCATTGTCGAAATGAAAACCTTTATACCTTTCATCTTTTGGATCTGTAGCAAGCGTTGTTTTTACTTGCTGAAAGTATAAATTAGATTCCATTGCACTTTTACTTCATCTTTAAACTAAGTTCTTAATGTTATAAGAGCAGAAATGTGCTTCCTATGACTTAGAGCATCTACTACTCTATTCTCTTTTCCTTTGATGTAACTTATATCAAAATCATATTGAGACAAAAATATATTCACCTTTGTTGTCTTGCATTCAGATTAGGCTGAGTGAAAATGTATTTCAGCCCAAGATGATCAGTTTTCAACTCAAAAGGTTTACCAAGTAAATAATGCCTCCAAACTTGAAGTGCATGTACTATGGCAACAAGCTCTAAATCATGTGGAGCATAATTCAACTCATGTAACTTAATTTTTCTACTTTCATACGCTATGACATGATCATTTTGTAACAAAATACCTCCAAGGCTTTCCCGGATGCATCCGTTACAATAGTAAAGTCTCCATTAGGATCAGGTATAGCCAAAATAGGTGTTGAAGTCAACTGACTTTTCATATTTATAAAAGCAGATTCACATTTATCATTCCAAACAAATTTCTTATCCTTTTTCTACAATGAAGTTATCGGTGTAGCCACTTTAGAAAAATCTTTAACAAATTTTCTATAATAACCAACAAGGCCCATGAAGCTTCTTACTTCATGTACATTCTTTGGTGCAAGCCACTCGGTTATAGCCACTATTTTAGAAGGATCTACAACAATTCCTTCTTTACTTATAACATGACCCAAATAATGAACTTCGGTATCAAAGAAAGAACATTTGGATAACTTACCATATAACCTTCTCTTTCTCAAAATTTCCAAGACTACTTTCAAATGCTCATTATGCTCCTTGACACTTTTAGAATATATGAGAATGTCATCTAAGAATACAAGTACAAACTTGTCCAAGTATTCTTGAAAGATATTATTCATTAAGTTCATAAAAGTTGTAGGTGCATTAGTTAATCCAAAGGGTAAAATCATGAATTCATAATGTCCATACCTTGTCTAAAAGTTGTTTTATGAATATCTTCATCTTTAATTCTTAATTGATGATATGTGGATCGAAGATCTATCTTGGAATATACCGATGCTCCACATATATGATTAAATAAATCATCAATTCTAGGAAATGGATGTCTATTTTTGACGGTTGCTTTGTTTAACATCCGATAATCAATACACAATCTAAGTGTTCCATCTTTCTTTTTCACAAATATCACTGGTGCTCCTCAAGGTGAAACACTTGGTCTAATCAAGCCTTTAGACAAAATTTCTTGCAACTGAGCCTTAATCTTAACTAACTTTGTGGTAGTCATTCGATAAGGTGCTTTAGAAATAGGTTTTGTACTGGTTTGATTTCAATGGTGAAGTCAAATTCCCTTTTGGGTGGTAAACCTGGTAATTCTTCTAGAAATACGTCACTGAAATTCTGCAACAATGGGTAATGTTCCATGTAAACACTATTTTTTCTTCTATAGATTCAGATATTTTTACCACATACAAGGTACAACCTTTATTTTTGGCCTTTTTAAGTTGCATAGCCGACAATTTTCTAACTGAAATTTCTCATTTTACACCTTGAATCTCTGTTGTTTTCTGCAGATCATCCAAACAACTAATATTTTTTTCAAAACAATCCACTTTCACTTTATGCTCAGCTAACCAATTAACACCGATGACAATGTCATAAGATCCCAAAGGTGCAACATAGAGATCAACTTCAGTGGAAAAGTTAGGTAAGTCAAGGACTGCCCCAAAAAGACACATACTAACTGTATGAACAAAATTATTACCATAATGTACAGTCCATGATTTATCCATTTTTCTAGCTTTTCTTTTAAGTTTCAAAGTGATTTTACTAGAAATAAAACATTCAATAGCTCCCGTATAAAAAAGAACAGTTACAGGTATGCCAAATAACTTACCAGGAACTTCAATAGGTGTAACTTGCTTTACACTGACTTGTCATGCACATCGCAACATGACATGTATCTTGTGCTACGATTACGATCATCCTTCTTCAAAGGACATTGATTTACATAATGATCTTTGCCACAATTATAGCAGCCTCCTACAGGTCCCTTTTTAGGCTCAAAATTATTTCCAACCTTAAAATTATCATGTTGACCTCCATAGGACTTCTGGCCATTATTATTATTCTTGGTAAAATTATTCCTTGCATTTACAAAGCAGCTTGTTCACTACTGTTTTTCTTATTATTATCAGCTAAAAACTTATTTTTGTTACCAAAATTTTTCCATGGCCCTTTCTTGGGTGCAAGAGAAGCTGAAGAAGAGTTTGGAATTTTCTTCCGTACTTCCTCTTTATGAGCAAAAATAGTTTTTAATTTATGCTCCTGCCTTATGGATTTTTCAACAACCCCTTCCATAGTGGTTGGGCTATGAACATCAACCTCTCCTCTAATCACGGGATTCAATCCCATGATGAATTTTCATATTTGGAACTTCTCGTCAGTTTGATACTGTGGTACATACTTGAGAAGTTTCGTAAACCACTCCCAATACTCAGTTACAGTTAGCTTTCCTTGAGCTAAGTAATGAAATTTTGTCATTTTCTAATCATAATAAAGTTTTGGCAACAAACGTTGCCTAAAATAACCTTTAAATTGATCCCATGTGATGTTAGTTTCATCAATATTTAACTCAGCCTTACGGTTGTCCCACCATGAAGATTCTTCATGGGAAAGTTGATATGCTCCCAAACCAAAATTTGGTTTCCTCAGAAGTTTCTTATTGCAAAGTACTTCTCCATTTCACTGAGCCAATTCTCAGCTCCATCTCCTAATGTGGTGCCATCAAATTTAGGTGGACTTATCCTTTTTATATCATTAGTGAGTTCCACTACCAACCTAGCCTTTTTGTTTTTTGGTTGGGTAGGTACATTTCCATTGTTATTACCAACACCCATATCGGGGTTGTCCTCAGGAGGTGGCTAATTGTTATTACCAGCTTCTTCTTCCTCCTCATTTCCCATCACTTGCTATTCAAGTACAGCCAAATGATCTCTTGTGTCTAATAGGGCAGCAAGGATCTCATCAAGTTTTTGGGTTGTTGCTGCTCCTTCCTTAGGTGGAGCATTATTCACAACATTTCCCCTTGTTCTAACCATTTTCTGTTATAAGAAAATCCAGGTTTTTATCAGATTATGGACATAATAGGTCCAAGAGCTGCAACCTTGTTGGGTCAAAAATCACGCCTGGGCAGATTTATGGATAAATGAGTCAACAGTGTGTAGGGCATAGCCCCTCTTTGAGTCAGCAAAGTGAAACTAGTTTATTGCTATTCTACCAGTAGGAATCTATGCAAGTCTCACAATATTCTGCCTTCGGGGGTTTGGGATCTCATCCCAGTAGTGGTGTTTCCAACTGCGGAAATAAAGGAACAAAGGGGGAGACAGAGGAAAGATCAGATCCGAAGGGAGAAAAGAAATGAATTCCAAAGTAGAAGGGTCAAAGGGTCTATGGTTTGGGTTGGTAGTAAACAGAGCCGAACCTACTTGCATAGACGGATAAAGCAATACTGATGAATAAATGACAACAAAGTAGAAGCAAATCCAACAGAACAATCACACAAATCTAACATAAGAAAGATCTGATATTAAAACACATGTATTCAGCACAAAGTCTAAATATATTGTATTTAATGTTTGTTTCTATTACAAAGAGTTCAAAATCTTCTTCTTACTTCTATTTCTCATATGAAAAGTATTCACTCCCTGAATACAACAAGTATTCAAGTATTTATAGAAGAAAGAAGAAAGAAGGCAAAAAGGAACCAACCACCTATTTACATAATATCTACAAAATATCTCGAATTCATGTTGACTTTTGACAACTTGATGGATGACATCATCCCATGGTGCAACATGGATGATGTCATCATTTGTGCCAACATACTTTAGACATTTACAAAAAGAGAGTCAAAGAAGAGAGAGAAATTATTCATCGTCGTCATCCCGTGGTGAAAGGGGGATCCTCCTTACGCTCTTTGCTCGGGAGACGAGATGTGGAATTAGGCACGGTATTCCATGAACTTGCTGATCATGGGCTCTAGTTGATCCTGGGAAGGATCCTTGTGTCACTCAGTGATAGCCTCGCAAGTCTCCCGCTCGTTTGTGAGCTTCTCTGGGAGTTTGGAATATTCATTCTCTGCTTCTATTAAGAACCCGATGAAGTCCCGACAGGCCCGCAGGTTATTGATGGATTCTACGTCAAAAGTGACCTCTAGCCCCAGACCTTGTCAAATGATCTCCTTGAAGATCTGAATGGTTTCGTCAACATTCCTTAAGGTGAAAGAAGGAGTAAGCAACCCTGGAGACATCGTTAGAATGATTTTTTCCATCTGATGCATTGCGTCCAGGGCTTCTTCCTTTACGTTATCAATCTTTTCAAGGATGAATTCCAGTTGATCCATCCGGTAATCTAGAGTGGAAAGGATTTTATTGAGGGCCCTGAGGTAACCAAAAATGCCGAACTTGACCAGATCTTCGACTGAACAGTTGAACATTCTTTGAAAGGTCTCATGCTGCAACCTAGCATGGTCCAGCTCTTCAAATATGGGTCCTGCTAATGCCTGGAGTTCTTTGTTCACCTTGTTGATGTTCAGATACAAATCGGTGAACTTGGCGATCACTCATTCACTGTCCTTGAGGATCTGGCTCTTCCAGGTGGAAACTGCCCTACCCTACTCGCCGATCTTTGCATATTCATTAATTTTATCCTGACTCAGAGGTTCAGGAGTTTCGGCGGTAGTTGTGGGAGGTGCACTACCCATCTTCTGTAAGGCATGGAGCAGATGTTTATTTTGCTCTTTCAGTAGCCTTTTCTCTTCTTTTGCTTCTTGAAGCTTCTTGTAGAGGGCGTCAACTGTAGATAGGGCCTCTCCCTAAAGGCTTTCAGAAGATGTCCCCATTGTGACTTGAGTCACTGTGTAATCTATTGAAGACAGATCCTTTTTATCTTTTAGAGGATTGGGGTATGCGATCTCCATTACCCTCTCTCCCGAAGCACTCTGAGAGAAGCGTGTGATAGGATTTTGCTTCTTGGCCCCCTTTGATGGGATAATGGAGAAGTCCATCGGTGTGATGGGAACTTTCCTTTTCTGTTGACTTAGGTGCTGGGAGATCCAGGCTGGACTTAGGGGAGAAGGACCAGAAACAAAGAAGGGGGCATTGCGGAGTAGTAGAAGGGAAAAAAGTGGAGACATGTGGAGGTGGCATAGAGAGAAAAGTCGAGGAAGTTCCCATGGGAGGATGGAATACTATAGGGGGGAGGAAGACATAGGAAGGGAAGGGAGCTCAGAGATGAGGGAAGAAATGGAGGGGACAGTCCGTAAGAGAGGAGAAGATGGACAAAGAAGTAGGAGGAACAGTAGAAGAAGGGGCAGAGGACACGACCAAAGGAATGGTCGCTTGGGTCACCCGAGGAGGGGAAGGAGGAGAAGGAGAAGGGACCTCAATTGTTATAGTCATGGCCATATCCCGAGTGGATATGCGTATTGGAACATCTTCAACCGCTTCTTCTTCCGAGATTTTCGGTATTTCAACCCGTTCTTGTGAAGCAGAAGGAGGGCTTCAGGAACTTCCTCTTGGGTGGAACTGGATTCACCCTCTATTCCTTTTCCCTTGCCTTTTGGCTGCTGTTTTGATCGAGGAGGTGCGTTACCCAACGGAGAGGTTGTGAAATCAACTCCGAGGTAGATGAGCCCATTCATTCGGCACCAATGCTCTATTCTGCACAGAGTTTCCTTTACTTTCTCCTCGGTTGTTTGGGGTGCTTTGGTTCTATCAATCATTGCGAAAGGCCAATCGTCCCCACCTGTGTCAAGATACACTTGATCCACTTCTTACTCAGTATTTTGGTAGCCTTTGGGGACGATGGCCACCCCATACTAGATGATTTCTGCTAAGGCCAAGCGAGAATGGTCCTTCCTCCTGAGCTCAAACTCATGATATATATCGATGTAGATATCTTCGATCTGAGGGATGTGGATCGGGTCGAGCTTGGCCCTAGGCGAGATAATTTATCGGGTCGAAGGTGGGACTTACTAGGAAGTTATGTTTCGATTCAAGCAGCTCCACTCTCTACAAACATGTCTTTTCCCTTGTGGTGAGTAAGACACGTATACCTACCCACTGTGAGGGGGAAGGAGTTCCACCCTTCTTTCTCTTGAGGAACTTCTCATGGTAGGTGATTAGCTGCCTTGACAACTCTAGCATGATCAACTTGGGACCGGAATACCTAGGAAGTTTAGTTGGTTCCCCCAAGAAGTTAGGCACCCTTAGATAGGTGAATGTGGGGAATTGAGTGAACAGGCCCCCACTTCTCGGTAGCTGCTACAATACTCTTGATCGTGCGACCATGAGTCATATTCGGCCTCAAGAGGCAGATGATGCCGTAGAAGAAGGCATCGTTGATCTTTGTGAACTGGGGAATACTATTTTCTAGCTTCAGCTCTAGATAGTATTCATAAATCTTAACCTTGGGCCAAACCCCACACCGCATCAGAGCTGGATAGTCCCTTTCTGAAGCTACAACATAGACCACATAGGAGTTCATATAGAACCTCCCCGTTGTGTTAAGTTGTTGTAGCTGCTCAGAGATTGTGTTGCTTATGATTTCTACCCACTCAAAGCGTTGATCGGGCACATTTTTGTTCATTGTTTCTAGGTACCGCAGCATCCACTTGTGAAAATAATGGGCGTCAGGAAGCCCAAAGACTTAGCTCAGGAACATGATGGTGTCGCTGAGTTCTTCTGAAAAGTCACTACGATGAATGACTTGTGGCCACCAAGTCACCACTTTTTATTCTTTAGTTAAACCTCGTTCATCACCATGCCGATCTTCATTGTCATCCCAGGCCTTAATGCAGTCTTCCCGGCTTACGGCCACAAAGTGCTGGTGGTGAGGGATGCCGAGCATTATTTCAAAATGGTGGGTAGTGAGGTTGATTATAACCTCACCCTTCTCATTGTGGACACATCTTGTGTCTTTATTGTAGCATCGGGCAACAACCATAATGAATTTGTTGTTCACAGTGCAAATTGGGATCCCACCCAAAGCAAAGTGCAGTCGCATTGCCTATCAATTTTTCCATCCATGGACTTTTTGTGACCCTCTGGGTTCTGGCCCAGAAATCTTCCATGTCAATATGGCCCGATTCGAGTCTCTGATGTCTAGGTCACACTCTGCCTGGGACTTGAGCATTCTGACCCTCTGATATTTATACTTCATTTTTTCTTCTGTGAGCTTTGCTTTACCCTTGGATTTGGTAGGTCTCTTGCTTGATGTTGAAATATGTACTTCTAAACTTAATTTCTGATCTGCAAGAATAAGAAGGGAGACCCAATGCAAGAAAGTCATATCAGCTATTTGATCTTCCATTAAAGCATCAACAGAAGAAAGAGTTAGAGATTTTAAGGCCTCAGGGCGCAGGGCGCATGAATGTTGCAGATTACAGGGTAAAATGGTAAGGCACACAAGAAAGGGCTGCTACAAGGGATAAATCAGCACCAAAAGGCACATGGCGCATGAACACATCATATTACATTTCTTGTTGTTGTAAGCACAAGTGCGCCTGCGCCATGTGTATGTATTTTATAAAGGGCGCAGATATTTTTCATGTTACACGGGTGCAGGATGCGCCAAAGGCGCGAGTTTAATGTGTGTAACATCATTATTTCATGTGCCACAGAAGGACTTGGCACGGCGCATGGAATGTCTGCACAACATAAATGTTGTTGTAACAATGGATGCGCCTGCACCATTTTAACAGTGGTAGTTGGCGCATATAATTTCAATGTTGCATACATGCAGGGTGCGCCAAAGGGCGCATGGTTTTGTAATGTTGCACACCAGTTTGGTGTGCCAAGAGGGCACGGGAAAGGGGCTGTAACAAGTGAAGGAAGTGCGCCTTTAGGGCGCAGCTGTTCATTGTGTAACAGATATGGTATATGCGCCATTGGCGCGACTGAATGTTGTGTTGCAGGGGTGACAGATGCGCCAAAGGAGGAAAAATTACAGTCTTCTTTTCAGGCCATGATCTTTTCTGAAGGGTTTTATATGTGGTTAAGCTCCTTTTGCAGGGTTCATTGGGTTATGAAGAAGCTTATTCAGAGAGTTCCAAGCCACTTTTAAGGACAGAGTTCCCCCTACCAGCAGATCTGGAAAGAGGGGGGAAAAATCCTGGGTAGAGAAAAACAGCAAGGAGGGTGGGGAGTTATGTTTTGACAATCTCTTTAACTCAATCCAAACCAGCAAGCAGACAAAAACCAAAGCACAAAACACACAAAAGGAATGAGGACCTCTTACCAGGATATATAACGAAGAAATGTGCAAACGGGTCCACAAAGTGATTTGAAAACGACAGGGCAGGTGCGGTTGCAGGTACAGAGAAAAATCACGTGATTGTGTCGGATGACAATGACAGTGCAGACGCGCCTATATATAGGTGAAGTAGTAATAAATGTGCCACCAACTTTTTAAGTGGCGCATGAAAAGCATTGTCGACACTAGAAAGCGTGCGCCCTATGGCGCACCGAAAGACTTGCCAACATGAAGTTATATGCGCCCTTGGCGCACCGAAAGTGATGTTGACAGAGGAATATGTGCGCCATTGGCACACCAAAAAGTGGCGCAACAAATGTTTTGTTGACATGAAGGCACATGCGCCTTGGCGCGTGTAAGGAAGACTCAACATAGTGAGGCGCACCAAAACGCCTGTTGACACAAGAAAGCATGCGCCAAAGGATTTAAAGGGGGTGCAAGAAAACTTGATGTTACACTCATTATACATGCGCCCGACCAAAAAAGACCAAAAATGGCTAAGTTCGGAAAACTAGATTTCCGGGAAGGGATTTTGCAACGTTCCGAACGCAAGGGGTCCCTGACAAGGGGCCGGAACAAAATTTTGGTAGGTTTATCTATAAAATTGCCCCCAACAATTTTACGGGATAACAAACCTTCAACTCTAATACCAAGATGTAACATTCCCATTTTAAACCTTTGAAAACAAGGATTTTTTTTTTTGCATGATTAATGTTCTCTATTCTAAATACATAATTTAGAACACACATCTAATTATAATCATTCTTATAACAGATAACCATATGCACTTGTAATGACTTGGTGTACCACCGATCTATTCATTCCATGACTCGGTGAACTACCGATCTATTCATGTGTAACATTGAGCTTGGAGTTTTCTATTGAATACTTCATATTCATGGTTCTCTTACCCTATTCTAGGTTCTAAGTGATCTGTCCAAGGAACCTATCTAAATAATTGTTACCAATATTCATCGGCATCACGATCCTTAGACTAGGTGACATAGGACAACGTAATCAGTAGCTTGCGATACTTTGGCCAAAGATTTATAACATACTGTTCATATTACTTATTCCTTGACGGCATACTCATCAATCCGAATATGTCCTTCACCCCACTCTATTGTTATATAGAACATCTTATACTGACTTCTGTTAGTCCCCTTGTCCCAAGGTTTCACTCTAGTTCGGATTAACATCATAGTCCATGATATGAAGAGGCTCTTAAAGACTGAGAGTAAATTGGCATACTAGGTCAACTAAAGTTAACCCCATGTGCCAAGGTACCCTGAGTCTCAAAGGGCTTCCTCATAACCGATTATGGTCCTAACTAGTCCCAGAGAGAAATCTTGATCAAGTTCCAGGTGTGTAAATCTTAACGATCAATGTAGAAGGGTGTTGCCACATGTCATCTACATTGTTGTATCCTCAAGACGATCCTAATCTTCTCAAAGGTATAACCTTGCAGTTGACGTGTGTCAACATCCTATGGGATAGCCTCGCAAAAAATGTACATATCTCCAAGAATTTAATTATGTTAAGCTATATTTGGGTTACAGAACTACATATTTTAGTAGCCTTCCCTAACCCCTAGTCCAACACTCTTTAAGTTACGTTTTTGTAATTAGGGTTCAGCTTTACAAAAGGGTCTTAATTAACTTAAGGTTGCTTCCTGGTTTTCGGTTGGGACCTAACAACCTTTTATCCAAAAAATATGACAATAACAATTTAAGTTTCATTATTTTTAAATAACTTATCCAATGAAGGAAATGTATCAACGTAATAGGCTGAGACATATTAGACTTAATCTTTGTTAAGTCTTAGTGATTCATAACCATATATTCCTTTTATAATTAGTGCATTACAAGAGAGGAAAGTCCTCTTCTTCTTATAGTTACATTTTAGGGCTTAACCCACTCTTAATGTTCCTTATAAATGCAATGATCTTATTTATAGTTTTTAATCACAATCATAAGTTACAAAGAATCACCGATCAAGAATGTAGTATTCACCACATAATTAGCTATATCGCTTACTTAAGAAATTCATCTATATTCCATTGTATAATAACAATAAGAATGCACACTCATTCATAAAGATAATAAGAAGATCATCCCAACAAGATAAGTTACACAATCAACATAAGTAATTTCTCACTATTTCATTCATTTCCAAACCCATACAATTACAACTTATGCACTTCAAGCATACTTTAAGACAATAGCCTTCAAACAAAAGAGATAAATTTTCTTTTCACAATACAGTTTAGAAATCAAATCAGAATTCTTCATAAGAACCAATTTAGAATAGTCAATGCATCATATCAGATTTTTCCTTCCTTTACCACTTACGAAGTCCATCTGTAAAAATTGCTAGCACGGGTCAGTTCAATGAACTGAGCATGATAAGCACTAATCCTTAAAACAATTGCATTCCACTAATTGTTTCAATTAAACAACCCTGTTATAATGACATCAATTACTTCATACTTTCTAAACTTAAAGTGAATTCAATATAAAGAGTCCTAGTACATTGTTAAAACAAAATGGACTGAAAGAATATTCTATTTCACTTGCCCTAAATTTAAAGTATAATTGATTCCAACAATTACCTTCACAATACAAAATCATAATACACCGAGTTTTCTTCCTATCAATTATAATACAACTTCATATCATAACTTAAGGTACAGATGTAAATTCAACTTAATCTATTTTGGATGATTCATCTCATTTCTTGCAAGAAAGTAAGAAGGAACAATCTGTTTATTATGCACCTAATCATCGAAAAAGCTGAAACAGTGTATATCATGATTTGATCACCTTTTATTTAACACTAAACCACTTGAAGTATTCATCCCAACAGGTTCATACAAAAGCAATTTAAACAGAAGGAATGGATTACTGCCACCTGCAAGTTCTCCTACCAATCTGTCCTTCATCTTATTATACTTGATTTTTAATCAATGACAAGTATGCAAGGCAATACATAATGAATTACTATGCCAATAGAATAAAAAATAGTAAGTTTAAAACAAGATCTTAACACTACTGTAAAATGAAAGGAGTCTTCCAGGTTAGGATCCCTAATCCTAATGTTTCTTTCATCTTAATATAATAATCTGCCATCCCATAACTTTATTGATTGAGTTCCTTAAATAATTCTAAGAAAGAGTATATTAACATTCAAGAAGAGATCAATAAAACTTTCTTTCTTTTAAAGCCCCTTCCCAACCTTCCGTTTTAACTCGAGATAAAATAGAGATGATCAAAAACTTTATTGTAACCATGTTTTAGAACTAAATCAAATTTTCAAGAAATAATAACCATTTAATAAATCTAATCAAGGAAGAAGAATTTGTTTCTAGCACTTAAGTACACTCAACGGTTTGGTTGGTAGAGCCATCATATTGAATGACCCTTAGACCCCTACGGGGATCTACCACTATACATCCAATGAAACCAATATCAACATTTAACATAAAACATTACAACCTATCGAACTCAATATAAACCCGATCCAAAGGAAACAAGCTACTTTCCTTCATATTCTCGAACCATTCGAGATTAAAATCAAGTTAGGTTAACTTAACATTTTCCCTTGATTAAAAAGTAATCCAATACTAATCTAGTTGGACCGATTCATCATCCGGTGCCATTTTAATATATTACACTAAACAAGATTGAATATTTAGTATTTATAAACGTATTAAAAGCTTGTTTTCAAAAACGCAAGGTTAAAATGTTCAAACCATTATAATAATTATATAATAACAGTTAGATTAAAAACAGGTCTTCCATATGCTTCAACCCATTTCAACTCTAATGTCAATTCCTAAGTATGTTTAAAAACCCAGAATTGATAAACACAATTTCTTATTACAACTTTTCCAAGATCAACCAAGAATTCACAAGAAGAACACGAAATCCATTCAACGAATAATCTTTTAGTATATACCCGTATTTCTAACATTCATGGTTACCTTAAAAATAAAAACTAAACCATAAACTGTATTACTCGCAATACCTGTGAAATTAAAAAGTAATCAAACCCCTTCACAAGAGGATATACAGATTTAAATCATTCAATAATTCCAGAACACGCAACTTGTAATATTCAAGTTTCGCAGAGTATACCAACCACCCTTCCATGAAATCATTTACCAATTTCCTTGAACATGAACTCATTACAGTCACAGTTTCTCATGGCGAAGCAAACAATCCATTACTCCATTCATAGTCGAAGCAATAAGAGATTACCATCGTATTAAAAACACGTAGCCTTTTAAAACGTTTCCTTCCATGGAACAATTTTTTATTCTAATAAATCAGTCAGATAAGAGCTTATAGCATTCACTAGTGGTTTACCCAAATGGGTATGAAAACACAACTATTCACAAAAAAACCCAGATCGACGAATACAACCAGATCGTTAACAACAATAAGGATCTTAAGAAATTGAAAACATTCACCAATTTCATCACCAAGAAAACCCTACGGAGTCTGGTACTATTGACTTAGTTACAAATACATAGTGAAGAAAGGTAATGCGACAGTTCTGAATGGATTAAGAAACTCCAAGTTTAAACCACAACAAAGGAACAAAAGAACAATGAAAACAAGTTTCATTGAACCCAAAATTTCCACGTCAACCCGTAACCCAAGTTTACACAAAACCCACAAATCATTTTTACATCAAGAAAAAATGCACATATATCATCATAATAGATTTCTTTTAATAAAAGCGTTTAAAGGAAAGAAATATTTTAACGATTCTTGCCTATCATGCCACGATAGTGTCGCTAAAAAGTCAAAGAAGACCTCTGGATGAGCTTTCCCTTTCTCTTCTTTTCCACGAAAGATTAAACAAAAAATATTGCTTCCTCCATGCCTTATATATTCCCACAACACGAAGTAGGTTTAAAATTTCAAAATTGCCATGCAATGAAAAGTAAACTATTGGTTCAAAAACCAAAGTGCTCATACTGAGCAAAAAATGGAAAGCATAAAAAAGAAAAACCAAACAAAATTCCCTTTGCAAGTCTCCCAAAGCTGTAATGGCTCGAGGAACCATGCAAATTAATTGCATTATAATCATTTCTCCCGACTATTTTCCATTTCCCTTTGCCTGCCAAAGTTGGCAAGCTCCGTGTTAATATAAATAAGAGTTTCCATTTTTAGAGATGCTGCCACGTAAGCCCCCACTTACCAAATTAACCTCTGCTAACCTTGGTAGTACTCCCTGTCCTCTCAACCTTATCCCTGCCTTAAATGCCATAGAAACCACCACCCAAAACTTGCGACCCCTTAGGTTCCCATTCATAGCACTAGTTTAGGATAGGTTAGTGACTTAGGTTAGATCATAGGTAAATTTAATTTTAACACCTTAGGATATAACATTAGTCACTCACCTTAGTATTAGGTTTAGATAACCCTTAGGTAATATCAAGTACATAGTTTAGGACTAGGTTAGATTAACTAACCTTTGCAACAATAGGTTATAGTTTAGATTTAAAAACTAATAACCTTTGATTCTAGCTTAGGTCCACTTAGATAGGCTAAAATCATCATTCAGAATTCAAACAAAATACAACGTTCCTAGATCAAATTCTGGATTTGCATCAAATAAAATAGCTTTAGATGGGAAACTCACATATCTTACCTAGCTTAAGGTCTAGGTTCTTTTTGATGCCAAAATGACTGAAACCAAATTCCGATTACAATGACCTGCCAGGATTAATTTCTAGAATCCAACAAAACTTTCCACTATGGAAATATTTTCATATGAAGGAGGTTTAAAAGAACTTATATATTCTAAGTTCAGTCAGACTTAATAATTCACGAAATGTCAATACATAATTTTTCATCCCAAATATAATTAAAACATTCCTTGGATCAATGCAATTGATCCAAGGATGAGTCATAGAGATAGATAAGTCTACAATCTCCCAAAAATCAGATTGCACTCATATGCAAGAAATGAAAGAAAATGAATCTAAGCATATTCCAGTTCAATCAAATATCTTAAGAGTAGAGAAGACAAAACCAAACCAAGTATGACTTCCCAAAACCAAAAGAACATATCCTCATATGGGAAAATCACATATCAACACTTGAATGGAAAGGATAAAGTAACAATAGTTCGAGGGTGTTACAAGAAGGATGGATGAATTAGAATATGTATGGAGTATAGAGAACTAAATTTTCTGTCTAACATACCCATTCTCTATGCCATTTACTGAGGAAATACTAGAGGGAGTTGAAGGGCGTGAAATATAGTCCTTCATAGATGGGTTTTCTGGGTATCATTAGGTTAGGATTTCTTAGGAGGACTAGGAAAAGACTACATTTACTACTGAATGGGGTAGCTTTGCCTATACTGTGATGCCTTTTGGATTGAAAAACATGCCTACTGTATTCTCGCGTATAGTTGTTCAAGCATTCAAATATTTTATTCACAACTTTTTGTAGGTTTATCTAGATGATTGGACAGTATATGGGCTTGTGAAAGATCATTGTGACAATCTGCGCTTAATGTTTGAATGATGCAGAAAATTGAGTATCTCTTTAAACATCAAGAAGTGCATATTTGCTACACCTTTTGGAATATTGTTAGGGCATATAATTTACAAGGAAGGGTTGTTGGTTGATCCAGCTAAGGTTGCAGTCATTCTAGGCCTAGAAGCACCTACCAGTCAAAGTGAGGTGCACAGATTTTTGGGTCATATAGGTTACTATCGAAAGTTCATCAAAGGGTATGCCAAAATTGCTACACCCTTGGAAGAATTACTAAAAGGGAAAGGTACATTTTATTGGGGAGAACCGCAGTAGTGTGCGTTTGAGATATTAAAAGAGAAACTTACTACCGTGCCCATTCTGCATTTTCCCTCATGGGATAAACCATTTCATGTGCATGTGGATGGTTCTGACATGGCCATTGGCTGTGTTAGCTCAACCTAGCAAAGGTATTACAAATCATCCAAGTTTTTACTAGTAGGAATTTTACTCCTACTCTTGAAAGGAATTATACAACTACAGAGCACGAAGCTTTATCAGTGATCTATGCATTGCGAAAGTTTCGATAGTACTTGTTAGCAACACAATTTGTGTTTTATACGGATCACATGGAATTAAATTATTTGGTGAACAAACCGGTCTTGCAAGGGCACATATGTAGATGGGTACTCCTATTTCAAGATTTTGACTTCACAATTGTGGTGAAGCCAGGGAAAAGTAATTCTAGACTAGACCACTTGTCTAGAATTCACTCAGGAGAAGAAGCATAGAAAATTGAAGAAACCATGCCAAATGCACAATTATATAGGTTACAACTCGAACCCATGGAATTAGAAGACATTGTTATCTTTCTATGAATTGGTATGGCACCAGAAGGAATGAAAGCATTAGAAAAGAAATAGCTTACTATACATGCGACACTATTTATGTTAATCAAGTAATGACCTTGACAAGTTAGACATAGATGAAGTATTACGTCGTTTTGTATTAGAGCATGAGCGCAAGGATATTATGGAAGAACCCCATGGTAGTATTTAGGTGGCCACTATACAAGTGATGCGCCTACCGGAAGATCCTACTCGTTGGATTATGGTGGGAGACAACTTTGTATAAGGATTATAAGGCGTATTGCAAGGCGTGTGACCATTGTCGGCGCCTAGGAAAATCGGGAAAAGAGATGAGATGCATTTGAGAAAAATTACTAGTGCTAAACCATTTGATAAATGGGCCATTGACTTTGTAGGACCTATTTCGCTAGCCGTGGGTAGGACTGGATCACACTATATCATTACTTGCATAGATTATCTTACACATTAGGTAGAATTCACACCTACAAAGGATTTTACAGCAGCTATAACAGCTAGGTTTCTATGGGAGAATGTTCTTACAAAATATGGATGTCCTATAAGTTTGACAAGTGATAGGGGTACACACTTTTTTAATGAGACAATCAGGATCCTATTAGATGAGTTTATGGTTGCACACCATAAAACTACACTCTATCATCCTCAGGAAAATGGAACTGTTGAGGCTTTCAACAAGATTTTGAGCCAAAATTTGACAAAACATTTTGATGTTGGAAGAAATAATTGGGTTGATAAAGTTTCAATTATTATTTGGACATATAGAACAACTTATAAGAGATTGAACAAAGCCACACCGTTTTAGTTGGTGTTTAGCGTAGAAGCCATTCTCCCAATAGAATTTATGTTACCTTCTTTTCACATTGCGTGTGCTAGAGGTCTAGCTGATGAGAAGGATTTAGAAGAGCATATTGAGAAGATGATTCAACTAGATGAGCGACGAGCCATAGCATGATAGAGTCGAAGTAGGAAACGGCCGGGAAAAAAGCATGACATGAAAGAAACATAAGGGATAAGAAGTTTGAGATTGGAAAAATGGTACTTTACAACTCTTGCACCATCAAGGGAAAACTTAAAGTACATTTTTGGGGCCGTATGTCATCACTCACATACTTGAAACGGGTTCTTGCTAGTTAGAAGTAGTTGATGGAACACGGCTACCCGGTTACTTCAATGGGAGTAGGTTGAAGCCCTACTATAAATATGTCTTATTGGTGTTTGTAATAAGGTAGTATTTCCATTTAGATTAGGTTTTCAATTTATGTATTTCATTAATGTATTTCTTTCATTATTGTTATGCTTTGTCAGTTTAGTTGTTGTTCTTGTGTAATAAGCGTGCTTGTGCGCATGAATCTAATTACTAGGTGAAGAATAATTATGCACAAAGGACTGCACATAGAGTTTGTGTGGGGTGGTTGTTTATATCTAAGTACAAGAATATGGGAATTGAAAGGATAAAGGAATAATATGCTATGTGTGTGCTTTAAGTCAAATAAATATTGCTTCTCACAAGATACCACGGATGGATATGAAAAAGAAGGAGCAGTATAATGCGAGGCAAGAGAAGGCCATGATAACTACCGGGAGAAGGTACAATGATGAGGTACTTGTACGCAAGGGTGCATGTTGAAGAGAAGTACGTGACCATAGGGTACTAAGGCACGCTAGAAGGTTATAAATGGTGCGTGAAGATGTACATCATAGAACAAACGAATTTGGTCAATGAATGAGGTGATATTTGGTAGGTGAAGGAGCAATAAATGCATCAAAATTTGATAAATCTATATAAATATGGGATGTGAATTCATTTTTAATGTTGCGATTAAGATTATTTGAAAAAATCCAAGTGCAAAGAGTGAGTGATCTTTTTAAGGTGCAAGAGGTGTGTAAGCGATCGTGTGACGATGAGTTTTATGCGAAGAATCTTGTGTCCTCGGTGGTGAAGGGTTTGAGAAAAATGAGGCATGAAGATGAGTTAGGGGCATGTAATTTCACCTAAGGCACCTTTGAATTGAACTAGGGTTTTCTTCACACATTGAAAAATTTGAACAGAAAGGATCTATAAAGGATTGCAAGGTAAAAGTGGCACCCTAGAAGGTAGCTGCGGCAAGAGTAAAAGGAAAGAAGAGTGTGGTCATCAAGGAGGAAGAAATGGCTCTAGAAAGCAATTTTCAGAGATGCAATATCTAGAGGGGGTTATTTTCGGCAGGAGTGGGATTCTCACATAAGGAAAAGCAAAGTGAGTGAGTACAATCACCGTACCATTGAGAACAAGAAGGATCTTGATGCATTGTTGAACACAAAGACAAATAAATGCACATCGAGAAGATATGTCGAGTATGATGATGCTGGTGAGAAGCTATTGCAGAGGATAGGGGTTTACCAAATTTATGAGCTCCCTTACTTTAGGAAGTATGAGCCATTATACAGTGGCTTATGAGCAGAGCGTATGAGGCTTTTTTCTACTTTTGGAGGCAAAAAGTCAGAATTTCAGCCATGCTCATCTCCTCGGTGACAGGGTTGAAAGGGACATGAGATGATTTACAAGATGATCTGACAGATAAAATCCCAATATTGGAGACTAGGAAGGAGTTGGGATATATAAAGGGTCTATGCAGTATGGACATCGAAAAACTAAATAAGTATCCAGTTGTATAATATTAATGACCGGGAAAGGTGGTCACAAGTGAACACCATGTGGTTCCACATTGCCAAAAATATGTCTAAAGGAGTAGTATACAACATTTCACAGTATATTGCAGACAAAATCAATAAAGAAGTGTGCTCCGGAGGAAAGATCAACTTTGGAGCTGGTCTCTTATCACTAGTATTCATGGATATCGGAGTGCCTGATGGGTGAAGGAGAAGGTATGGGAGTGTTCGATGGAAATAAAACCAATACATAAACCATGCCTACATTTCTAGTTTCCATAATAACTATATAATGGAATTAAAAGCAAAAAAATAGATATAACTTCCATTATCTACATACTAGAATGTTTGGATGTCAATACACTATATATACAGATACAAATAAGTCTCTCAAAAATATCATGTACATCTCACCTCTTCAAAGGTATATACAAGATGGTATATATAAGTCAAAAGAAAAAAATAAACAACAATCTCTGTAATTTCCTCATCCCTTAGAGGGTCTAGTGCATTTTCCACTCTCTCCTATCCCCTCAACTAGCCTCTCTCTTTGTGAACTATTCACCTTCGATGACCCTTCCCATGAAACTAGTGGCTCCCTAAACTACTAGCACAACGGGTCCATGATCCGGACCTCTCTTTGAGTTCTTATTGTGCTCTATAAGTAGCATAGTTTATTAAATGGATACCACTCTCTAAAATATGATCCTCATATTATTTGGCCTCTACCATAAACTCTTTGTATCAGTCCATAAATATCACATGTGGTGGTGGCATTGCTATCTATCTTTGTCCCCGAGGTTGTGGACCCTATGCATTGTAGTGGTCCCCTGTACCTATACCTATGGTAATGAACCATGTCCCTATATTTACATCCTATAATGTGCCCTTGGAGGTGAGGGATTGCAAACCATGTGTCCCCCAACTCTAACTTGTTCTTGTGCATCTGCTAAGTGTGTCTATAATGAAGCCACTAGTGCCTATACACTAGTGACCTGAATTTGCAATACTACAACCCGCCTCCCATCTCGGGATTGTGCCTACGCTGCCACTAACTATTCATGTAGTGCAATCACCTACGTGTGTAAAGTAGTTACATGTTCTGTAGTGCCATAACCTACCTCTATAGACTATTCCTCACATTGTTCACTATGGCCAAATCGGTCATTCCTAACTGACCGGTGCATCCTGTAAGTGTGTGGCCCACCACTTCCTATACTATGGTGTGCACCCAAAATAATCAATCATCACATAAACTTCCCTGCTCCTCCACTCATCTTTGGTGGTGTCAGATGTGGAAGAGGTAATGAAATCTCCACATCCTCTTGGAACTATTGTGGGAATGGTGGGAGAATATCCTACATGTAAACCAAACTGGAATCTTTCCTACTCTGAGATATGCACTCATACATCCTTTCCCTATGCCCCTCAATCTATCTAAGAAGTTGTAAACCCTCCAGCTCTTCCTCTATTCCCATAAACTCTTGATACACAAGTTAGGGCCTCCATAGAATCTTGACAAGTGATAAAATAGTTAGTAGCCTCTGATAATATGCTATATCTCGACTCACACCATCAACCCTCACCTACTCTCTAATTTGTAGCAATTGCCTATATCTTGTCATGTATACACCCACCTCCCACCCTTGTCTTAGTAGTCCAAGTTGATGTAGGCACACAATGTGATCATATACCCAATAGTGTTATAGATAAATACAATTGTCCCACTACCCAATTTCACCCCCATTTTCATCAAATTAAAAAATTTTAAAATTACTATTTTCCTACCCTATTTTTCTCAAAACATCAAAATTTAGGATTAAATCCTACCTCTACTCACCGACACCTTTGTGCTTGAACCTCTAGAGCCTGCAAAAGATTTCCCTCTAAACCTTCTCGTTCCTCTTCCATGTCAATTGCCTTACCAAAATCTAAAACAATCACACTCACTTATTTGGCTTTAATTGGGCCCATAACCTCACTCTAACAATTAATCTCTTTCCAAATCACCACAATGTCCCTCTCTGTCTTTTTCTAATGAATATTGTTTTCATAAGTCATTCTCCAAATATAAAAATCCTCAAATGACTACTTTTGGTTTGGGAGTTCTATTTTAACTCACCACCTGGAGACCGACATCGGTCTAGTCATACCCTAGGTGACTGACATTAGTCACACAAACCGGTATTAGTTCTCCACCAACCAGCATTGGTCACCCCTGTCAAGAACCCAACCAACCTCATTTTGACCTAATTTTTGTGTTGCATCCCCTTTTCTCATTTGCCACAACCATAAAACATCCTTAAAGACCCACCTACTAGCATTACCACCTTGTCAACTCCCTAAGGCTACTCTGGGGAAAATTTACCTCACATGTATATCCTCATCGTACCGAGTCCACCTATTTTACAATCAAACTCACTTACTTGTTATATTGTGTGATAATGCTACTGTGTTGTTTCACCCTGGACCTTACCTTTCATTATTTCGTAATGTTTATCTTGACCAAACCAAACCTTTTGTTATTTTGGAACACACTTATACTGTTCATGCACCTTGACCCATTGTGTTTCCCAAAGCACTTCCTATACCTTGGATACTGGACCACATCATCCTTGTTTGGATAAACTATCAACTTTGTTAAAATGTAGAGTTTTTGTTCTCTTCAACATAGTACCTTGTTTTATTTTGAGTGCGTGCATGTTTTTTCTTGCCTCACCCTTATCAAACCTATTACCTATACCTACACCTACACCTTACCTTGTTTTTCATCACCTATTACCTTATCAAACCCATCACTAATTCGGCCCTACTTAATCGGTTCTTGAATTGAGGGGGGTCACCTCCACCCTTACATGTGGTAACCTACTTGTTTTTTTCATCATCGCTTATTACGACAAGCTAAACGACACAAATGGGAAAATGTAGACACCTAAAATTGGGTCACAATCCTCTAATCCCTTTTCAAATAACATACCCCCTTACCATAACCTTGTTCACACATTTTAATTAACTAATTAATCCAATTATCAATAATAAGTTTATTACCACCTAACCCCTCCTCCTCACCTATCCACCTCACCTTGAACCCATTCCAAGGGCATTTAACTAATTAAGACTAGGTCATCACTCCTAGCATTAAGTCAATGCTTCACTTAATTGAATAATACTCTTTCAAAAAATAATACTTATTATTAACCACTTATTCTGTTGATCAAAGAACACTTGACAAAACTCACACAAGAAGTCTGTGCGGGAAAGTAGGCCACGTTTAAGGGCGCGAATGGACACGAAGAGTACACGTGCGAGAGGGAAAGTTTAGCATTCGAGGAATTAGCCTATTTTGAGCATGAAGAACTATTTTTGTAATATGGCATGTGGAACACACTAATGATGCAAGGACGTACACGCCACACATTATCTATCTTTAGAGGATAGGATCGAAGCTTGTTTTACGTGGAGACGAGATAAGAATAGGATTGTCACTTGATTAAGCTGTAGGAGGTCTATAGATAGCACACTTGCATCCGTGGCTATGCACTGTAAGCGGTGTGTGGCTATTATTAGCATGCGGCCTATTTTTGGAATAGAGAAGTGGTGAAGGTAAATTCCCCACCATACATATATGATGTGAATCATATAGATAGATAAAGAGAGATAGAGACATATATAGAGATATATGACTAGATTACTATATTAGATCCATATGCGCATTGGTATAGAATGCCATTATTGTGAGGAGATTATGTGTTTATTAATAGATGGAAGTTATTGACTAAATCTAAGTGTTATTCCTATGTGTAATCAAGTAGTGCATGTTCTTGATTCAATCATGATTATTGTTTAAACTTATTCTTTCATAAATCTGAATATGGTATGCATTGTAGAATGATGGATTAGTTATGGATCTATATGTTTATTCCTTCATCACACTAACATCCTGCTACAACAACCCTAAAGAGGGGCTGGTACCTTTGTGTGCTTTGGGTGAGCACTCAATCTAGGCTGAGTGATGTGCCAACATGACTAAGGTGTTATCTAGTAAATTCTAGGTTGTGTGATTGGTTTCATTCTGCTAGGACCTCTTTCTCGGTTGCTTTTAGGATGGTTTGCAATGAAGACATACCGGTTAACTCTAGCAAGTATTGAGGAGTGGATATGTGATTTAGAGGAAGAATATGCATGACGATTCAGTAGTGGATCTCAGTTTAACGCGCGTACTTGGGTAGAATAGAATCTATATGACAACTTATATGAGAGATTTTTCACCATCTTTCTGTAGAATTATATGAGTGGCTGATTGCTTATGCATCTAAGTGGAATTGGAGGTATCATGCACTTATCTTGACACATGAATAATTTCAGGCCCTTTATGATGCTGACTGATCTAGACTCGTGTTGTGGATACGTGGTTTTGTTGTGTTCTAAATAGTTATATTATAGAATACTCAATTTCGACGTATTCTTACCTGGAGGTAGCTGAATTCCAGTTTTTACGGTATCTAGAGGAACATATCTTCAAGGTATTCCCATGGTGATCAAGATCTTGATGGGAAATTTGAATCGGAGGATAAACCAATGGCTAACTAAACCTCACCATACACGAGAGCATGAGCATGTTCGGTGAAATATGTGAGACCTAGCGGTAGAAAGGTAGAGATAGGAAAGGGGCTTGAGTATAATGAGGTGAAAAAGAGGGAGATAGAGAAGTAGTGTACCATTGTAGAAACTACTGACATTAAGTAAAGAGATGGCTCATGAAGGATTTAAAGCTCACTTAGAAGACATGGAGATATAACATCGGGAACTCCCCATCATTGAAAGCACCCTAATGCAGAAGTATGCCGTGCCAGAGACGACTTGGACCGCGGGTGTGCATCTTAACCCACGTAGTGACCTAACCCTTACGCTCGGTTGTTGAGTATCTAGTATGACAAGTAATAAACAAGAAATTTTGGGAAGTAACAGAGAAAGTACATCAATGGCAGGACATATGGCTTTAATGTTATTCAGAGGTGTGTCTTTAGGTGCATCATCCACATAGAACGTAAGTGCGCCAAATGTTGGGTTCATCTTAGGAAGTACAAATACCTCACAGACTATAGGGGTTCAATATAGTACTCCCGTCGAAGCATAGGGGAGTACATTGACAGGTCCTATTTCAGCTACTAGTGGAGGGTCAGGAGGTATAGGTGGTTCTAGTTCCAGTGGATCTGGTGGTTCTGGAGGTAGAGGAAACACATGAGGTTCTAGATCAGGTGGTCAAGGTCCACGAAACAAGAGAAAATTTATATGGAGATGTCTCTTCGTCTTCCGGAGTATAGAGGCATAGAGAATGTTGTTGAGCATGTGCACATGTGTGAAATATTATGAAGCATGAAAGGTATCATGGATGCTAAGTGCAAGGAAAGTCAATTCGCTACTACCTTGCAAGGACGAGTACATAGCTGGTATAGGAAGTTTGAATTTGATCAAACTTGCATGGATTATGCATCATTGAAGGATGCCTTCTTAAAATATTTCTATATCCCAGAATTTGAGTAGAAAAGTATTATCATGCTCAAAGATATCAAGCAGGGCACCATTGAGAGTGTACGTGAGTATGATGCCCACTTTAAGACACTTCTATCTAAGCTTTCTTATGATATTCACACCAACCAGCATGCACAATGGTTTGTTAGGGGATTGATTAAACCATTCAGAAGAGCACTATCACATAAGACATACAGTGATCCATGTGAAGCACTGAAAGTAGCTTTGCATTGAGGTAGTTGGGAGTATTGACACTGGCATTAGTCCATTCTTAGAGGCACAGATTATAGCTATGGCCAAATAGTTAGAGAAGCTATCAGCAAATTCATCCCATGAAACACGCTCAAGAATTTGGTGTATAGATTATGAAGTAGAAGGTCACACCAAGGATAGTTGTCCTCACATAATAGTACGCTCATTCTTTGGTGTGAGATCGGCATTTGAATCATGATGCTAGTCATTGTCCTTGCACGATAAGGAAGAATGTATCCAACTTTTGCAAAATTTGTAGGTCCATGACCCATGATACTAAGGATTATCGATTGATTGGTCAAATCCAAGATGTTATAGACATTGGGGTACAACAAACAAATGTAATAGATAATTCTAAGGATAAGAATGAGCACCAGGATCGAGATCATAATCAAACCCGATATGACGGGAATGAGGGTCACTCTGAAGGAGGTCGTGGAAGAGGATGTGGATATCGTGGTGGAAGAAGAAGAAAGTTTCCTCAAGGCACATGCTATACATGTAGATCTCACGATCATTATAAAGTGAAAATGTCCCCAGAATGTTACATGTTCTTTTTGGGGAAAGAATCATAGCTATGAGGAGTGCCCAAACTTATATGAGTATCTCAATAAACTACATAACCAGAGAACAAAGGCTCAAGGATTGTTAGGATCCAGCATGTGGAGGAAAATCGGTGGATTCCCAAGATAGCACTAGAACTTGAGGCCTTACCTCGTAAATATTACCACACGTCCAAGCAAAGCACGCACAAGAGAAGCATCATACCAAAATCCTACGATCACCAAGGAGGAGGTTTTACATGTAAGGTACCCGAGATCGGCTCATCGAAGGAGGTTTACCAGGATACCATAAAAGTGCTAAGGAATCTTTAGGGTGAAATACAATACTTAAAGGAGTAGAAAGCATCGAGATACATTTCAATCTAATATCAATGATTTAAGAGAAGTATGGAAACTATTGCACCGGGATAACATCATCCCACTATTAGGAAGTTGGTTGAAAGGGAACACTCCGTGTGTAAATACCGAGACAGGATGGAAGATCATGGATGTAAATATTCCCCCGATAGCATTGATTTGTGATAACGAAATTACTCGAATGTTGTTGTGGATGGATTGTTGTTGAGTGATATTCGATAGATATAGGTGTGGAAGTAAATTTGTTTAGATTAGATGCATGGGTACAAATGGGGAGACCCCCATTGTAGCCATAATCTAATGTGTTGTTTATGGTGAACCAAAATAAGGCCACTCCCATAAGATTTTTAAAGGATGCAACTATAAATATACAAGGGCCAAGTTCACTAGGGATTTTGAGATATTAGCACCTACGAAGTAGATAGTTTTCTATCCTTGCTTGGACACCCTTGGTGTTATGTGAATAATGCTGACTTGAGATTCAATAAGGGTTATATCAGCTTTGAGAGCAAGGAGGAAAGGGTCGTGATACCTATGACAGATGGGAATTCTACACCATATGTTGAGCCTCTAGTGCGGAGGACATAAACAATATCTATGTCCATGTTTTTCAAAATCCAAAGGTCAATGAGCCATCAAAGGAAGGCATCCTACGGTGGGAGGATTCTCACTCTATTAGTGATACTACAAGTATTTTGTGTGATAATTGGGCTTGTGGTAAATATGAAATAATAGGGTGCGAGGTGAAAAAAATGGTTGTGCGTAAGAAGGGACTTCTCTCTATTCGACGGATAGGTGGTGCAGTAGACTTGGTACACAGGAGCAGAAGATCTTCCTGTATTTTTGGAATCCATGGAGGCATGGTGCATAGACTAGAGTCAGGATACATGTTTTCATATGTCTTACATAGTACATCATCACACTTGTGGGTAGTTCATAGAGATAATCTTATGGAGTGACAGGAGATTAGATTTTCCCTCCATATTTCTTGATCGTGCTTGTCTTTAGAATGGAAAAAGTAATATGGTGTACATAGTGGATAATGAGGAAGTTGAAAATTTTGATATTGACCATTTGAAGGGGGCGCATGAGGTCTTGGATAGTACAGATAGGGATACGTGTGCATACCATGAACCAATGAAGAATAAAAAGGTCAATATAGGATTGTAGGTTGAGTCTAAGGAGGTCATAATTGGAGACTACTTGTCAAACTCAGAGGTGGAAAAGATCATTGAGTTACTAAAGGATTATTAGGACTTAATCCCTTGAGGGTATCGTGAGCTTAAAGGCGTGCATGAATCACTTGGGGAAATGAAGATAAAGCTTAAGGAAGGTGCCCAGTGAGAAAGAGACCTTACAGAATGAATCTTAATTTGTGAGAAAAGGTAAAAGAAGAAATTGATAAAATGTTGAAATCTTGAATTATCAAGCCCCTTGATGAGTCAGAATGGGTTAGTCCAATGGTGATCAGTATCAATAAGGATGGACGAAATAGAATATGTGTGGACTACATGGAGCTAAATGCTGCCTATGTAACAGACCCATTCCCTATGCCATATACTAAGGAAATACTAGAGGGAGTTGCAAAACATGAAATATATTCCTTCACAGATGGGTTTTCCAGGTATCATCACGTTAGGATTGCTTAAGATGACCAGGAAAATATTACATTTACTACTAAATGCGGAAACTTTTCCTGTATTGTGATGCCTTTTGGATTGAAAAATATTCCTATTGTATTGTCACGTATAGTTATTCGGGCATTCAAAGATATTATTCACAACTTTTTGTAGGTTTATCTAGATGACCTGACATATATATGGGCTTATGAAAGATCATTGTGACAATTTGTGCTTAATGTTTGAAGGATGCCGAGAATTGAGTATCTCCTTAAACATCAAGAAGTGCATATTTTTTACACCTTTTGGAATATTTTTAGGGCATATAATCATCAATGATAGGTTGTTAGTTGATCTAGCTAAGGTTGCATTCATTCTATGCTGGAAGTGCCTACCGGTAAAAGTGAGGTGCGTGGAATTTTTGGTCATACAAGTTAGTATAAAAAGTTCATCAAAGGGTATGCCAAAATTGGTGTACCCTTGGAAGAAGTACTAAAAGGGAAAGGTACATTTTATTGGGTAGAACCGTAGTAGCACACATTTGAGATATTAAAAGAGTAGCTTACTACCATGCCCATTCTACATTTTCCATCATGGGATAAAACATTTCATGTATGTGTGGACGCTTCGGCATGACAATTGGCACTATGTTAGCTCAACTGGTGAAGGTATTATAGATCATCAATCTGTTTTGCTAGTAGGAATCTAAGCTTGCTAAAAGGAATTATACAAGTGCAAAGCGAAGCTTTGTCAATGATCTATGTATTGCACATGTTTCAACATTACTTGTTATCAACACCATTTATTTATACAGATCACATGGCATTAAAGTATTTGGTGAACAAATTGGTCTTGCAAGAGGCACATATGTAGATGGGTACTCCTATTTCAATATTTTGACTTCGCTTGTGGTAAAGCCAGGAAAAGTAGTTATGGACCAGACCACTTGTCTAGAATTCACTTAGGAGAAGAAGCATAGACAATTAAAGAAACCATGTCAAATGCACGAGTTATATAGGTTATAATGTGTGCCCATGGAATTAGAAGACATTGTTTTTCTACGAACTAGTATGGCACCAGAAAGAATGAAAGCATTAGAAAAGAAACAACTTGTTATACGTGTGGCACCATTTATGTTAATCAATGGTGACCTGTACAAGTTAGGTAGAGATGAAGCATTACGTCATTGTGTATTAGAGCATGAGTGCAAGGATATTATGGAAGAAGCCCATGGTGGTATTGTAGGTGGCCACTATGTAGATGATGCGACTGCTTGAAAGATCCTACTCACTGGATTATGGTGGGAGAAATTGTATAAATATTGTAAGGCTTATTGCAAGGCATGTGACCATTATCGTGCCTAGGAAAACTAGGGCAAAGAGATAAGATTCCTTTGAGACGATTACTAGTGTTGAACCATTTGAGAAATGGGCCATTAACTTTGTACAACATATTTCACCAACCTTGCGTAGGACTAGATCACGCTATGCCATTACTTGCACATATTATCTAGCACGGTGGCGCGAATCCACACTTACGAACAACGGTGGCTACAATAGCTAGGTTTCTATGTGAGAATGTTCTTACAAGAAATGGATTTCCTTTAAGATTGAAAAGTGATAGGGGTGCACACTTTTTGAATGAGTCAATCAGGATCCTATTAGATGAGTTTATGGTTGCACACCATAAAACTACACCCTTTCATCCTCGGGAAAAAGGAACTGTTGAGGATTTCAACAAGATTTTGAGCCAAACTTTGACAAAAAAATTTGATGTTGGAAGAAAGGATTGGGATGATAAAGTGTTAGCTATTCTTTGGGTATATAGAACAACTTATAAGAGTTTGACCAAATACACACCATTTCGAGTTGATGTTTGCACGGAATACGTTCTCCTATAGAATTTAAGTTACCCTCTTTGTGCATTGCACATGCTAGAGGTCTAGCTGATGAGAAGGATTTAGAAGAGTGTATTAAGAAGATGATTGAAATGGATGAGTGACTTTCGAACATGATTGATTTAGAAGTAGGAAGCTTGATCATGCGAAAGCATGGCATGTGAAACATAAGGGATATGAAGTTTGAGATTGGAAAAATGGTACTTCTTTATGACTCTAAGTTCTTGTGCCATCGGGAAGGCTCAAAGTACATTTGTTGGGGCTGTATGTCGTCACTCACATACTTAAAAAAGTTCTTGCTAGTTAGAAGCAATTGTTGGAACACGACTACTTGATTACTTCAACGGGAGTAGGCTCAAGACCTAATATAAATAAGTTTTATTGGTGTTTGTAATAATGAAATATTTCCATTTATATTAGGTTTTCAATTATGTATTTCCTTAATGTATTTTCTTTATTGTCATTCTACTTTGTAAATTTAGTTGTTGTTTTGTAATAAGCACGCTTGCGCACATGAAGCTAATTAAGATATGAAGAATGTTTATGTGCTAGAGGAATACACATAGTTTTAGTGTGGGGTGGTTGTTTATATCTAGGTACAAGACTATGGGAATTGAAAGGATAAAGGAATAAGTTGATGTGGGTGTGATTTAAGTCAAAGAAAGATTACTTCTCACAAGTGACCAAGGATGGAGATGAAAGAAAAAACAATATAACACGAGGAAAGTGGAGGCCATGATAACTACTAGGATAAGGTAAAATGATGAGGTACTCAGGTACAAGGGTGCATGCAGAAGATAAGTCTATGACCAGATGGTAGGAAGGTACACTATAAGGTTATACCTGGGGCTCAAAGATGTACCATGCGAGAATGAACACATTTGGTCAATGAATGAGGGGATATTTTGTAGGCGAACCAACAATAAATGCATCAAAATTTGAAAAAATTATATAACGATGAGATGTGAATTTATTTTTACCGTTGTGATTAAGAGTATTTGAAAGAAGCTAAGTATGAAGAGACGAGTGAAAATTTTAAGGTGTGAGAGGTGTGTAACTAGTCGTGATGAAGAGATCTGTGCGTAGAAGAAGCTTGTGTCCCTAGTGGTGAAGGGTTTGAGTGAAGCAAGGTGACATATACAAGTTAGGGGCATGTAATTTCACCTAGGGAATGCTGAATAAAACTAGGGTTTGCTTCACACATCGATTAATTTGAGCGGTAAGGATCTATAAAGGATTGCAAGGTAAAAATGGCACCCAAGAAGGCAGCTACAGCAGGAGTAAAAGGAAAGAAGAAGGTGGTTGTCAAGGAGGAAGAAATGGCTCCAGAAAGAAATTTTTAGAGATGCAATATCCAGAGGGGTTATTGTCGGCCAGGAGTGGGATTCTCACATAAGGAAAAGCAAATTGAGTGAGTAAAATCACTGTACCATTGAGAAAAATAAGGATCTTGACGCGTTGTTGAACATGAAGAAAAATAAACACACGGAGGAAGATATACCGGTGTATGACGATGTTGGTGAGAAGCTATTGCAGAGGATACGAGTTTACCAAATTTATGATCTCCCTTATTTTGGGAAGTATGAGCCATTATACCAATGACTTATGAGTAGAGTGCACGACGATTTTTTCTACTTTGCAAGGAAGAGAGTCAGAATTTCAGCCACACTCATCTCCATTGTGACTGGCTTGAAAGGCACAGGAGATGATTTGTGAGATGATTTGACAAATAAAACCACAATATTGGAGACCAGGAATGATTTGGGATATACAAAGGTCTGCGTGGTATGCAGACCTAAAAACTAAAGAAGTATCCAGTTGTATAAGCGGCCACACATCTCATTACAAATCTCAATGACATGAAAAGGTGGTCACAAGTGAACACCATGTGGTTTCACATTGCCAAACAGATGTTTGAAGGATAAGTCTACAACATTTCATGGTATATCGTAGACACAATCATTGAAGAAGCACACATAGGAGGAAAGATCAACTTTGGAGCTATTCTATTATCACTAGTGTTCATGGAGATCAGAGTGCCTGATGGACCAAAGGAGAAGGTATGGGAGTATTCGATGGAATGCAAATTACCTGCAGAATGCTTAAAGAAGAACCTATGTGAGGAATCCATAATAGAGAAGGTTAAACAATGGGCTGAGAAGTGGTATGATAAGCTCCTTATGGCTTTTGAGGAAGAATGGCGTATCCCCAAGAAATTTCCTTCAGTGATTGGAAAGGAGGTTCAATTTGGTGTATACCAGCATTTTTGTATACCATAGTTTACAATGAAATATGGGGCATGGAGTCCTTGGTGCAAGTTTCCATATGCATTCACAACAAGGTACTTCCAGGCATCAGTACACAGGTTTACAGATGTGCGGTGACTGATGTTCAACGAGATAAGGTAGATTGCGACTACCACACACTAAGGAAGAAATATGTGTATCCAGGGCGAGGTGCATATGTTGAAAGACTCATTTCTAATGTTTTGAGCATTAAACCAATAAGTTTGGTGGTGGGAGATATTAGAATAGTGCTTATGTATCTCATACTAAAGCCAAAGCTGGAGAATAATAAGTATTTGGAAGGTGATTTCACACTTCCACCACCATCAAAGGGAAAGCATACAATGAAGAACATCTCAACACCTAATCCCACAAATCCAATTGAAGTGGAGGACAAGGAGGAGGAGTGCAAAGATAGTGGTGGTTTGGAGCATAGAGGTATGTGACATCCTACAAATAAGGGTGAAGCTGAGTGTGTCACTACACCACCTCATCCACAAGAGGGGGATGATGAGGACTTGAATGCACTCCAAGGGGAGCACATATTTAAGAGGGTGTTTAAGAGAACAAGGACCCAAGGTACTACTCCAACCATGAAAGGCATATCACCCGAAACTCTCCACATAAGGAGAAAATTGTGCAATGAAGGAGGAAATTGAAGTTAAATGAGGAGGTGGAAGAGTTTGAAGAAAGTGCGCCTAATTATCCTACATTTCTAGCAAACATAGAAGAATAGGGTGAGGAATCAAAGGAAAGAGGAAAGGACGAGAAGGGACCAAAGGAGACAGTGACAAAGAATGTTCAGGACATGGAGACACAAATCCCAAATTTGGAAGATAAGGTCCCTAAGTAGCAATGGTCTAGGAGAATGAGTGGAGAGCACATTCCACTAGCCATGGGGTATGTAGAGGACATAGGTAAAATTATCTGCGCCCACTTCTAGAGCATGATAACATAGAAGGATTTATTTGGCTAGGAGCTAATGGATGAGGATATGGAATTGTGTGCACTCGAAAGCAACTATCATGGTCAATGCACACCCATATGGATGAGTCTGAATTTTATATATGCAAAGAGTCATGTGTTTCAAGATGGATGAAGAAGGCACCGCAATCTAGACATATGATAGTAAAGCCTACTATCATGTCAAATTAGCAAGTCAGAAATGCATTGGTAAAGGTTTTTATTGAAGTTACAAGGAGAAACATGGACAAAGTTATGAAAAATAAGAGTGTTTCATGAGGATCTCAAGACAAAATATGTAGAGATAGCGTACATCATGCAAGAGAGGGACTTAGTGCAAAAGAAGAATGATGTATTTATCAACATCACAGAGGAGATTGGGGACAATGTCATAAGAGCTAGGCCACACTTGGAATCTAAGGTACCACATAAGTTCCCCTCAACGATAGATTATGTAGGAATTTGGTGGGAACTGGTACTTGAAGATGAACCTCTACACATACCAGTTCCAGGGAATTCAAAACAAGAGGTAGGGCGAGAGAAATTGTCAGTGATGTGAAAGATTACATCATATGAAGGGCTACTGCAAGTGCTATAAGAAGTATTGAAGAAAGTAGACTAGGATTTAAACATCTGCATGGCTCCAGAGGTGCTTATCAACATGAAGACCCTGGAAGAAAGCAATGAGGTCTAGAGAGCAATGAAGGATGAAACATTGGGCCACGTAGAAATGTTTTCAATGGTTAAAAAGAAGTGTGAGGCCTTGGTAGCGGTCAAGAGCTGCATAAGAATCGGACTGGAAGAGCTTGGGAAGCTCATTGCACGAGAAAATGGATCTTCTAGAAGGAAGAATGACATCAATGTCCAGCATTGTGTTGGTTCTGCAGAATGAAAAAGGAGAGATTATGAGGGATGAGTTGGAATCCATTATTATGGACATTCCAGAGAAAGCAAAACAAGCACTCATTGAATGATAGACCTTGGAGGCTAGAATAAAAGAGGAGTATCTAGAGTTGATCCTTCAAACTGATACAGAGGATGTTGCCTCTTAAAACATTCTTTATTCATCTACATTATTTCTTATTCTTTCCATTTAATATTCTTTACTTCAATATTTTTGGAGATACCCATTGTCGGGGTGACAATGTGATTAGTGTGGGGTAATGTTGATCAGAGAACACTTGACAAAACTCACACAAGAAGTCTCCGCATGGGAAATAAGGCCAGGTTTAACGGCACGAATGGACAAGAAGAGAAGGTGCATGGAGGGCAAGTTAAGCATTCAGGACTTATCCTATTTTGAGGATGAAGACCTATTTTTAGAATATGGCATGCAAAATACACCAATGATGCGGGGACGACGCACCACGCATTGTCTATCTTTAGAGGATCGGATCAAAGTTTGTTTTGCATGGAGATGAGCTAAGAATAGAATTGTCACTTCAATTAAATTAAAGAGGTCTATAGATAACACAGTTACATGTGTGGCTATGTATGTAAGTGGTTTGTGGCTATTAATAGCATGCATCCTATTGTTGGAATAGAGAAGTGGTGAAGGGAAAGTCCCCACCCTATATATATGATGTGAATCATATAGATAGACATATAGAGAGATATACAATTGGATTAATGTATCAGATCCATACACGCATTGGTATAGAATTCCATTATTGTAAGGATCTTTTGTTTTTATTAATAGATGGAAGTTATTAGCTGAATCTAAGTGTCATTCCTGTGTGTAATCAAGTATTGCATGTTTTTGATTCAATAATGATTATTGTTTAAACTTGTTCTTTCATAAATATGAATATGTTATGCATTATAGAATAATGGATTAGTTATAGATCTCTATGTTTATTCCTTCATCACACTAACATTCTACTACAGCAACCCTAAAGAGGGGCCTGTACCTTTGCACGCTTTGAGTGAGTGCGCAGTCTAGGTTGGTGACTAAGGTGTTATCTAGTAAATTATAGGAAACATCATCTTCCATAAATTCCTTTTGTATTTAAATGTGAACCAATGATCCTAGCCCATAATCAAAGCTTGACCCATGCCAAAAAGGGAAGAAACAAACTATTTTAAGAAAATTAGACTATTTCTCCCTAACCAACGTCGGTTATTCCTAAGCCAATTTCGGTCAAGAAACCACCATTGGTTCCCTTAAATAAGCATTTGCAACTCTTTTCCCAATTTATTCTTTTGGTTAGCTTTTGGATTTCATTTGATTTCTCACATTCAATTCAGCATACAATGATCAAACACAATAATAGAGCATCCGATTCCTTCACTAGTAATCAAAATATTGCTCCATAGCCTTAGATCATTCAAGGGGGAAGCACACAAGCTTCTTTTTCATGGCACTATATCTAGACCAATTTCATCTATGAATTCCCATCAACCACCGCATATACCAATCTCTAGGTCTTTAGATAGCTATCCTAACCAGTTATTAGTTCTTAAGTTTTGTTTTAGATCTATTATTATCTTATGTTGTATTTCTTCTTTCTCACCCGAATACCATCCATCCCCATCTACCTAATACCCTACCATCATGTACCTCTATTTTTTTCTAATCACCTCTTTTTCACTGCATCGAGTCTTCACTCAAATCCTAACACCTAACATAAGCCTTTTAAACAATCTGTGAAATCAAAGAGATCTATAACCAACCCCTTTTCACATTTGGTCCCTAATTACACCTACTTTGATTAGTTACCCAAACGATATCAAGCTAAAACCATTGATTGACATCGGTTCCCCAACCACCACCTGGTCCTTGTGTCCGACATTCTCCTCGAGACCAACGAGCTATTTTACTTACCTAAAAACTCTCAAACCCTCCCACAACCTCACCCATACCTCTATAACACCCTCTGTTGCACCTATAGACCTTAACAACCCACCACCTACTTTAAATTTAATATTTTATTAACTATTTAGATTATATTTAATTTACCATGATTTTGTGAGATACCTAAATTATACAACTATAGTAGGATTCTTTAATTCGTGTTCTTATCAAAGCATTGAACTTGATTTTAAACGTGGATTGAAAAACTTATATGAGGTACCATACTTCATAGATCTATCTCCCACTAGGAAATCCACCAATCGATACTTTTAATTCTATCTTGTGGTCTTGTGTTCTTTTTAGGTAATCTTTTCCAGACAAAAAGGAAAACTCTCAATAGGCCTTATCTTCCTATAAGTGAAAAATCACAGCACCCTCGAATGGCCTCGGATCTCGAGTGGAGCATTTAGTGTTATCTGCATAACATTGGACCATCTCTCAAGGTATGGGACATGTGGACTTGAGATGGACCTCTAGAGAAGGTTGGTTATTGCTTGCTAAAATACCTACCACAAGCTACTCTAGTGCGAGACATAGATAATATATCTTAATATAACCATTCCAAGGAGATAGGGAGAGGGAGAAATATATAAAAATAGAGCCTACACTAAGTGGTGATACACTAGAAAAGGAAGTGGAGAGATACTCTATTGAGGGAGGATGTAACAGGGAAAAGGGAGATGAGGGAGGTCAGATAGAAGTGACACAGACCCAAGTCTGAATCTTCCATTAACACTCCATGAAACACGACACCCCACACCTAAAAATGTGAAATAGATGCACAAAAAAATAGATCGAAAGGGAGAGGCATAAAGAAACAATAAAACATGAGAAAGGGTTAAAGAACGCCACAAAATCATGAGTTTATTTCTCTAGAAGGTGCACAGACCATTACATTTCTTCTCAGAGGAATAAAATTCACTTTTTGGGTGTATGAGAAGGCTTACAACTCAAATGGAGTCAAGAAATAAATTTTACAGAGTTTCCCCACACCCAGAATGTCTCCCCCTTCTCAAATGAGAAGTGTTTACAATATATAGAATGTCGAGGCAAGAGAGAAAGAAGAAAACTTAGAATCTGCTCTAAAAGATCAACCACCAAAATTTAATGCCCTGGAAATCTTCCTAAAATCTGTCAATTCTTGTTCCCCATGTCTATTTGGTGTGTTTGAGAACGAAATATGGCAAATCTAGATCAGTTTTGGGTAGTTGAAGCAATTAGATCCCGTATTAATGGATTGAAATAATTTTTCCATATTTTCACCAATCAAATCCTTTTAAAAATAATATTTTATGATTTCATGATGTAGAGGAGGTTGAGACCTTTCAATGGTACCAAATTTGTTGAATTTCAAGCATTGGATCAAAAGTTATGCCCATTTGAATATTTGAATCGAATCCGTACAAAACGGTGAAAAACACAAGTTTTGCAAAATGGATCCATGGGCCCAAAATTCACTTTGTACCTTTTGTGAAAAAAAAAAATTATAAAAATCTCCCACAGCCCCACAAGCCTGAAATTCACTTTTGTCAAAAATCCCCTGCAAGCCCGCAACCTTCTCATTTTCCATTTGTCATCCCTAGGCCCGTTGGCCCACATTTTCCACTTAGCAAAAGAAATCCTTCCTAGGTTCACAGGCCTACAATTATAACTTGTGCCTTTTGCAAAAAGTGAAAAATGCCAAAATATCTCCCGCCACCCCACCGGTCCGCAATATTTCCCTTTAGCGTAAAGTCTTCCCCTGTGTCTGCTTGGTCTACTTTTGGAAAAAATACCTTCCAAGCCCCGCCTTCCCGCTTTGACCTGAAACATGGCCACATGTAGAGCTAGCACATGTTTGGGACATACTTTTGGATTCTCCCCCTGAAAGAGCGCCGAAGAGACACATTTCTCCTTCAGTGGCCTTGCTCTATTTTTTGTGTGTTTTGGCTAGGTCCCTTTTGTTTGGCGGGGCCATATATCTGACCTAGGACACATGGAGGCTCAAAGTGCACATTTGAAACCTACCTATGGATTTTCTCTTTTAAGTTGTGCCAAGATGACACATGGAGGATTCTCCTGATCCTTCTATACTTAGCTGATTTAGGCCTCTGCTCCGCCCCATTTTTGACTCTAATCACGGGGTAAAATCGCGCTCGTTTGGGAACCCGCTCTTGATTCTTCCTTTGAAGTTACACCGAGATGACATGTGGAGGATTTTTCCAGCCTATCCTAAGCTTCAAGTTTTCAACGGTTGGTGTGCCCTTTTAGGACCTCGGGACACATGGAGGGTGGCGCAAGTTTGCGAACTCACTTTTGGATTTACCTTTAAAGTTGCACCAAGCTGACACATGGATCTTTCCGCTGGACATACAATTTTCAATGGCCAATTTAACTTTTGGAGGCTCTAACCACGTGGCAAGTTGGTGCTCATTTGGGGTCCTAGCTTTAGATTCTCGACCCTTGGGGATGCACCATTAGGATGCGTGGAGGGTTCTCGCTTGCTCTTCCATAATTAGTCGATTTAGAGCCTTGAGTTGAATCATATGTGAAGTCCAAAAATTCAGGCCTTTCCCCATTTTCCTTTTGCCGATCTCTAAACTCCTTTCCGACCCTGCCCCTTCATTTTTAGTCCCGCCTATAACTTGATTGTTGGATTTGAATGTCACTCGCAGGATATAGTTGACCCTTCCGATTTTCTTGTGCAAGGTCATGTTTGATAAATTTTCTGGGGGAAAAATCGGATAACACTTCCTCTTCACAACCTCCGTATTCCTCACATATCGAACCTTCTACGAAACATTTTTCTTATACATATGCTTCGTAGTGGTGAAACATTACTAGCACAAGAGAAACCTAAGGCATGTTCACACACACTTGCACATAGAACTACATCAGGTTTGAGATGTAGTGCAATGCTCAATTAGTAAGTCCACCATTGTGGTAGTTGAGGTCAGCCTAATCACTTCATATGCATTTTTATTATTTTAGGGTTTGATGCTTGTTTTAGGGTCTTTAAATTATTTCTTCCATCTTGAGTTGTTGGTGATATCTAACATGGGATAAAATTTTTGATAAGGCACACAACGAAGGTTATAGATTACTTTTATGCCCTTCGAAGAATAGATTCATAGCTCCGCCCAAAATGGGGTGCCCATATTGCTGACTGGAGTGTCCGTAGGTGCACCAATCCTCTTTTAGATGCTCGAGTCTAGTTAGATCCTCTAGCTTTGTAAATTTTTGGACTTTTGTACAGTTGTACCTACTTACTGGAGTTTTTGCTCACACCGTGACATAGTCCTGTCAATTTGTTGAATCGGATGAGTTCTTTCCTCTTCCTTCTCGTACGTTAGGGTTAGCATTTCCTTTTGCATAGTTTTTTATCTCATTTACATACTTCCTTTTACTGCATTTATTGAATTTATTACAATTTTTCATAGCTTATATTAACTATCCCCTACTACACTACTTAGTTAATTTTAGTTAATCAATTAGTGAAACAAACAAAATCCACATAGTTACACATTTCTATGTGGCACATTCATCAAAGATACAAAGATATCTTTAATCACCATGCTTACAAAGTTTGTATAAGAGGGAAGAGATAAAACATGAGAAATGGAAAATGGAATAAAATTAGTTTTCATTTCATGTGTAGTGATGATTACAATGCTTCAATCAAGTTAACATAATTCACAATTGCTACCAAGAATTTATAACTATCAACATCTTTTAGAATGAAGAAGCCTTCCCAATTTATAGGAATGAAAATTTAATTTTTCCTACTCCCCACATGACTCTTCATTGTCTCATTCAACTCGTGACTTTTCACCTTCCTAGGAAGTGAGAAATAAGTTCCCTTTTTATAAATTAAAGGGAATTTTACAATGTTACTTTATAAAGTCACTTAAGTGAATGAGATGAAACACAATGATTATTCCCAATGAAGAATTAGAAATGGGATAGAAGAAAGAGGGGAAATAATGAGAGAGGAGGGGAATGATGATTTTCTCTTTAGGATTAATAAAGACCTTCCTTGATGAAGTTAAAAATTACAATCTTTGCTTCTCGATGACCTCTTTAACACTACTACGCTGATATGAAATTCTAATGAATTTCACTTTGAAACATTTCCCCGTACTAATGATGATCACAAGATACCTCCTTGTAAATGATGCATAAACATCTTGGACCACAAAATGAGTGTTTAGAAACACTATTTCAAGACCTCTCAATGTGAGCTTGGGATGAACATAGGAAATTCTCATGGTGATCCTCCTTGATACTTGATTGATTAATTTCCTTCCCTCATTGGGATTAACCCAAAAAACGTATTTCAAATCACCCAAATCCCCAAGCCATGAAGATGAATCCACTGGTTGCACCATATGATGTTCTACTTTGGTTTTAAACACAATTAAATTGATGATGTTTCTTCCAGACCTCTTGTGAAGTTATCATTCCTCTATTTGAGCCATGAGGTCATATTAGTGTCTCTGTGGAGAGTCAAAACATCATAAAGATGAGTGAAAATGAGGCCACTTATGGATTTTTGTAATTGAAAGCTGAAACTTTCTATTTTTAGATCTTGGGGATAAAGAGCTGTTATTTTAAGACATATCACCTAGTTGGCTATAATTTCACCTTCGAACCTCCTAAAAACTTCCATATTCTTTTTTGTTGAGGCATTGATATTTTTATTACATTCATTTTTTTAACATGTTTCTTTTTGTTTGAAAAATTGTCCTTTTTACCCTTGCATTCCAATTTACATCTTTCCGTATTGTATTAAGTGATCAAACATGTAATTCAGACGACTTACTATTTTTTGAAAACGGGGAAGAATAGAATATTATATTTTTAGTAAGTGTTTAAAACACCATCATTTTGCAATGGGGATGACATTTTTGGATTCGGCTCATCGTCATGATCTTGTGCTCGAATTTCTTGTGCTTTCCTAAACTGGAAAGCTCAGAAATTAAAAAATAAATTTTTTTCTTGGTGAGAGCTTTGGGTAAGAACCTACAATGGTAGAAATTAATGGAGTTACCAATATTTTTATGATTCTTTTCCCACCACCGATTGCAATGAAATTAATTCAATTAGGATAGGTTTTTCATTTGGAGTATGTGCTCGCAATTTTAACTTCACTGCTCTCCGGGTTGGTGGGAAATATGAAAATGAGAGCTAGGCCACAAAATGGATTTTTTTATTTTAGTTAATAACCGAGGGAATTATTCTATATTTTTAATTGCTTCTTTATGGCCTCTTAAATTGAGGAATTCTGTAAAAATATCACCTCAATTTGTGCTTCGGATTGTGAGATATGAGTATTTCACTATTTTTGTTACAAAGCCATTCGAAGTGAATCAACATGGTGTCTACTATAAAAGAAAGGTTTGGGTTATATAGCAGAATAGAGGAAGATGGATAACCATGTATTTCAAGGGTTAAGTGATTGGAACAGCAAAAATTGAGAAAAATGGAGATTTTTGACGGTTGAGGGTTTGTTCGTGCATGGGAAAGAAGTAGGAGAAGAAACACTTAAAATAAAAAATTATTTTGTTTCTTCAACTTGCTCATAGGCACAATTTTTTTCACAAATTTTTTTATGGTTGGTGTGAAAAAATTTTCCCCTCTCCCATTGCTCCATGTGGTGAGAGGTGATTTGTAAAGGTAGAAGGGTGAGGAGGCCAAGAAAATGGTGCACGTGGGATAAATTGGGCTATTTGGGCTCAAAGGAGGTCATATCATGGTCTAAGGGGCTACATGGGAGATGTGTATACATTTTTTTCCCAAACATCCCAAACATTTGGGACTCTTCCCGCAAAAAGTTCTCTACCACCTAGGTTTGACATGTGTCCACAAAAAAATGACAAACTCCTTTACCTTGTGGAACAACTTGATGGAGGAATATCTTGGGCATATAAAGGATTTTCCCACACTTTTTTATATTAAATTAAATTTACATTATGTTTTTAAAACAATGGGAGGGGTATCATACTTTTATTCTTCCTACAATGTCCTAAAAATTAGGCATTTCCTCGGATTATAGGTTGTGCATTCTTAAATCGGTTTGTGAGGAAAATGCTTGTGTCTTGTGAAAAATTGTAACCAAAATCCTATAGATCTATAAAATAACTTTCCAAATATGTTTTATTTTCCTATAACTCTTCACGTACCTCCGAATCCCTTCCCCGAAGCTCGGGGGTTGTTTGTGTACTTCAAGTTGCTTCACCCTCCAGGACCCGCTTTTGTTGAAATTATCCCAAAACTTTTGAAACTTCCCGATTATTTCAAGACTAGTTACATAAAGTTTTTATCTCTCTAATACACCTCCTTTATTAATTTTATTCTTTCATCCCACTCTTGGGAGGCATCCTTAAGAAAAATAGAAAATAGCCTTTCTTAAACTTCTCAAAAGCATGTCTTGAAGAATCTTGTCTTGGAAGTACTTCAATGAACTTGATATTCCTAAATAACCTATGCCCATGATGAAAAAACACATTGGAATACTTGGAAGGATAGGATATGCTTGATCTCGAGGGATAAGATGATCGGTAGGTTTCTTGGAAAGGTTTACGATAAAAATTCAACACTCGGGGTCTCGTTGTCATGCGTTCTAATTGGGAATTTTGAATTTGCACATGTATATGACAACAATTGGCTCTAGCTTCGAGACATATTATGGTTTGAGAGAAGTGAGGACATACCATGAGGAATCCTAAATTCTCAATTCACTTCGTAGACTAATGCCTTATCCATTGGGATTTATGGAGTCATTACTTCCAAAACACACACACACAAACAAACAAACAAACAAACAAGGAAACACACCGAGAAGAGGAAAAAAACACATTAAAAAATCCAAAACTATATACGGGGATGGATATGTACACAATTTGGAAAATAGTGTTCACCTACCTAGCAATGGGTTGGGAAAATTACACGTCATCATGGAACAAAATACTAAAGTATAACCTTTAAAGAACAAAATTCATTATTTGACCATACCATGTTCTTGTTATGACTTTTGATGGATTGAGAAGAGGAAGAAACTCCAAGACACCATCAGCATACTCATACTACACTAATAACGTTCTTGTATCGATGAAAACTTTGTTACCTTCTTGAAAATATTTCATCTTATCGCTTCCACTTGATGTCATGCGATCATGAGACACCATTCCTTCATGTCCTCAAGAGTGGGAAAATTGATCTTTTCATGGAAGCATCCTTGAATTTTGAAATATAATGTGGAGACATATTTTCAATCAGAAAGGTACTCAGGAGGAGTGAGAACAACCTTATTTTCTTCCCATTCAACAACATCTTTGAACCTCTCACTGTGTTGCTTTGAAAAACTGCTTTGAAGAATAGAGGCTACATCAATAGGCCAGAGGATTTCATCATCCTTCATAAATTGTTGTATCGTGGAAACATGTTAGGGGAAAATAATATTTTTGGGAATGGTGAGTGTAATATAATTTTGAATTTTCTTACAAAAGTCATGCACATCCTCACATTGTTTTTTTAAAAAAAATTCCCATACCCATGCACTCAACATTGGTTTTGGCATTATTTTGACAACTGCAATCTTTGATTTTATCATTGAGGAATTATTAATTCAATAGTGAACTTGGAAACAAGAATTCTTGTTCTACATTAGTGGAGCTTCCAATATTGGTAATTCAATCTTGACTACATTCAAAAGGCTCCAGTAAATTTTCTCTTTGTTATGAATAATTCAATGTAGTGTAGGTTGGATCCGCATTTTCCCTACTATCCAAAATTTTATATTCTTCACATAAGAGGAAAGAGAAATGTGTGTCTTCACCTTCCCTCTCACTTGACCATGTAATTTGGAAGGACATCAAGCTAATCCATCTATTCCATTTCAGTAGTAAACATTGGTGTATAAAAAAGAGAAGAACAAGATGATTCATACCTATCTTAAATTTACATAGCCTAAGTCAGAACTCAAGACCAAGTTTAGGGTCTTTGGTCTCTTCCGCAGCCTTTAAGATGTCTTACACATATAAATCTTCCAAGATTTCTATATGCTCATCTTCATCCTCATGGGAAGAATCTCTACATTGTGCTTCTAAGAGATGGTCAAAAATCTAATTCACACGTGTCGATGATTCATTTGAAACATCCTCATTCCACCATTTTATGCTTTATGTTGCCCAAATTTCACCTTATTGTAAGAATGAGCATACTTGATTCACAAAACCATCTAACAAGGAGAAGAGGTCCATAATTTGTGTGAAGGGAACTCATTTAAGCACAAAATCTAGTTCATCATCGTCTTGATTGGAAGCCTAGGAACATGATTGGGAAGCAATATGGGAAGAATTTTCAACTCTATGTTGATTGTCGGTTATTGAATTCTCCTGCTCATATAGGAAATGAGAGACTTCACATTCATAAAGACGATCATTCTACTCCTTGGGTGAGAAGAGGTTGTGTTCAATTTGTTCATTCTCCTCACCTTTGAAAAGAAAATTGGCCTATTCCATCCGATAGTCCATGATTAAATCAAGAATAGAATTTGATTTGTCAATTTATCTATCTCGTTATTAAAAATTGCCTCATAATTTGAAAATTCAAAATTTGAAAGAAAACTATCTCGTGAATACCTTCCAAAGTGAGGGGTGGCTTTCTTACACTTCTTCGCATATTTCTATTCCATTATGAATTGAAATATCAAAACATGGAAGGATATTATCCATGATTACCTCGAACTCAACATATGGTACTTATTCATTATTGGTGGAGGCTTCAAAAACATAGAATCATCTTCTAGGCAATAATAATCCTCCTCTCTTGAATCCATTTATCCTTTAATAGGTTGTTCCTTGAGCCAAAATGAGTTGATGAATGGTGGTTCTACCTCCATGTATTCTTTAACATATTCCACCATGTTGATTGAATTCGATTGAGGAGGTTCAAGGATATTACATTCATCAACAATGCCAAAGAATATTCAAGGGATGAACACCTTATAGTGCATGTAGACACCGAAATTGAGTCACACTCCCTTTGGTCCCTTTTCAAATAGCCAACTTAAACCTATTCACCTAATCATGACCCTTTTACCCCACATTAATATTAGTTTAATTAATTTTAATTAAATTAATACTCATCCTCACTTCATTCATTATTTAGTTACCTTAATTAAAACTAATTTCTACCTCACCTAAACACCTCACCTAGATACCTCATCATAAACTTATTCTTAACATGTTTCCTTTACTAGGACTCAATATTCACTCACCATAACTAACTAAGACTTAGTCCTACCTAACTTAATTAACTAATACTTAGTTAAACCATAAAATCACATGCCTATTCATCCTCTAACCACATTCCTAGTTATCTAAGTGCAAAATCCCATTTTGATCCATGAGAATAGATAGATCTTGTCAAGATATGTCATTTTTAGTAAACCTACAATTTCTCACCTTAACCGACGTCAGTCAATGCTAAACCGATGCCGGTCACCCTATACCATCATCATTTACCATATATTCATTTTGGTAACATTGTTTGAGAGGTTGGCCACATTGTCGAGTTTTGGAACAAACGAGATCTATATGCAAGAAAACACTAGAGCCCTTTCACACATCTAGACAGCCATAGCTAGCATGAAGATGGATCTGAAGGTATTTTCATTCACGGTAGCATTTCGAGAAGCATTTTCATGGCATTGAGAAACATTCAATATATCAACCATCACCATCATCTAACCATCAAATCTGCAAACACCAGTAAGTGTATCTCTAACCTACATCGTTTCATACTTATTTAGATTACAAATTTTCTTCATCTCTGTTTATCAAAATCTATTTGTATTTTTCATCCCACCCTTCTTACCTTCCTGTGAATGCAACCATTCCATCACCCATAATCATTTAATCACATATACTTGATTCTTGAATACATCTGAGTACCCCTAGTACCATTGCAAACCTAACCATTTTCCACACACTCAATGCCTTACCTCAAAAGGTTCTCAAAACCCGGTTCATTGAATTTATACCATCCCACCTTAATTGTCATTGGTCATACCTCATTGACATTGGTATCTGTATTTGGTAATCTTGCCAATAAAAGAAACTTAAAAACCTACATCCAAGAAACCCAAGCTACCAGAATCTAACCTTGACCTGTTCCAGCACCTTGACTACCTACCCTACTTCCAGATTTGATCATAACCTATCCTGTTATATTATATTTTCTTATTGTATTTGGATGAGATACCTAAATCATATCAACTACAATAGGACATTATTTATTTATGACATTTCTTACATTAAGTTATATTAAACAGTGGGTTGAATGCCACCAAGGAAGTACCATACTTTTTGGATCTAGCACACGCTAGGCAGCCCACTGACATATATTGTTTAACTCTCTTTTTGGTCTTGTTGTGTATTTTAGGTAGTTCCTCCTAGCCAAAAAGAAGCTCTTGTAGTCAACATTGGATCAAGAATTCGAGAACACGTGAACGAACTTTAAAACGTCAATCACAATAGGTATTTCTCCTTGGCCCATCACCTTATCTATTTTGTCAAATCCATAAAGAAAGTGGTGAAACATTTGGCATGCACAGTGAGACCCATCAGGGGGTTACTTTACATTTTTATTCATTCCTAGGTGAAAGTTGTGTGTTTTTTTCCCTTTTGAAAATATTCAACATTAATCTTCCTCCTCTTTATATTGTCTAAAAGAAATCATGTTTTTGGTTCTATAAAAATAATACGCCTTTCTTTCATTAGCATTGGATTAGTTAAAGATCATCCTTCTTCCTGTTTATCACTTGCTACATCGAACATCACATTTTGATTTGATTTTAAAACACTTGTATAGCATTCTAATTTTTTGTATTATATCTTGCGTTAAAACCGAGGGCAACCTATATGTTGCAAGTCATGCCCTGCTGATGGTTTACAAATTGAATCGTAGAAAGAACATTCTCTCTTCTCTCTCTTTCCCAAAATACACAAATTGCAATTTACACTTCTTCTTAAACAACATATTACCTAGAAGAGACTGTTAATGATCACACGATGAGAGGTTTGACATTAGGAACCCATTTGGTTATCTCTGTCTAGTCATCACCTCAGAGAAATGTCTGCCCCCACCAAAACATAATCTAAAACCTCACCTTTAGAATTTCCTTCTTCATAGGAAACCTTCCCAACCAAAAACTCTGTTCTAAATTCATGAGTCAGTCCTTAAATAACGTAAGTTAAACACACTAAATTCACTTGTAGTAGTACGTGTTCTTTCTTAGCTTTTTTATTGCCTTGTGTTTTAACATGTGAGGTAATATTCTCCATTTTCTTTCATTTCACACTCCATAATCATAGTTGGTGTATTCCAATTTCTTTCGAGTGTGTCGGGACTCATTTTTTTACCATATTAAGACTTTTAGGTCGATTGCCTCATTCAACTTAAATTCACAAAAAACAAATTTGTCTTCATTATAAAGATTTCACAGTAACTAGCATCGGTTTACATCCGACCGTCATTGATTTACCTTACCAAAGTGTCGGTTCCCTATGCTTTTGGTCGGTTTACATAAAGAGAACTCATCTCATCTTCTTCTTTTTCAACATCTTTGGACATCCCCATATCCTCTGCATTATGATATTATTACCTAAATATACCTTCTACTGATTGAATTTCATCAATTTTCTATCTCACTTTCTCAAACGGTTGCTTTCCCACAAAGAACCGACATCGGCATATCTTGTGGACCGTCATCGGTCACCCCAAGAATCGACATCGATTGGCATAACCAAGATCGATCCTTCTATTTTTATTTTAATCAAATCACTTACCAATTCACCTCTCATAATCAATTCTTTTCCATACCTGTTGTTTTCTGTGTCATTTACAAAATATAGTCTTACCAGGTCATCACTTATTCACATGGTGTTGACTCACAACAAAACTAGCACCCTTGTATTTCACGCCAACCGTCAACCACTCCCACCTATTCCATCACTTCCATCCATCCTGTCACCTATGGATCCAACTCAGCTTATCCTCATTGCTACCAAAAATGAGGATTTTGTAAGAATCCTTGATTAGAACCCCGTGGCCCTACAATACTATCTCGCCCACTCATCCACTCGAGACTCCTCATGATAGTTAATATACGACATTCCTGTATCTATCCCTTCTACTCTTGCCCCCATCTCTATATCTGCTAGCACCATCTTAGTCTGCATTCATCCACTTTACCACCCGAGTGTTTGAGCTAGGTCCCACAACCGCTTTAACTATAGTATCTATGTCATCTATTGCACTTGTGATGTAAGTGGTTCCTTCAACATATGTCTTAAGTATAGCCCCATCTGCAGCTACAACCTCACATATACCTATTACATCATAACCACCTTCGTGTGTGGTAACCTACACCCCTTTCTAGAACCTCATCATTTCTATCCCACAGTCCTTACCCCTAATCACCACTAGAGTTGTTAGGACTACCCCACCCACTTACACATACTACTAACATCCCCCAACCTCTTCTATCGCATATTCGACTATGTGCCACCTACATATATTACTCGTATGTAGTTCTCATACTCAAGCACCACCATACACTAACATACCACCCACCTCATACATTCAACATTAACCCCATTTTTCTATAGGGGCTTCCATTCATCACAACCTACCAATGACCTCATTAAGATGATGATGGAAAAGATGCAAACCTTAGAAGCATCTATTTATGTATCCATAATTCTTCAACTTATGATGAAATCTGTAATGAGCCTATCCATATACATATATTCCCATTCACCCCTACCCTGTGCATTATGAAATGCCTAAATTTAATACCTTTAATAGTAAATAAGACCCAAAACAATAATTGTGGTCATTCAAACATGGGTGCTACCTAATCTCCCATGATGATGCTTTGCTCCTACAAACCTTCCCAAGGTCCTTAATAGGACCAACATTGGATTAATATAGTGGAATACCTAGACATTCAGTTTAATCCTTTAATCAAGTATCCCAAGCTTTCTTAGACCATTTTTCAATCAATGTTATCAATAAATTCACCATGACCGATCTCTATTCAACCCAATAGTATGAAGAAGAATCTATCATAGATTTTGTTACCCACCGGTGGAGTCTTAACAACCAATTAACATTCCAAATGCCTCATAATGAACTTATTGAGTTGTTCACTAGGGATTGTACCAAACACATCTCACCAACTATATAGGTACAAACATTCCAAACCTTCAATGAATCATTCACCATTGCAGAAAGATGGAAATTTGCACCATTGAGGAAAAGAAAATCTAATTACAAAACAATAAGGCCCGTTCAAACCAAACGACTATTCTTCATCTTCAAAACCTAAAAATAAATATTCAAAGACCAAAAGATCTACCAATGTAGTAGTCCTCAAGGTAGGACCATCTCGTCCTTCTAATCAAGCCCAACCTTCTTCCAATCTTTCCCCTATCTAAGCCTTTCAGCTCCATTAGGAAAAATAGAAGTATACTTCAATTAGAGATCCCTATTCTTAGCTCTTGGAAAAGATTCTTAAAGCTGCAGCCATTACAATTCCTCCCATAAGACATCATAGATTTTTTGATCCTTCCCATCCTATGCATGCATGGTATAAATAACATGACTACCGTAATTATCATCGTGTCAAATTCCATACATCGATGGTAAGTGCATAAATTTCAAGAACATTGTCTAAGAGATGATATATAATAAATACCTTGTCGTTGACAACGAATGCACTAGAAAATCAAAATTTTCACATCTTTCAAAATCCATTCCCTAACCATAAATTGTCGTCTAATAAAAATACTGAACCTTCATCTAGAGACAAAAATTTTTGTGAAGTCCACACAGTTTTAGATATCATACTGGTCATCCCTCAAATCCCACCTATTTCATCTATTGGGGAAATTATGGCATGAGCCCCTCTACCCACAAAGGAGCATACCCATTTTATTCCTTCACCCATAGAGGAGACCCCTTCATCTCTTCTTTCACCCATGTAAGAACCCACACCTTCTACGATGCCATTTCACCGTCCACCTCACAACCTACCAAACACTTAACACTTTAAGTTCCCTCATCCACAAGAGAATAATCATCATATTATCCTCCACCAAGGGATAATTCTACATCACCCCACCTATTATCTCTTCTACCCATGAGAGATTCATCGGACATGCCACTACCTATTGGGGAAGTTCCCCCTCAACATCCGAGAACCCCATTGACATGATCTAGACTCTTATACCTAGAGAGTCTTAGGTTAGATAATTCCCTATCTCATGAGACATACTTTACAGGATCACCACCAAACCAAATCCATCCTCTTCTTTAGTAGTCCCTTTGTTGATTAAAGAATACTTGTTAGAGATCACACAAGGAGTCCATCCGAGAGAGAAATCTAGGATCAAGGGCACGAGAGGGACGGGGAAGAACCCACGTGCAGAGGGAAAGTTAAAAATTCAAGAATTAGCTGATTTTGAGAATGATGACCTATTTTTTGAAGATGACATGCGGAACACACCAACGATGTAGAGATGTGCACACGAAAAATTGTCTATATTTAGAGGATCAAATCAAGTTTTTCATGGAGATGAGCTAGGAATATGATTGTCACTTCAATTAACTGTAGGAGGTGTATAGATAGCACACTTGCATGTGTGGTTATTCCTGTAAATGGCATGTGGCTATTAATAGCATGTGGCCTATTTCTGAAATAGATAATTGGTGAAGGGAAATTCCCCACCCTTTATATATATGATGTGAAGCACATAATAGGAGATATGTATGAGATATGGATGTGTGTGTGATAGAGAGATATATGATGGAATTATTGTAACAAATCCATGCGCATTGGTATAAATTGACATTATTGTAAGGAGCTTCTATGTTTATTAATGGATGGAAGATATTGGCGAATCTAAGTGTCATTACTTTGTGTAATTGAGTAGTACATGTTATTGATTCAATCATGATTACTATTTAAGATTGCTCTTTCATAGATATGACTATATCATACATGGTAGAATAGTGGATTAGTTATGGATATATATGTTTCTTCCTTCATCACAATAACATCATGTTACAATAACCCTAAAGAGGGACATGATACATTTTCATGCTTCGAGTGAGCGCTTAGTCTAGGCTAAGTGATGCACAAGTGTGACAAGGGTGTTATCTCCGGTAAATTCTAGGCTACATCATTGGTTTCATTCTGCGGGACCTCTTTTTTATTTTTTTCAAGATGGTTCGCGATGAATACATACCGGTTAACTCTAGCAAGTATTGAGGAATGGATACACAATCTGGAGGGAGAATATGCATGGAAGTTCAAAAGTGGATCTAATTTTAACGCACACACTTGGATAGAATAGAATCGTATGACAACCTATACGAGAGATTTTCTACAATTTTTCAAAGTAGAACTATATGAGTGGCTTATCGCTTATGCATCTTAGAAGAATTTGAGGTATCACGCACTTGTCTTAACATAGGAAGAATTTCAGGCCCTTTATGATGTTGATTTGATCTAGACTCACACCTTTGTGGATACACGGTTTCATGGTGTCCTAAATAGTTATATTTTGGAATATTCAATTTTGACGTATTCTTCCCTGACATAGCTAAATTCCAATTTTTACTTTATCCAATAGTAGTATATTTCCAAGGTATTCAACCGACGATCAAGATCTTGATGGTAAATTTGAACTTGGAGAGTAAACCGATGGCTAACTAAACTTTACCACCCCGAGGGAAAGAACAAGTTTGGTGAAAGATGGCAGACCTAGCGGTAGAGAGGTAGAGAGAGGAGAGGCGGCTTAAGTATAATGAGGTACATGAGAGGAAGATAGAGAAGAAATGTTCCATTGCAGAAAGTATGGCGTTGAGGAGAGAGATGGCTCGTGAAGGATTTAAAGTTCATGTAGAAGATGTGGAGCCAGAGCATCAGAAACTCCCCCATCTTGGAAAACATGACAAAGATCCCCTTGACCTCACAAAGAAGTGTACCAGTAGAGATTACTTGGGCTGTGAGTGTGCATATTAATCCACTGGTGACCTAGCCCTTGCGCTTGCTTTTCCAGTATCTAGTGTGATAAGTAACCAACAAGCTAACTTGGGAAGTAAGATAGTAGGAGTAAGTTAGGGAGCAAGTACATCAATGGTAGGACAGATGAATTTAATGATATTTGGAGGAACATTCTTAGGCACATCATATGCATAGAACGTGAGTGCACAGAATGTCGGATTCACCACTAGAAGTGGAACTACCTCACAGTTATAGGGGTTCAAGTATAGTACTCTTTGTTAGAGCACATGGGAGTACATCTACGAGTCCTATTCGAGCAACATGTGGAGGATCAGGTGGTATAGGTGGTTCTATTTCTGGTGGATCTAGTGGTTTTGAAGGTAGAGGAAACACAAGAGGTTCTGGATAAGGTGGTCAAGGCCCGTGACAACCATAGAACATTTATATGGAAATTTCTCTTCATATTCTAGAGTATATAGGCATAGAGGATGTTTCCAAACATGTGCATATGTGTGAAATATTGTGGCAAGCTAAAGGGATCACATTTGCTTTGAGCGTAACGAAAGTTAATTTGCTACTACATTATAGGGATGTACATAGAGCTGGTACAGGAAGTTTGACCCTGATCAAACTTGCATGGATTATCTAGCATTGAAGGATGCTTTCTTGAAAGAGTTCCATATCCCTAAGTTTGAGAAGAAGAGTATAATTGTGCTCAAGGATATCAAGTAAGGAACTACTGAGAGTGTACGAGAGTATGATGCCTATTTTAAGACACTTCTATCTAAGCTATCTTATGATATTCATGTAAGCCAACATGCACAATGGTTTGTTGGAGGATTGATTACACCATTCAAAAGAGCACTATCACATAAGACATACACCGATCCACATGAAGCAATAGAAGTAGATTTGTGTGCTGAGGTAGTTGGGAGCATTAACACTAGAATTAGTCCTTTTTAAGGCATAGATTGTATCTATAGCTAAGTTGTTAGAGAAGCTATGAGAAAATTCAGCTCATGAAATGCATTCGGAATTTGGTGTATAGATTGTGAAGTAGAAGGTCACACCAAGGATAGTTTTCCTCATACAACAATATGCTCATTACTACGGACTATGAGATTTGTCATTTTAATCATGATGCTAGTCAATGTTCTTTGTTACAAAGACATGTGATAAGGAAGAATGTATCTAGATTTTATAAAAAAAATCTCTCCACAACCCATGATACCGAAGATTATCGATTGATTGGTCAGATCCAGGATGTTATAGACATTGGGGTACAACAGACAAGTATAATAGATAATCCTAAGGGTAAGAATGAGCACCAAGATCGGGATCATAATCAAACAAACTATGACGGGAATGAGAGGGTTTTGAAGGAGGTCTTGGAAGGGGATGTTGATATTGAGGTTTATATGAATGATGAGGCCATGCTGGAGGAAGAAGCAAGTTTCCTTAAGGAATTTTCTATACATGTGGATCCCCTAATCATTATAGGCATGAATGTCCCTAGAATGTTACATGTTATTTTTGTGGAAAGAATCATAGCTATGAGGAGTGTTGGGACTTATATGAGCATCTCAGTTAACAACATAAGCAGGAGAACAAAGGCACCGGGATGGTTAGAATCCATCGCGTGGTAGAAGATCAGTTGATGCCCAAGATAACACAAGGACCTGAGGCATTAACTATGAATATTACTACATGATCGAAGCAACACGTGTAAGAGAGGTATTGCACTGAAGCCTACGATCACCAAGGAGGAGGTTTTACATGCAAGGTACCTAGATCCCACTCATCGAAGGAAGTTTACCAGGATACTATGGAAGTGATAAGGAATCTTCGTGGTGAGGTACAATACTTAAAGGAGTAAAAGAAATCATCGAGACAGTCCAAATTGATATTGATGATCTAAGAGAAGTGTTCATGCCATCTATCATGCAAAATGGTTTGTTGGGGGATTGATTACACCATTCAGAAGAGCACTATCACATAAGACATACACTAATCCACGTGAAGCACTGGAAGTATCTTTACATGCTGAGGCAATTGGGAGCATTGACATTGGCGTTAGTCCATTCTTAGAGGCACAGATTGTAGCTATGGCCAAATAATTAGAGAAGCTATCAGAAAATTCAGCCCATGAAACGCACTCAGGAATTTGGTGTACAAATTGTGAAGTAGAAGGTCACACCAAGGATAGTTGTCCTCATAGAATAGTACGCTCATTATTGTTAGACTGTGAGATCTTTCATTTGAATCATGATGCTAGTCATTGTCCTTTGTTACAGCGTGTGATAAGGAAGAATGTATCTATATTTTGTAAAATTTGTAGGTCCACGACCCATGATACTGAGGATTGTCGATTGATTGGTCAGATCCAGGATGCTATAGACATTGGGGTATGACAAACAAGTGTAATAGATAATTCTAAGGGTAAGAATGAGCACCAGGATTGGGATCATAATCAAACACACTATGACAGGAATGAGGGACATTTTAAAGGATGTCATGGTGGATATGGAGGACAAGGCCATGATGGAAGAAGAAGTGAGTTTCCTCAAGGAACGTGCTATACATGTAGATCCCTTGATCATTATAGGCGCGAATGTCCCTAGAATGTTACATGTTATTTTTGTGGAAAGAATCATAGCTATGAGGAGTGCCAGACTTATATGAGCATCTCAAGTAAACAACATAAGCAGGAGAACAAAGGCGTAGGGATGGTTAGGATCCATGGAGGAAAATTAGTGGATGCCCAAGATAGCACTAGAACTTGAGGCCTTAACTATAAATATTACCACACATGCTGAAGCGACACGCACAAGAGTGGATTCATACCAGAATCCTATGATCACCAAGGAGGAGGTTTTACATGCTAGGTACCCACTCGGCTCATCAGAAGGAGGTTTATTAGGATACCATGGAAGTGCTAAGGAATCTTCAGGGTGAAATACAATACTTAAAGGACTAGAAGAAAGCATTAGAGATAGTCTAATCTGATATCGATGATCTGAGAGAAGTATGCAAAATGTTGCACCAAGAGAACATCATTCCACTAGTAGGAAGTTGGTTAAATGGGAACACTTCGCACGTAAGTATTAAGACCTGGATGGCAGATTCTAAATGCTAATCTTCCCCCGATAATATTGACTATGACAAGGAAATTAATTTGAATGTTGTTGTGGGTGGATGGATGTTGAGAAACATATTGATTGATACAAGTGCAGAATAAATGTGATTACATTAGATGCATGGGTACAAATGGGGATTCCTCTATTAAACCCATCATCTACTATGTTGTTTATGGCAAATGGACTAAGGCCACTCCAATAGGAGTTTTGAAGGATGTATCTATAACAATACAAGGGGCCAAGTTCTTTGGGGATTTTGAGGTATTAGCACTTGTAGAAGAAGAAAAATTTCCATCCTTTGAGATGCCCTTAGTGTTATTCAAATAATGCTGAATTTAAATTCAATAAGGGGTATATCAGATTTGAGAACAAGGAGGAAAGAGTTGTGATACCTCTAACAGATGGGAAGTCTACACCATATGTTGAGCCTCGAAGTGAGGAGAAATTAAATAGAATTTATGTATGTGTTATTCAAGACCCAGAGGTCAATGAGCCATCAAAATAAGGCATCCTACAGTGGGAGGATTCTCATTCTATTAGTGATACTATAAGTATTGCTTGTGACAATTGGGCTCATGATATATATGAACTAGTATGGCACAAGGTGAAAAGTGCGGTTGCGTGCAAGAATGGACTTCATTCGGTTTGACAGATAGGTAGCACAATACCTTGGTATATAGGGGCAAAGGATCATCCTCTATTTTTGAAATCCATGGAAAAATTGTGGAAAAATCAAATTAAGAGAAGAGATATGTTAGTATATACCTTGCATAAGACAAAGAACGCTTATTTGGTGGGTAGTCTACAGAGATAATCTTATAGAATGGGAAGAGATTGGGACCGCCCTATCATTTAGGTTTATAAGGAACAATGCACCTATACATATCTGCACTTATCATGGTGATCAACCTATTTAGCATCACATTCAGTAGTGTGAGAGACTCTAGATAGTAGGACAGAAGCATTACTATATTCACTCGGGTTCATAGATTTTAATCTATGCTACAAGGATGAACATGCACATGGTATGTATATGCAAAGATACATTGAGAGACCTGGAAACTTGAAAAATTTGACTACTGGGAATGATCCAGATATTTGACTAATTTTCTTCCCAACCTCCAATAGAAGAGGCATTAAAATTTATCAAATGCTTAACTATGAGAGATAGTGCAAAAGTAGAGGAGCATATTCATGAATTATTTTTGAGACAAATTCGGGAACACATTTTGAAAAGGAAGAAGAAATGGACTCCATACTACTTGAACACGCTTGCCTTGAGAAAGAGAAAGGAAATATGGTTTACATCGTAGATGATGAGGAAGTTGAGAACCGGATATTAAACATTCATAAGGGGTGTACAAGGTCTTGGACAAAGTGTAAACAAGGATACACGTGCCTATCAAAACCATGAAGAAAATAATGTGAATATAGGTTCGAGGATGAGCCTAAGGAGGCCATCATTGAAGAGTACTTGTCGACTTGGAGGTACCAAATATCATTGAGTTACTCGGGAATTATCGGGACTTATTCCCTCAAGGGTATGATGAACTTAAAGGCATGCATAAATCATTTGGGGAAATGAAGATAAAACTTAAGGATGGTGCACGACTAGTTAGGAAGTGACCTTATAGAATGAACCCCAATTTGCATGAAAAGGTAAAAGAATAAATTGATAAAATCCTGAAATTTGGAATTATCAAGCCCCTTGATGAGTCGAATGGGTTATTCAAATGGTGATTAGTATTAAGAAGGATGGATGAATTGGAATATGTGTGGACTACGGGAGTGAATGCCGCATACATCACAGATCCATTCCCTACGCAAGTAAGTGATAAAATCCTAGAGGGAGTTGTAGGGCGTCAAATATATTCCTTCACAACTGGGTTTTTAGGTATCATTAGGTTAGGATTACTCAGGAGGATTAGGAAAAGACTACATTTAATACCGAATGGGGTAGATTTTCCTATACTGTGATGCCTTTTGGATTGAAAAGCATGCCTGTTATATTCTCGTGTATAGTTTTTCAAGCATTCAAATATTTTATTCACAACTTTTTGCAGGTTTATCTAGATGATTAGACAATATATGGGCTTTTGAAAGATCATTATGACAATCATGCGCTTACTTTTTGAATGGTGTAGACAATTGAGTATCTCTGTAAACATCAAGAAGTGCATATTTTCTACACCATTTGGAATAATGTTAGGACATATAATCTGTAAGGAAGGTTTGTTAGTTGATCCAACTAAGGTTGTAGTCATTCTAGGCCTAGAAGCACCTACCATTCAAAGTGAGGTGCATGGATTTTTAGGTCATACATGATATTATAGAAAATTCATCAAAGCGTATGCCAAAGTTTCTACACCCTTGTAAGAGTTACTGAAGGGGAAAGGTACATTTTATTGGGGAAGCGCACAATGTCAGTGTGTGTTTGAGATATTAAAGGAGAAACTTACTACAACACCCGTTATGTGTTTTCCCTCATGGGATAAACCATTTCATGTGCATACGGATGCCTCTGGCATGGCCATTGGAACTATGTTAGTTCAACCTAGTGAAGGTATTATAGATCATCCAATTTTTTTTTCTTGTAGGAAGCTAACTCTGCTGAATAAAATTATACAACTATAGAGTGTGAAACTTTGTCAATGATCTATGCATTGCACAAGTGTCGATAAGATACTTGCTAGCAACAAAATTTGTGCTTTATACTGAGATCACATGGCATTAAATTATTTGGTAAACAAACTAGTCTTACAAGGGAACATATGAAGATGGGTACTCCTATTTCAAGATTTTGACTTCACGGTTGTGGTGAAGCTAGGGAAAAGCAATTCTAGACCAGACCATTTATCTAGAATCAACTCAGGAGAGGAAGTACAGACAATTGAAGAAACCATGCTAGATGCATAGTTATATAGGTTACAACGCATGCCCATGGAATTAGAAGACATTGTTGTCTTTCTGGTATGGTATGGCACTGAAGGAATGAAGGAATTAGAAAATAAACATCTTGCTATACACACGACACCATTTATGTTAATAAGTGGCGACCTCTACAAGTTAGGAAGAGATGAAGTATTATGATGTTGTGTATTAGAGAATGAGAACAAGGATATTATGGAAGAGGTCAATGGTGGTATTGCAGGAGGCTATTATGTAGGTGATGCGACTTTTTGGAAGATCCTACTTGCTAGATTATGGTGGGAGACATTATATAAAGATTGCAAAGAATATTGTAAGGTGTGTGATCATTGTCAGTGCCTAAGAAAACCAGGGCAAAGAGATGAGATGCCTTTGAGACCAATTACTAGTGCCGAACCATTTGAGAAATGGGCCATTGAATTTTAGGACCTATTTTGCCAGCCGCTCATAGGACTCGGTCATGCTATATCATTACTTGCATAGATTATCTCACACGGTGGGCAGAAGCAACACCTATAAAGGAATGTACAATAACTACAACAATTTGGTTTCTATGGGATAATTTTCTTACAATAAATGGATGTCCTTTAAGCTTGACAAGTGATAGGGGTACACATTTTTTGAATGAGACAATCAGGATCCTATTAGATGAGTTTATGGTTGCACAACATAAAACTACACCCTACCATCCTCAGGATAATGGGACTGCTGAGGCATTTAACAAGATTTTGAGCCAAACTTTGACAAAAATTGGTGATGAAAAAGTGTGATTTGTTCTTTGGGCATATAGAACAACAAGTTATAAGAGATTGAACAAAGCCACACCATTTCGGGTTGGTGTTTGAGGTAGAAGATGTTCTCCCTATAGAATTTATGTTACCTTATTTGGGAATTGTGCGTGCTTTGAGGTCTAGCTGATGAGAAGGATTTAGAAGAGTGTATTGAGAAGATGATTCAACTTGACAAGTGACGAGCCATAACATGATGGAGTCGAAGTAGGAAAAGGCCAGTAGAAGGCATGGCATGATAGAAACAAAAGAGATAAGAAGTTTGAGATTGGATAAATGGTACTTATTTATGAATCTAAGTTCTTGCACCATCCGAGCAAGCTCAAAGTCCATTTGTTGGGGCCGTATGACATCACTTATATACTTGAATCAAGTGGTTTCTAGTTAGAAGAACTTGATGGAACATGGCTACCTAGTTACTTTAACGGGAGTAGGTGAAGCCCTACTATAAATAAGTCTTCTTGGTGTTTGTAATAAGGTAGTATTTCCATTTAGAATACGTTTCCATTATGTATTTCATTCATTTTCATTATGATTTGTCAATTTAGTTTTTGTTCTTATGTAATAAGTGCACTTGTGCGCATGAAGATAATTACTATATGAAGCATGTTTATGTGTAGAGGGATGCACATTCCTTTAGTGTGAGGTGGTTGTAGTTTTCCAAGTAAAAGACTATGAGAATTGAAAGGTGAAAGGAATAAGTGATACTGAGGTTTGATTTAAGTCAAAAGAAGATTTCTTTTCAAAAGTGACCAAGGATGGAGATGAATGAAAGGAAAGTATAACGTGAGGTAAGTGGAGGCCATGATAACTACCAAGATAAGGCATAGAAATGAATTACTCGGGAAAAGAGCACATGCCGAGGATAATTATGTGACCAGAGGGTAGGAAGGAGTGCTAGAAGGTTATAGCTAGGCACAAATATGTACCACGCAGAAGCTAACAAATTTGGTAAATGAATGAGGGGATATTTAGTAGGTAAAGGAGCAATAAATGCATCAAAATTTGAAAAATCTATATAAGGATGGGATGCAAATTCATTTTTACCGTTACAAGTAAGATTATTTGAAAGAAGCTAAGTGCGAAGAGCCGAGTGATCATTTTAAGGTGCGAGAGGTGTGTAACAATTTGTAACGAAGATATCTATGCGCAGATATCATTTGAAGGGTTTGAGTGAAGCTAGGTGACAGAGACAAGTTAGGGCACGAAGTTTCCACCTATGGCACAATTGAATTGAGATAGGGTTTGATTCACAAGTTTTAGAGTTAAAGAGGAGACATTTGTAAGGTAAAAATGGCACCCAAGAAGGCATCTACAGCAGGAGCAAAAGGAAAGAAGAAGGTGGTCGTCGAGGAAGAAGAGATGGCACCCGAAAGTGACTTTTCAGAAATGCAATATCCAGAAGGAGTCATCATCATCCAGGAATGGGATTCACCTATCAGAAAGAGAAAAGTGAGTGAATACAATCACATGTCTCTGCAGAGAACAAGAAGTAGCATGATTTATTGCTCACATTATGAGGATGAATAATTATACGATGGATGACATGCCGATTTATGATGATAAAGGTGAGAAGCTTCCGAAGAGAATTGTGGTCTATCAATGTTATGAGCTTCCATATTTTGGGAAGTATGAGCCCTTGTATCAGTGGCTCATGAGTAGAGTGCATGAGGACTTCTTCTACTTTGTAGGATGTAGAGTTAGAATCTCATCTGCACTTATCTCATTAGTTACAAGTTTGAAGGCCACAAGAGAGGATATAAAGAATGATCTCATAGATAAATCCATGATCTTAAAGACCAGACAAGAGTTAGGGTACTTGAAGGGTCCGCATGGTATGGATATAGACAAATTGAAGAACTATCTAATTGTGCAAGCAACAACACACCTTGTTACAAAGTTGAATGATCAAGAGTGGTGGTCACAGGTAAATACTATGTGGTTACACATTGCGTGTAAGATGTCAGAAGGAGAAATCTACAATATTGTAGGCTACATTGCAGAAAAAATAGTTGAGGAAGCATGCACAGGAGGGAAGATCAGCTTTGGGGCTGTTCTACTATCACTAGTATTCATGGAAATTGGAGTACCAGATGGGCCAAAGGAAAAGGTATGGGAATACCCCATGGAGAATAAGTCGGTGGTGGAAAGTTTCATCAAGTACCTATGTAAAGGTTCCATGAAAGATGACGTCAAGAAAAGGGAGGAGAAATGGTATGATAGGCTCCACACGGCATTTAGAGAAGAGTGGCGCATCTCTAAGGATCTACCATCGGTAGTAGGGAAAAAAAAGTCTAGTTTGTTGTATATCAACATTTCATCATCACGTGCTTCCTAATGAGAGATTGATTCGGAGCCCTTGGTGTAAATTGCCTTACGTATTCACAATAAGGTATTTCCAAGCATCTGTTCATAGATTCATAGACACGCGCCGACTAGTATTCAATGTAGATAAGGTAGATTGTGACTACTACAAATTGAGGAAGAAGCATGTGTATCCTGGAAGAAGTTCCTACACCGAGAGGATCATTTTGGAGGTGTTGAATATTAAGCCAATAAGTCTAGTTGTAGTAGATGTAGGGGTAGCATTGGTGTATCTTTAGTTGAAGCCCAAGATGGAGAATAATAAGTATATAGAGAATGAATTTTCACTCCCAAGGCCGCAAAGGGTAAGCACACAATAGAAAACATACCGGTGCAAAGGCCCATAGAAGTTGTTGAAGTAGAGGGTGAAGAAGAGGAGCATGAAGATAGTGGAGGCTTGGAGTGTAGAAGAAAGCAACCATATGATAGAGAAGAGTCACGACACCCACCACTCCACCTCAAGGACATGATGAAGAGGAAGATACGAAGGTTGAGTAGGGGGAGCATAGATTTAAGAAAGTGTTCAGATGCACAAGGATTCAAAGTGGAACCCCACAAATGGTATGGAAATCACCTCGTCTCTCTCCACACAAGGAGACCACTGAACCAAAGAAGAGAAGAAATTTGAAGTTGGATAAAGAAGTGGAGGAATCAGAAGAGAGCAAGCATGCATCTCCTACCCCACTTGAGTAAGAAGACAAGCCCCGTAACGAGGAAGAAAAAGAGATGAATATATGAAGGACAGAGAAGAAAAATAAAAGGAAACCTCTGGATCCATGCATGCAACTACTCAAGAAGTAACGGGAAAGGCTCCTAACCTCAAGCTACAATTCCCAAGGTTCCGAGATCAAAGAGGATGAGTGGAGAGAATATTTCACTAGACATGGGGTATGCAAAGGACACAAGTAAAATTCTCAACTCCCGCTACTAGAGCACGATAGCACGGAAGGATTTATTTGGTGAGAGCTAAAGGATGAGGATATGGCAATCGTGCACACTCAAAAGAAACTATCATGGTCAATGCACACCCACATGGATGAGCATGAATTTTATGTATGCAAAGAGTCATGCGTTTCGAGATGGCTGAAGAAGGCACCACAATCTAGACATATGATGGTAAAGCCTACTTTCATGTCGAATGATCAGGTCAACAATGCATTGGTGAAGGTTTCTGTAGAAGTTGCTTGAAGGAACATGGACAAAGATGCAACAATCATAGCACTATGTGAGGAGCTAAAGACAAAGGATGTTAATATAGTGTGTATAACATAAGAGAGGTACTTCGCACAGAAGAAGAATGAAGTATTTATCAGCATCGCAAAGGATATTGGGGACAATGTCATCAAAGTAAGGCCACACTTGGAGACCAAGGTACCACAGATGTTTCCCTCAATGATACATTATGTAGGAAATTTGGTGGACCTGGTGCTTAAAGATGAACCTCTGCACATGACAGTGCCAAGGAAGTCAGAGCAAGAGGAAGAATGAGAGAAAGCCTTAGTGATGTGAAATATTGCATCTTATGAAGGGCTGTTGCAAGTGCTACAAGAAGTATTGAAGAAAGTAGACCAAGCTTTGAATATATGCACAACTCAAGAGGCACTTATCAACATGAAGACCCTAGAAGAAAGTAATGAGGTCTAGAGAGTAATGAAGGATGAAGCATTGGGCCATGTGGAAAGATTTTCAATAGTTAAGAAGAAGCACGAGGCCCTAGCGAGAGCAAAAGATCTGCATAAGACTAAGACTCGGCTAGAAGAGCTTGGTAAGCTCATTGTGCGAGTAAGATGGATCTTTTAGAAGGAAGAATGACATCAATGTCCAAAATTGTGTTGGTTCTACAAAATGAAAAAGGAGAGATTTCAAGGGATGAGTTGGAGTCTATATTGTGTACATTCCAAAAAAATTAGAACAAGCACTCACTGAATGGTAGACCTTAAAGGCCGAAAGAAAGGAGGAGTATTAAGAGTTGATACTTCAAACTAATACTAGAGGAGGCTGCCTCATAGCCTCATAAAAATTCTTTATTTATCTATATTCTTTCATTCTTATTCTTTCCATTCTTCTATTCTTTACTTCAATTTTTGGAGATAACCATTTTCGGGATGACAATGAGATTAGTGTGGGGTAATGTTGATCAGAGAATACTTGTTAGAGATCACACAAGGATTCCACCGGGAGAGAAAGCTAGGATCAAGGGCATGGAGGGACGGGGAAGAACCCGTGTGTAGAGGGAAGTTCAAAGCATTCAAGACTTAGCCAATTTTGAGTATTATGACCTATTTTTAGAATATGGTGTGTGGAACACATCAATGATGCAGAGGCATGCACACCACACATTATCTAACTTTAGAGGATTGGATGAAGCATTTATCATGGAGATGAGCTAGGAATAGGATTGTCACTTGATTAACTATAGGAGGTCTATAGATAACACACTTGTATGTGTGGCTATGCCTATAAATGTCGTGTGGTTATTAATAGCATGTGGCATATTTATGGAATAGATAAGTGGTGAAGGGAAATTCCCGACCTATATATATATATATATATATGATGTGAAGCACATAATAGGATATATATATGAGAGATGGATGTGTGTGTGTGATACATAGATATACGACGGAATCACTATAACATATCCATTCACATTGGTATAAATTGAGATTATTTTAAGGAGCTTCTATGTTTATTAATGGATGGAAGATATTGGTTGAATCTAAGTGTCATTACTATGTGTAATTGAGTAGTGCATGTTATTCATTCAATCATGATTACTATTTAAGCTTGTTCTTTCATAGATCTGAATGTAGCATGCATGGTAGAATGGTGGATTAGTTACGGAAATATATTTTTCTTCCTTCATCACACTAACATCCTACTACAACCCTAAAGAGGGACCTAGTACCTTTACACGCTTCGGGTGAGCTATTTTTCTAGACTGAGTGATGTGCTAGCGCGACTAGGGTGTTATCTAGTAAATTCTAGGCTGCATCACCCATTTTCATTGATGGTCAATCACTTGGATTACATTGATAATTACATGTTGTGCAGGCGTCTTTAGCTCCCCTTTTCGACCCAAATGCTAATTCTTCCGAAGATACTTCCACAATCGCCCAAGGGTATTTTTGGCAACTAGATCATAATTTTCCATGCCTATTGAAACAGATTTTTCTTCATCATCTCTACCTACATCCAAACCTTTACCCATGACCAAAACCATTTTAAAACTAGAAAGCCTACCAACACCTATGTCTTCATCTCGTAGCTATACCCATCACTACCTTGGGTGTCATGTTGACAACAAGCCTTACTCACCCAACCGCCAAATTAGACTTAGCAACACCATCTCAAACCCGCACCAACATTATCCCTCTACCTAAAACAAAACCCAACCTTCTAGGCCACATACACCGGTATCTCCTACCAAACCTTTATGACCTTCCCCCTTTTCATCTAGCCTAGGGCCCCATCTATCAACCCCGATCAAATAGTCTCCTACCCAAGGCCAATCAAAATCTAAACAACCTACTACTCCATCACAAGCCTTTATTACACCTCATTCACAAAAAAACAAAACACCCTCACCCTCACCCGTGCACTTCTTTCAACCTATACCTCCATCGGGTAATATAACCCCAACCTTTCCTACACAACTTCAACCCATGCCATCTACCCAACCTCTACTAACCACCTCCACCACAATTCGGTTTCCCTGGGGTAGCCCATCATGTTCCATGATCTAATTTCCCATCCTTTTGTGTCCCATACTCTTGTGTAACCTGTACTCGAGAAGTTGCAACCTAAAGATAAGAACCCACTACCCTAAAATAATGTAATCAAACCAACAAAACCTTCCATCACCAGCTCTTCTACCCCACTTTTACCCAAGTAGATGCCAATAAAATATAATACCATACCACTTACCAAACCAGTGGACCAACCCATTCCCCCTCCTATAAAGCCTCTTCCCTCATGATCATCCACACATTTACCCAAAACCACACACACTTCCCTTGTGATCCATTAGTGGGGTCCTACGTAAACATTTTAAACTAATCTCTTAGAGACTTTCATTATCACATTACCACCGCTTCGACCTTACGATCCTGTCAAACCAAAACCAAAAGGGTTTGATGAAACCAATATTTGTGCCTATCATTGTGTGTCAGAACATGATGTAGAAAATTGTAAGGCTCTAAAGACTATTCTTCTCCAACTTTTTCCTCCTAAACAAAAATTCAACGATGATGAACTTCTTGATGAGGACCATTTTCTACCTTCACCTATCAACCAAATCATCATCCTTTAGCCATTCAATGATCAATATCTCCACCCCCACAACAATTTTATCCAACTCCAAAATTTGAGATCAACATGGTTCGCATTAGAGAGTTGGCCAAATCACCACCCAAATGTTAGTGCGACCTACTCATTTCACAATGCTCTTATCCACTTTGTTAGGATTTTTTTCCCTCATGTTGTTACACCTTTCATGGAACACCCTCTCTATCCACCTCCTCGATTAACATGGTTCATGTTTCTACCCGCGCTTAGAGAGAAAAAGGAAAGGAAAAAGTAGCTAACCCATCAACCAACCCCGTGCCCATTATACCATTTGCACCCAAACCAAAAATCACCATTCATGGACCTACATACCCTATCTCTTATAGGGTCACCCATCATGTAATGATGAAACAATTACATCAAGATCCTCTAAATATGTCTTTACATGATCTCATCCAAACTTATGAATCTCATAGACAAGCCTTTATTAATCCATAGGATTCAAAATAACTCTACTTCATCATAAACAATCAGCATAGAGAAGAAAAACAATAAAACAAAGGTTCTATCTTTTAAGCAACATGACCATCACCTGTGTAGGGTGGTGGTTACTGAGTAACCACCAATCAGCCAAAGCGGCGGTCCCATAACTACTAGTCTGCACAAGGTGATTGTCCTGGCCATTACAGATAGAAAAAAAAATTCAAAAATGAACAACCTCTGAATTTGAAACGATGTTCATTTCTCTTCTCCTTCATGACCTTTCCCATTCTCCAGTGCACATGAGGACATGAGAAAGGTTATAAGTACATGATTGTAGAAGTGTAGAAGATCATCAAAGCATGGGAGCAAGTGAGTAAGAAATCTTAGTGCTGGAAATTGTATTTTGTAGAAGAAAGGAGTGTTGAGATAGAACAGGTAAGTAATTGAAAGGAAGTGTTGAGAAATTATCTACTTCCCTTTCATACATATTGTAAATTCTATACTTGTTGATTTGAATTGGCCAATAGAAGTGGGAAGAAAGAACAATTTCCCTTCCCAACTGGTTTTTCCTCCATTGGAGGTTTTCCAGGATAAAATTGTTGGTGTTATGAGCTTATATTCTTTAATTTACTACAATTGTTGATTCTAAGCACAATAGTAATTCATTCACTAGCTATCTCTATTATTTTCTAATAGAAAGTAAACAATGAACGATTAATTTGTGATTTGTTAATAATTCCAAAGTTGAAGAGTTTACTGAGATCATTTTGGTATCAGAGCTAACAAGTATCCATGACTGTGGTATTTCATTCTTGAATTGTATGAAAGTGCCAAGATCTAAAGGCAAAGAAGCTTTACCTTGCAACTGGAGATTTCTACAAAGAAGTGGAAACAGATAATTCGGGGAAAAATGGAGGAAGAGAACTTGGTCAAGTAGAATCAAGATGCTAGAGACCATGATGGATAAGATGTTTAGAAGGCAAGAGGAACTTTCAGATTAGTAGAATACAACTTCCATCAAGAAATAATCCATGCACTTGGTGGTTTGAGGCTTAGCCAAAAATTTTGGTATAGGTAAGAGCCACCATGAGGAAGATTATGGGGAAGAGGATGAAGAAGAGTCTTCTAACACAAGAGAAAAGGTAAAATATGAACATACTCCTTTTAAAGTTGAGACTAAAGTCAAAATCAAAAGCTTTGAAGGACAAGTAGATGCAAAGTTACTTGATAAATGGTTGAAATAGTTAGAATTCTATTTTAGCGTCCATAATGTCACTGAGGCACAAAGGATCACCTTTGCATGTCTCAAAATGGAGGGACATGCTCTAGTTTGGTGGGAAACTCACCTAACTACTTGTGAAAAGAAGAAGTGTCCTATTGTGAAGTATTGGCAAGAATTTAAGGAATTACTTAGAGATAACTTCTATTGTATTGGCCATAAAAACTGACCAAATGATTAAATGGTAGTATTTTAGACAAGGCAAGTATTCAAAGTGTGTAGGACTATACTATAGAGTTTGAGGAGGCAAGCCATGTTGCTAAACATGGATTTGGAAGATGAGGATATTCGACCAAGTCCTTGGGAGGACTTCGCACTCACCTTCGAAGAAAAGTCATCTCCACAAAGCCCAAGGATTTCAATGAAGCATGTGTACGGGCATACTACAGATATGATGAAAAAAGCAAGAAGAAGAAGAGACGAGGGTAAAGAAGTCAACAAATCAGCGTAAAAGGATTATGGGAAAAAAAAGTAACAAGAGTAAGTGGAAAGGGAAAGGTAAACAAGCTACCACTACTTTATATACTTGTAAAGATTTAAAGAATTTTTCAAGAATTATGATATTAATGGTCATACCGATGCTACATGTTGGAAGTTAAATCGGAGTTACATCCAAAGAACCAAACCAAGGACTCCAAGAAGTTCATGACAAGCTTGTAAATACGAGAAGGGGAGGTGGAAATCGAATATGACTCTGATGTAGATGAAAGTATTGGACGATGCTACCAACATGAACAATAAAGAGGAGATAATTAGACTATTCTAGATTAAAATCTATATGAAAAGGACTAAGGTAAATGATTTGGTTGATACCGGTTATCAATCTAATTTGATTTATGAGGTAGTTGTAAACAAGATTGGTCTTGAGAATTATGAGCATCCACACCCTTATCCTTTGGGTTGGGTAAAAAGGGTGTTCAAATTTAGGTAACAAGAAGATGTAAGGTCAAGTTTGGGATGAATTCTCAATATATAGATGTGTTTGTTTGACGTTATTCCAGTTGATGCTTTTTATGTTGTATTTGAGATTCCTTACTTGTATATTAGGGATGATATATTTATGAGAATGGAAAACTGGTACAGATGGGTCAAGGATGGGATCAACTACAACATCTAGGCACACTAGCGTAAGTAAGACACAAAGTTACTATGGTAAGCGCTAACCAAGTAAAATGAATTATTCAGTCAAATCATAATTAGTTTTGTTTGATTTTGTTAAAGGATAAACAAGATGGGGTAGAAGTTTCAGAGATTTGTAACTAGGGAAAACAAGATTTGGATAGTATCATTCAGTATTTTCAGGAATTATTTTAGGCTCCTAGTGGATTACCACCAAAATGGGAAGTAGAGCATGAGATTCAGCTATTCCAGAGTCACCTCTACCGAACATCGGGTTGTATAGGAAATCCATGCTTGAGAGTGATGACATAAAGAAACAACTCCAGAACTAATAGACCAAGGGGTGATACGTCCGAGCACCTCACCGTTTGGTTCACCTATTGTGATGGTGCCAAAGAAGGATGGTCCTTGGAGAATGTGTATCGAATACCACACTTTGAATAAGATCACCATAAAGAACAAATATCCACTTCCTGTATAGATGATCTATTGGACTAGCTTGCATGCCAAATTTTTCACGAAGTTAGATCTCAAGTTAGGATACCACCAAGTCGGGATGAAGGAGGATATATGGAAGACTACCTTCAAAACAAAATAGGGTTTGTATGAATGGTTATTACTTCCTCGCTACATTTATGAGATTGATGAATGATGTATTGTGGGATTTCATAAATTCATGTGTCATTGTATATCTAGATGATATCCTGATTTTTAGTGCACATGGGAAGAACATCTAAGGCATTTGTAGCAAGTCTTACAAGTTCTCAGGGAGAAACAACTACTTTGTAATATGAAGAAATGTGAATTTTCCAAATAGTCACTTGTCTATCTTGGGCACATGGTTAGAGGAGGAGAGTTACAAGTGGATCCAAAGTAGGTGGAAGCCATAAAAATTTGGCCAACACCAACAGGACCCACAGAGACTTGAAGTTTTGTGGGAGTAGTACAAGTATATGCAGAAATTCATTCGGGTTTCTCGCGATTGCAACACCTCTACACACAGTGGCCACAAAGAGTAAGGGTTTCGACTAGGGTAAGGAACAAGATGAATCCTTTGAGTTATTGAAATACAAGATTAGTCATGCTTCAATACTTGCTCTTCCTAGTTTGTAGTAGCCTTTTAAAGTAGAGACAAATTCAGTGATTACACTATGGGCACAATATTGCTTCAAGGAGGTAAATCCATATGTTATCATTCTGAAACCTTCACTTCAGTAGTTAAAGGATATTTAGTATATGATAAAGAAATGTATGCACTAGTTCAGGTAATTAAAAAATGGAAACATTATTTGTTGGGTAAAGAAAATATTGTGCACACTGACCACAAACCTCTCCAGTATTTGCAAGCATAGTCTAAATTGCAGCAGGCAAGGCACTACAAATGGATGGGGTTTCTTTAGTAGTTCCATCTGGTGATTAAATACAAGAAGGGTAGTACAAATTTGGTGGTAGACATGTTGTCTAGGCCACCCACATAGGAAAAGTTTTCCTGTTTGGCCACTATCTCTCAGATTGAGCCCTTCACGAAGGAAGCTTACAGAGAAGCATATGCCCAAGACAAAGACTTTGGGGTAACATTTCAGAAGTTGCAGTCCCAAGGGGCTGAAAAAATGGGGATTGAAGACTATTATCTAAAGGAAGGGTTGCTCTACCGATGGGGAAACTTTGTGTGCCTAAAGAATAAATACTTCTATTGATGAGGGAAGCACATACCTCAAAAGTAGTGGGACATTTTGGTGTTGGTAAGACCCTAGCCAACTTGCAAAGGTATGTGTATTGGCCCAATATGTAAAAAGAAGTATCAAAATCTATACGTGGATGTACATTTTGTTTTCCTAAAGCAAGCCTAAGACTAGGAAGGAGGCTTTTCATATGCCTTTTCCAGTACCTACTCATCCATGGGATGACATTTCTATGGATTTTGTAGAAGGATTACCTATGTCTAAACATGGCCATGACTATCTCTATGTTGTTGTTGATAGATTCAATAAGATGTGTATTCTTATGGCATGTAAAAAGATAGTAAAAGAACATGAGGCAACAAATATTTTCTTTGCTAATGTATGGGTGCATTTTGGTTTTCCAAAGTCTATTGTTTCTAAAAGGGATTCAAGTTCTTGGGGAAGTTTTGGACTACTTTGTGGGAAAAGATGGATACCAGGTTACAGAGGAGCATAACTTTCCATCCACAGATAGATGGACAAAAAGGGTAGTAAATAGTACTTTGGTATAGTTAATCAGAGGGTATAACAAAAATACCCAAGGACTTAGGATGAGTCCTTAGCCTACATTCAACATTCATATAACCGAGAAGTACACACATCCACCATGAAGTCACAATTTGAAGTATGCTTGGGATATCTACCTAAAATTACGCTGGACATAGCAATTGGGAAGAAGGATGGAGAGGAGACATGAGACATGGAGGTGACTAGAGTAATCAAATTAATTGAGAGGATCATACAAATCCATCTCAAAGTCAAAGAAAAACTTGAGAAATATCAAGCCAAGTAAAAGCTAGGCACGATCAAGCATAAGAGGGATCATAAGCTTCATGTTAGAGATAGAGTTTGGCTTTACTTGAGAAAGGAGAGAGTACAAGGTCAATCATAGAAGCTCAAGCCACTATGATATGGGAACTTCACCATATTGGATAAGGTTGGAGAAAATTCCTTTCATCTTTATTTACCATCATTTATGAGGATGTACTCTATAGTATACTATGAAAAATTGCACCTATATGACCCATCCATTGTAGATGAAGATGAAGGAATATAGTTTCTACCTTTCATTTAGTATTGCATCTTCAAATCATGAGGTGAATCAGAGGAGAATGTAGTGTTGTAGTAGAAGATCAGAGAGACTAGGAGAGGTCCGCAAGAGTCTTGGTAGATTGGAATGAAAGGGAAGACACCAAGGCAAGCCCGATGGTACTCAAAGGAGAAAGTGAGGGAATTATTTCCTCATCTACTCCCCCACTAAGATTTTGAGGGACCAAAATCCTCCTAAGTAGGGGAGGTGTGATCCATAGGGATCCAAAATGATTCTTCTTTAACAGATCAGTCATCACAAAGAAGGAAAAATAATACACGAAGGTTATGTCTTTATAAGTAAATGGGACCACCGCTCTATACTGATCGACAGCTTATAGAACTTCCTCTCTATGCAGAGCCACGGTTACTGAGAATTGACTCCCGACCAAGGTGGTGGTCCTAAGACCATAGGTCTACATTGGGAGGAGTCTTGACTCTTTCGGACATAAAACAAAAATATGAAACGAAGAGCCATATAATTTGAAAGGTTATCCATGTCTCTTCTCGTCCATGACCTTTCCCATTCTTTAGTGTGCATGAGAGGACATGATAAAGTCTATAAATACATGTTTATAGAATAGAATAGGATCATGGAAGAAAGAAATTAAGTGAGAAAGAAGTTCTTAGTGCTAGAATTGTGTTTGGAGAAGAAAGGAGTGTTGAGAAAGAGAAAGGAAATAATTGGGAGGAAGTGTGAGATATTATCTACTTCTCTTTCATACTTATTGTAATTTTTATACTTATTGTTTTGAATTGGCCAATAAAACTGGGAAGAAAGAGAAATCTTCCTTCCCAATAGGTTTTTCCTCATCTAGAGGTTTCAAAATAAAACATTTTGGTGTTTATGAGTTTATATTCTTTCATTTCCTTCAATTATGGATTCTAAGCATAAGTAAAATTCATTCACTAGCTATCTTTGGAATTTTCTAATTGAAAGTAGAACAACAACATTTAATTTGTGATTCTACGAGATAATTGCAAAGTTGAAGAGTTTACAGATCAATGACCAACCATTTTATCTATATATTTCGCATCGATCATTCCCTGGTGTCATTCTCACTCATCATGATGAGAAACACTAAGAGAAAGTGGTTGATTATATAATTCATACCCTTTTGGAATATGAAACTAGATACACTCATACAAAAAAACTCTCATCGATCCTTAGTTCTTGTCGCCACAAAGCTTTGTCACTACCTACTCAGCCACAAAACCTTTGTCATCACCAATAATGACCCCTTACATTACTTTCAGACGCCAAACCCTACCAACATCAATGTGTTGTGCATTGGCTCATGCTTCTTGCAGACCTCAACCTCGAATTCATTCATAAAAAATCCATTAAAGGCCAAACCATCGCTGATTAGCTCGCAGATGCACTAATCTCTAGAAATCATTCCTCTAAATTCAATTTTCTAGATGAATCCATAACTATGCTCTCATTGGATGATACCACTTACCAAATGACCCTCTTCTTTGACAGTTCCAAATGTCGGCGTGGGGGTATTATTGGAGTTATCCTCATTCCCTGGTAGTGAACCCATGCCTTTATCTTTCAAACTAGATTTTTCTTGTAAATACAATATCACCGAATATGAAGCACTCGTATTGGGTCTCCAAGATGCTTATGGCTTAGATGTTAAGTTAATCAATATATTTTGAGATTCCTATCTAGTTGTAAACCAAGTAAATGCTATATACTAGTGTCATAATGAAATACTTCAAAGTATAAGAATCATGTAGACATAATTTTGACTACCTTTGACCATTATGAACTTCAAACCACTCCATGTTCCACTAACAAATTTTTAGATACCATGGTTTGTATGGCTTCTTAGATACCTTCTTCACCCTCACGATTCCAAAATATTAGTCACAATACAAAGGTTACAATCACCCTATTATTTACCTCATGAGGTCCACTCCATCAGAACTTTTGTACGTGACCCACATGACCTTTGGTATAAGTAGTTTACAGACTACCTTTCCCTTTCCATTCTACCTCCTAATGACACTTGTAGTTGACAACATGCCTTTCTTAAAAGTGTATCTCACTATGTCATCATTGATGGTCTCCTTTATAAGCGTGGCTTTGACGCTATTCTATTATGATGCCTTACAAGTTCTGAAATTCCCTACACCATCAAGGAAGTTCATGAAAGAGTTTTTGGAGGCCACTTTAGTGGGTCAGCTATCACTAAACACATTCTTCACCTTGGTTATTACTGGCCAACCCTAATTTTTTATTTTTTTTACTATGTCAAATGTTGTGTGAAATGTCAGCAACATGCTAATCTTCATCACCCACCTCGTCATGCCTTACAGTCACATGATACGTTTGGCCTTTCTCTCAATGGAGTTTCGATCTTATCGAAGAGATCAATCCTCATTCTTCACAACATTATCAATGGATTATAAGCGATACTAAGTATTACACTAAATTGGTAGAATCCATTCCCTCATTTCTACAAAAGATGAGAAAATATGTGAATTCATCGACGATCGATCATTTTTTCGCTTTGGTTTCCCTCACTGCGTCTCAAATCACCGATAATGGAAAGCAATTAAAAAAACCTACAAAAACGTTGTGATGCTTTTGACATTAAAATAAATTTCTATTCACCTTACTTCCCAGAAACAAATGGCCAAGAAGAATCAACCAATAAAACCTTGAAAAAAATCCCTGTAAAAGTAGTTGATGATACTGGGAAGGATTAGCATACGCACATTCCTTTTGCCTTATGGGCTTATCGTACTAGTGTTCACACTTCGACTTCGCCACAGCATTTTCTGCATTCTATGGTACCGAGGTTGTCTTACCTCTCAAAGTATATATTCCATCTCTCCACATCTCATTATAAGACATGATCAAAGATGAAGACTTTTTCCAGGACCTTTTAGAAAAACATGCGTTGTTAGATGAATTTCGTCTCAATGCTCTTGACCATCTCCAAATATACCAAAATTTATTAATTTTTCCTATAAGAAATGTGTCCATGACTGAACCTTCCATGTCGTGACCTCATCCTCGAAGGAAAATACACATGTAAATAAAGAAGAGAAAAACAAACAAGGAAAATTTGCTCCTAATTGGCTTGCACCTATATCGTTACTCATGCCTATGGATCGGTGCTTATCGTTTGTCTTCACTCGAAGGTAAACTCGAACATGAACCCTTCAATGCCTTGCATCTTCTTCAATAATTTTATTGTTGAAATCAAGTCCTATATCACCTTCTTTCTATTTACCGCTTGTCCTTCGAGCATTGTTCACCTTCCATGTTACCTATTTTGAGGATTAATGACTAAACAAAATTCACATGATTAACCATCACCTTTTAGCCTTATATTCAATATGAGTATCTCAGCTCTACTCATAGCATGATTCTCATGGATACTTTTCATCTTTTTCAAGATGGAATCACATGATCGTTCATCACTTGAAACCATCTCTTTCATAGTTAACCTCTCAGTATACTATGGTTTTGTCTTCTAAACAAGAACCTTATCTTCCTTTATAGCCTTGTCCATGACTTAAAAATAAAAAAATGGGATTCAACTCCTTGAGTGAAACTTCTAGAAGAAAATGATTCCCTCCAAAAGATCATCGCTTATCTCGCCTCTATAAATAGATTTCTCCCTCAAAGGACAACTATATGAAGTCATTTTAAAAATACAATAAAATTTTTAGAATCTTCCCGCACCGATCAACTTCACAAAGACCTCAAGGAGATAATATAATCATCCCATATAGACTTCCCTGCATCGATCGACTATCAAAAAAGAAAAAGAAAAAATGATAACATTTTTTCATGGAATTACCTATTTTTGAGCATGGATTTCTTGCCTTGTAAACATACGATCGTGCACTAAGTTACGCTAACCCACCCAATTTCACCTCATTTCCTTTTCACCCTACTTTTCTCTCTACTCAAGGGACTTGCCACAACTGTGACATTACGTGATCATGTGACTTTATTCACCCATATAATAGTCCATTATGCAATGCATTTTAGGGTCTCACGTTCATAAGCCAATATTTAATATGATAGACTCGTTAAGGTTCTTATGAATCAAGTGGCTCTTTTACCAACTCTTATCATTTACCTTCCTCATTACTTATTGATTATCCCATACATTACTTGACCATCGACACCTACATTTTACAAGATTTTTAACTATCACCTAATAATTAACCACGCCTATAAACTCAACTCCACCATGCCTATGACCTAGACTCCATCATACCTAAAACCTACCAACCCCTTCCTCTACCTCATCATATTCTTCCCTAGCTTATGGGAGAACTACATCAGCCTAAGGCCCCCTTTTCACCTGGGCTATGTAGGTAGCTTTTTGAGGGCATGGGGCCTTTGAAGGTTATCTCAGGCACCCTTTACCCTAACCAATTTCCCCTTCACTTTCCTCGTTAACATTATACCTTAGTTTCCATTTTATATCAACAATTGGAAATTAAACCAAACAAGCACCAATTAATAAACATTTTTACCACATCATCAAATCATTCATTTATCATTTTTATATTTCCACCATAGCAAATATTTGGAAATTTAAACCATAACATGCATATATATCACCATTTGTCTCCCATGTTACTGATAACTTGGACATTAAATCAAAATTAAAAACAAGACTCCACCATGCCTAAACCAACCTAACTCCAACATGACTAACTGACCTGACTCCATCATGCCTAACCGACCTGACTCCATCATGCCTAAACCAACCTAACTCCACCATGCCTAAACCAACCTGACTCCACCATGCCTAAATGACCTGACTCCATCATTCCTAAAATGACCTAACTCCATCATGCCTAAATTGACCTAACTCCATCATGCCTAAATTGACTTGACTCCATCATGCCTAAATCGACCTGAATCCATCATGCCTAAACCGACTTGACTCCATCATGCCTAAACCAACCTAACTCCATCATGCCTAAATCGACTGATTCCATCATGCCTAAACCAACCTGACTCTATCATGCGTAATCCACATGATTTTCACTCGTATGTGTATAACAATGGAAAATTTTACAACATAAGCACAACATCATACCATGAATATCACCATCTCTATATAAATCATCAAAACTTGTGTGTTTATAGATATGTTCAAATAATAAAAATCAATACACGTGTTTCTAATGTACATCCTCGCTATCTTTGGCATGCAAGATGATATAAATAAAAATATAAAAAATCTATATCTTGAACACATATGGTACCTAATTGTCACCCCACCGATATCTATTTCGGTCTCATCGACTCCTTCTCCTCTCCTCTAGCCTCGATTCCCCGCCATCATCTCTCCACCCTCTATGGGTCTATCCCTCACCTATTCCCGGCCTACATCTAGGTACAACCTCTATGAGCCTGGTAGCCTCTCCCTAACCCTGTCTATGGGCTCATTGGTCCCCTACACTCTCTGCACTATGTGTGTGAGACCTAGTCCTCTCACTCGAGGTCTATTGTACCCTATACCCCACATAGGAAGGGACATCTATCCCGATAGTAGTCAAATGATCTTGGTAGATCTCGGCCTCATTCGTGCCATCCCTAAACCTCGGCCATCAATACTATTTATGGTGGTGCCATTGGTCTCATAACATGTACTGTATAATGGCCATATCTTGTCTGCTATCTATACAATGGGACCCTATCCCCGAGATTGTGTCGGTGCCTATGCTATGACCTAGACCTATTGGGCCACAATATCAACCGTGTAATGACCAACTTGCCTCGCAATCCTTCTACATATTCCCGTAGGGTGGCTACCTATCCCCCGTCTCCATCTCTACATTGTGCAAGTGTTTGTCCTGGTAATTTGGGCATGTAAAGCCACCACCTGTTCCTGAAATGTGGCCACCTGTCCCTGTAATGTGGCCACCTATGCCTCAAACCTTGTCAACTACCCCTATAAACCTATAATCTTGGCCTCGTAAGGTGGTAACCTCGCCCCACAAAGTATTCCTCCGAGTTGTAAGGGTAACCAAGTCTGGATTCCTTGGCCTAGGTGGTGGTGCTCATAGTTGGACTACCCAACACTACCTATATCTATCTCGTAACCCTAAAGTCATCAAACCACTGGTCCACTACCCGCTCTTCCTACTTGGTCAACACTGCGGCTATGGTAGAGGAATAGGCCTCTCCACATCATCCTTCCTATAATAAGGGAACAATGGTGGAACATCCCTGGAGCAGAAAAACTACCGCCGACCCCCGTCAATAGGTATCATCTCGTTCTCATAGGTAAGGTGCCCCTCTATTAGCTTCACTAGTTATAACTCATCCAACTCCACCGCCATCCTCCCGTATGAAGGGAATTCAACATACGACCTCCAAATGATGTCAACCCTAGATAATCCCTCCAACACCCGCCTATAATATGCCACATCATGAGTCACCCCGAAGCCCCGCACTCTTAAACAACAATCTCCCAATTTCTATACCAAACTTGAACCAATCCCAAATCAAATACATCTAGCCTGGAGCATACCAACTAAACCCACACATATGACGTGCTCATATGCCTAATAATAGAGAAGAAAGGTGCAACACAAACTAAACCTCTGCAACCACTCGTAGGCCCATAACTCCCTAGATAACTACACCAAGTATGTTGGTTCCCAAGGAAAACGGGTCTTATCCTCCATCATGTCATGCAGAATCCCCATCAACACCTGTGGGAATCTCCCAAACTCCACATCTTGAAGTGTAAAATAACACATTACCTTCGATCGGGACCACTAACCTCATCTCCTTAGGATGGGCCACATACATGTCTCCATAGCTTAGGATCATGCTATGGAACCTCATCTCTACCGCCCCTCTCTAAACACTTAATACATAAGATCCTCTCGATGCCTCTAAAGAAATAGAATAAATGTGCATCCCCACTATTGGTAACTGTAAGATCCTATACATGTCCTCTAGGGTGATTGTGATCTCACCGATCGATAAATGAAATCTGTTGGTCTCTCGAATCCCATCTGCCGATAAGTGTGAACTATGTTTCTGTATCATCTCGACCCCTCGTAAGGTCAACATTTGTAACATGATGCCACTCCTCTACTATCACGCTCCCTAATACCACTAGTAATAGAGATAGTACTCTATCTCTCATCCACTGACTAGTCCATAGAATGAACCCAAAAAAATCACACCATTATTAAAACTTGACCAAACTTTACATATCACTTACTCGAATAACCTATTCCCAAAATTCTTACTATTTGTTCCCCGTAACCCTAATGACCTACCCCTTTCCCCATCCCACTTTCACACCCCTCAACTCATATCATATATACCTTTTACCCTACCTATTCTCACCACACTTTCCTTTATACCTCATTGACTATCTTTCCCTCCCACCATAACCCTTTCTTGATCTATTTTTTTCTCAAATGTCAACTTGTATTGGTCATCGATGACCTGGCATCGGTCCATCATGACCTGACATTGGTCACTTGCTATTTGAACGATTCCAACTATGTTTGACCGACATGGCCACCCTTGACCGACGTTGGTTCCTGTCATGTTTCCAAAACCCAAAACCCCCCACCATTTCCTAAAAAAACATTGACAAAATACCCTAACTACCTACCCATCCCTACCCAAACCTAACTAAACTCATCCCCACCCCTATTTACCCTACATGGGACCTCCCCCTTCCCTCATTACCTCAATATTAACCCCAAATTCAAAATCAGTCCCTACTAGACTCGATTTTACCCAACCCGATTCTCATTCCCTATTTTTAAAATTAAATGCGTAGATAGGATGAGATCCTACCTCATCTCGATGTCATTTATATGGTGGTACATCCGAGCACTATACCGGTGGCCCATGTGAGCCCTCTCTTTCCTCTGTCATGGCCCAATCCACCCTTCACCTCCAACCAATCATAATCGACCACACCACTCTGTGGAGCCATCTACTAGCTCCCGTAATGAAGTCGTTATCTCCACCTCACTGGTAGGATGCCTTATCCTTATCTCTCGAAAGGTACAAAAACAAATGGATTTTTCATTTTCTCCAAACTCACAACACAACAATGATTCCATAAAATATGGAATTTTTTTATAAACCCAACCCGACTGATGGCAATCGATGTCGGTCACCCTAAAGCTTGATTCAATCAACACTTACAACTATTTGTCCTTGCTAATCTTTCTTTAGCCTATAACCATAAGTGATCACACACCTTTTATCATTCCAGACACCTATGGAATTATACCTACGAGCCCACACTACTGCTACATTTCCTTTATTGCATCTCTGGATTTGTTATTTTACCTATACCTTAGCCTTACCCGTTTCATGACCTATTTACTTGGACCTGGCCTAATTGGTGCGACCATTGACCGTAGTTACTCATTACACCTTGCGATGTTGTTACCTATATTGTTTTATCCTAACAACCATACCTTGCATATTGTCATTTTCTTTATCCCGACAAAAGCTTTGGTGTACTGGAACATAAATAAACATTCTTGCACCGACCTACGTTGTGTTTACGACCATATCCTATACCCTGGATACTTGAACACTTTACCCTTGTTTGGATAAACCTATTGACCTTAAATGATGTAGAGTTTGAAATCTTTTCAACTTTGTACCGTGTTATAATATATACGTGTGGGTGCATTTGATTGCCATTACCCATGACCTAATTTTGACCCTACTTATTACCTATTACCCGAGTTGACCATCACCCTTTCCCATAGTACTCATACCCTTCCCCACCTATCTTCACCACCTACACATTTATCAAACCACTCACCAATTCCATATTACACCTCATCAATTCCTAGTTTGAGGGGGATCATTGTCACCCACACATGGGGAAATCACTTCCTATTTTTTTATCAAGGTCGTTTACCAATACAAGCTATGCAACAAAAAGGGGAAAAATGAAGACACCAAAATTGAGTCACACTCCTCTTGGTCCCTTTTTTAATAGCCAAATTAAACATATTCACCTAACCATGACCCTTTTACCCCACATTAATATTAGTTTAAATATTTTTAATTAAAGTAATACTCATCCTCACTTCATTCATTATTTAATTACCTTAATTAAAAGTAATTTCCACCAAACCTAGACACCTCACCACACCACCTCACCTAGAAACCTCATCATAAACCTATTCTTAACATGTTTCCCTTTTACTAGGACTCAATATTCACTCACCATAACTATATAAGACTTAGTCCTATCTACCTTTATTACCTACGACTTAGTTCAACCATAAAATGAAATGCCTATTCATCGTCTAACCAAATTCCCAGTTATCTAAGTGCAAAATCACATTTTGATCCATGAGAATAGATAGATATGGTTAAGATATTTCCAAGATCTATCATTTTTAGTAAACCTAGGATTTCCCGCCTTAACCGATGTCGGTTAACCCTAAACCGACGCCGATCACCCTAAACCATCGTCGGTTACCATATATTCATTTTGGTAACCTTTTTGAGAGGTTGGCCACATTCTCAAGTTTTGGAACAAAGGAGATCTACATGCAAGAAAAAACCAAAGCCCTTTCACACATCCAGACAACCATAGCCAAAGCACTAAGATAGATCCAAAGGTATTTGCATTCATTATAGCATTACGGGAAGCACTACCGCGACACTAAGAACCATTCCATAGATCAACCATCACCATCATCCAACCATCAAATCTGTAAACACCAGTAAGTGGATCTCTAACTCTGTATCATTTTATACTTATTCAAATGAAAAAGTTTATTCATCTCTGTTTATCAACATCTATTTACATTTTTCTTCCCACCCTTATTACCTTCCTATGAATCCACCCATTCTATCACCCAAAATAACGTAATCAAATATACATGATTCTTGAATACCTCGACTACCCCTAGCGCCATTGCAAACCTACCCATTTTCCTCAATTTCACCGCCTTACTTAAAAAAGTTCTCAAAACCCAGTTTATTGAATTTCTACCATCCTACCTTAACTATCATTGGTTCCTCTTAACCATCATCGGTCATACCTCACCAACATCGGTCTCTATATTTGGTAATCCTGCCAATAACAAAAACTTAAAAACCTACATCCAAGAAACCCAAGCTACCCAGAATCTGACCCTGACCTATTCCAACACCTTGACTACCTACCCTACTTCCAGATCTGATCATAACCTAGCATGTTATATTAGATTTGTTTATTGTATTTGGATGAGATACCTAAATCATATCAACTACAGTAGGATATTATTTATTTACGACATTTCTTACATTAATTTGTATGAAAATGTGGGTTGACTACCACCTAGAAGTACCACACTTCCTAAATCTAGCACACGCTAGGCAAAGCACCTTGACATTTATTGTTTAACTCTCTTTTGTAATTTTGTTTTGTATTTTAGGTAGTTCCTCTAGTGAAAAGGGAGATCTCGTAGTCAAAATTTGATCAAGAAGTAAAAATGGCACACAACCTTTAAAACAACCATCACAACATGTATTCCTCCTTGGCCCATCACCTTATCTATTTCGCTCAAATCCAAAAAGAAACTGGTGAAATAATGCATATATTCAACAGATCCTCCTCCATAGGACATATCTCCTCTTCTTCCCTCACTTCAATAGGTGCCTCAATATGGTCATATCTTATTTGTAATGTTAATTCATATTTTCAAATGCCATGATATGCATCAAAGATGGGAATTTCCTTTTGTTGCACTCAAAAGTTTTGCACAAATTGTATTCTCAAAATATTTATTCCTTCATCACCATATGTAATAAAATTATCTATAGGAGGAATATGAAGGACAATGTTCTCATATTGTTAGTGAGATGTGTAACATTAAAAAATTTCCCTTTAGTCGATTCTCGACAAAGATCATGTCCTTCATATGGTCTTTCATATCTCTTAAGATATTTTTCATCCATCTCTTGGATTCATGATCATCAGTAACAACAATTCCATTTTATTTCCTTTAACAACAATTTTCTTGAATTGTAACCATGATGACTTGATAATGAGATATTTTTAAAAATCATTTTCTACATTCTAGAAAGTCTATTTTCTGTAGATCTTTGAGATGGTATGAACCTTATTTATTTCAACTTTCTTGGATTTACAAGAGATGCTCTAGAAAGATGGTTGATACAAAATTTACACTTCTCGACAATTCTCTTCTTCTTCTTCCTCATTGTCACTCATTAGTACTTTACTCAAGTCTTGAAATTTCATCATTATGTTGTGGGAATGAATGTAACATTGATTCATTTGTTGACAAGGCTGCATTAAAAATGATTTTTCTTTGAAATATAATTTATTTTATATATAATTTTATTTTATTTTTAGCGCAGAGATCATTTTTGGGTACACTCGAGAAAATTTCTCCTTAATAGATCCGCCAAAAATATCAGCGATAAAAAAATTTAATTGAAAAATTAGGTCTTCCACAAACATTCATGGCACTATGCCCCTCTACATTTAATGGTGTAGCTCCCATTATTAAATGAAAAATAATCTAATCCTATATACTACCGTGAGCTAGCCTAAAAGGATGGGGATCACACAGAACACTCTAATGAAGATGTGGAAAAGTTCTTGTAAGGGGTGCAAGGGAGAAAATATTAGCGATGCGGGGAAAGGATAGAAATTAGGAAAGGAAAGTTACTACCATGAGTAGGCCAATTGCAAAGTTCACACCCAGTAACCAAAGTAGTTCAACATTCAATATAGAAGAAAGCAAAAATGAAGCTATGAGTGATAAAAATAAAACCCACCTAAAAACATAGTTCTCTGAGGCCCATTCATCAAAGATACAAATATCTCTTTAATCAACATGCTTACAAAGTGCATATAAGAGGGAAAAGAGGAAACATGAGAAAGGGAAAATGGAAGAAAATAAATTTTCATTTCATGTGTAGTGATGAGTACAAAGCTTCAATCAAGTTAACATGATTCAAAATTTCTACCGATAATTTCTAACTTTCAACATCCTTATCCCAATTTATAGCAATGTGAATTGACTCTTTTCCTACCCTGCACATGAATCTTTATTATCTCATTCAACTCACGAATTTTCACCTTCCTAGGAAGTGAGAATTTTACAATGTTACTTAATATAGTCAATTGAGTGAATGAGATGAAGTGTAATGACTATTCCCAACAAAGAATTATAAAGGGGATCAAGAAAGAAGGAAATAATGAGAGAGGAAGGGAAACAAAAATGCTCCCAAAGATTGATGAAGACCCGCCTTGAAGAATTTGTAGATGACGATCTTGTCTTCTAATGACCTATGCAACACTGATACATTGATGTGAAATTCCAATGAATTTCACTTTGAACAATTTTCCCCACTAATGATGATCACAAGCTACTTCCTTTACATGATGCATAAACATCCGGACCATGAAATGAGTGTTTATAAACACTGTTTCAATACCACTCATCATGAGCTTGGGATGAATATAGACGATGTACATGGTGATCCTCCTTGATGCTTGATTGATGATTTTACTTCCATCATTGGGCTTACCCCGAACAATTTATTTCAAATCACCCAAATCCCCGAGTGATGAATATGGATCCACCGGTTGTGCCCTACGATGTTCCGCTCTACTTCTAAACACAATTAAACTCATGATGATGCTTCCAGACCTCAGTAAAGCTCATATTCCTTTGTTTAATACATGAGTTCATCTTACCCTCTCATGGAGATTCCTAAGAACAAAATGATGAGTGAAAATGGGGCCATCTACAACTTTCTGTGCTTAAAATTGAAACTTTCTATTTTTAGACCCCGAGGCCGAGAAGCTTCTATTTTGAGACATATCACCTATTTAGAAGTAATTTCATATTTTGAACCTCCGGAAACCTTCCATATTCTTTCATTTCTAAGGAATTTATATTTTTAACACATTTCTATTTTTAGCAAGGTGCTTTTTGGGTACTGTTATTTTACGAAAATTGTCATTTTTTGCCTTACTTTCTATTTTACATCTTTCTTGATTGTCGTGGATGATAAAACATTCAATTAGGTGGAATTACTATTTTTGAAAAGTGGGGAGCATAGAATATATATATTTAGTAAGTTTCTAAAACAAAAATGGTTTTCGATGGGGATGACATTTCTTGATTTAGCTCATCATGACGATATTGTGCTTTAAATTTCATTGTGTTTAACTCATTAGAAAGCTCAAGAATAAAAATAAAATTTCTACCGATGATAGCTTTAGGCCACGGAGCTATTGTTATCACCGAATCAAAACACCCTTATGTTTACACAAGTGCATATACTTGAGCTCATGGTGTGATTGGATAACATGGGTACTATCTCTAAGTTGTGGGACTTGCTACTTGAGATAGACCTCTAGAGAAAGTTGGTTCTTGCTCCTAAACTACCTGCCACAATCTACTCCAATGTAGGAAAAGATAATTATTGTAAGCTAACTTTCCAAGGGACCAAGGAGAGAGAATGCATGAAAATCAAAGCCTAAACTAAAGCGGCGATACACCGTAAAAGGAGGGGGTGTGAGAGTATTCTCCCAATATGTGAGATATGTAAGCAATGTGCACACTAGAAGGGGTGATGACAGTTCTCCACAATCTATAAAAATGCATTCACAACAACATTTCAAACATACCCAATGATAATGGATCCCTACAAGAACATAAAAATAGACACAATATTATTGTAATAAATATTGGAAGGGCAATAAGAATGCAAGAAAACACAGAAGGGAAGATGCATCCAAAAAGTTGTATTTTATTGCTTCATGATATGCACAGTTCAATCTATTACAAGATAAGGGCCTAGATCACCATTCAAGGAGTCCAATACAAGGGCCTGTAGCACACTCGGCTTCACAAAGAAATTTTGACAGATCTTTGCTACAAAAAAACCTCCTTTTATACAAGTGGAGCCCAACACTCCAATATATAGAAAAATGAGAAGAGAGAGAGAAGGGAAAATGGAAATCCCGAAATCTGTCCTTCAACCACTTGTAAGAGGCATTAAATGGAGTGAAATGATTGTATGTTACTTGTAAAAGGCTCCCCATATTGTCCCAGGTGCTGCAGCAGAGAAGGAATGATGACCATGCCTCTTAATTGCACTCCCAACTACCAAATAAAACATTGTCATGAACCCAGAAACATTTAATGAAAATAACCCATCTATTTCGCATAAAATTTGAAATTTCTTGATTGTTGTGCATCAGATCATAGCCAAAATTCCAATGGTACCAATTTTGTGTGATTTGGTTCGTAAATGCAAAATTTATGGCTCTAATGAGTGTAGGCAGCTATTTTGGATCTGCAGCATTTTTCGTCATTCGACAGAATGAGAATTAATCGATGGAGCCGAATATGTTTATTTTATTTAAATATATCTACCCTCATTAAAATATTGAGGTATAGGATGTCGTTTTGATTCAGAAAGTCCAATTTTGTGAAAATCGGAGCTCAGAGTCAAAATTTATGGCCATTTGAAATTTTGGGAGTCAAACGTTGACTTTTCCTTTGAGTTGCGGATATTGCAGCAAAATAGGGTCCACGTGTCCCACTGTCCTGCACACATTCTTCCGCATTGGCTAATTGAATTCCTTTCCCCCTTTTGCAGCCTTTTTTCCCTTTCACATTCCGCGCATCCCCGCATAGACCGACTTCTTAAAGAAATCGGCCGATTTACGCCCGCGTATTTTTGTCTGGTTGTCCCAAATGCGCATAAAACAAAACTTTCGATTTTCATCGCCACGGCCATTTTGGTTTTTCATGTTTCGCATGTCCTAACGTCCCAACTGTCCCATGGACCTCCTGGGACAAAAAGTTCCGACTTTGCCGATTTCTTTGTATTTCAGCCTCGAACTTGGTACGACGAACCTGGTAAGATCCGCACCGGTATGACCGCAACCTTCAAACCCACAATGTTTAAAAATAAGCCTGTGACTTCATTTTTTGTATTTTTCAATTTTTTCTAACTCGTTGGGATTTTTTCTTGGATGGGAGAGTTAGAGAGAAGCCAAAGGGGGCCCAAAACATGATTTTGGGCATTGAATCAATCTACTTGCTCGGGACTCAAGAATCTGATGCATGTTATCAAAATTACCTCTGGGGTGAATTTCGGATAAAAGCTACCATGGTAGCCCCTAATAAATTTAGCAAGTTTTTGATGATTATTTTTCAACCTCCGATTGTAATGAAATCAATTCCTTTGGGATAGGTTTTTCTTTTGGACTATGTACTCTCAATTTTAACTTCATCCGCTTTTCAAATTGATGGGAAATATGATGAATGAGAGAAAGGAAAAAAATGGAGGTTTTGTAATAGTTATAAATATAGGTAATCATTCAATATTATTTGAATTTCATCCGATGGCCTTTGAAATTTTTTTTATTTTACAAAAAAATTCACCTCAATCTGTGCTCTGGATTGTGAGATATGATCATTTCACCATGTGACTACAAAGTTATTCTCGACAAAGTGAACGGAAATGGTTTCTATTGTATAAGAAACATTTGTGGTGATATATTAGAAATGGAGGAATAAGAAAGGATGTGAAATAAAATTTTTAAGTGATGGGAGGATTAGAAATGGATAAAATTAAAGATTTCCGATAGTGAAGGGTTTTTTGCAGACATGAGGAAGCAACATCGGATGCAATAATTAAAACCCAAAACTTATTTTTATTCAACTTGGGCATGGGAACACTTTTTTCTCAAATATCCCAAACATTTGGGATGGTTTTTACAAAAATATATGCCACTCTCCCATTGGTCCATATGGCAAGAGGTGATTTTTGAGGCGGAAGGGTGAGGGGGCTAGGAAAATGGTGCATAAGGGCTAAACTAGGATATTTGGGATCAAAGGTGGTAATATCATGGTCCAAGGGGCTACATGGGTGATGGGAACACATTTTAGTCCCACACATCCCAAATGATTTGGATGCTTGGTGCGAAAAGAGTGTGTCACGACATAGGCTTGACATGTGTCCTTTACCTTGTGGAAAAAAAGAAGACAGAGGCATAATGTGGGATTACGGAGGTCTTTTTCCACACCTATAATTATTAAATTGACTTGAAATGACCTTTTGAAAAAAATAGGACGGGTATCATAACTTTATTATTCCTGAAACCTCTTAAAAATAGGCTTTTCTATGGGATCATAGGTTGTGCATGCTGAAATTAGTTTGTGGGAGAAAGTTGTGGTGTATTTTGAAAATATGAATCCACCATCCTCTATAAATCTGAAATACCTTGAGAAATCTTTTTTTTTCCGTACATGTCTTCTCAAAGCTCACGGAAACACTTCCTCAAGCTTAGGGGTTGTTTCGGCACTACAAATTACTTCACCCTTAAGACTCAATTTTGTTGAAACTGTCCCAAAACTCCTGAAACTTCCTAGAATATTCCAAAACTAGTTTCACAAAATTATTATCTCTTGATATACTTCCTTAATTAATTTGGGTATTTGATTCCGCTCTGGGTGTGCAACCTTAGGAATATTAGGAAATAGCCTTTCTTAAAGTTCTCAAAAAGCATGTCTTGAAGAATCTTGTCTTTGAAGTACTTGAATGAACTTGATATCCCTAAATCACTTATGGACATGATGAAACAACACATTAGAATAATTAGAAGGATAGGATAGGTCTAATAAGAGGGATAGGGTTCTGGAAAGGTTTACTATCAAAATTTTTACACTAGGGTCCATTGTCATGCTTGAAAATTGGGAATTTTCATGTTGCACATTTACATGACAACACAAGTGAAGTAAGAACAATAGTTTTGATCAATGTACACTCCCATGCATTAGTTTTCTTAATTAATTCTTGTCTAATCGCAAAGAAATAAGAGTATCTTCTAGGAGTGTAAAATTTTTGGATTGTGATTCTATGAGACTTTTCAAGAAAACATGTTGTGGCATTAGAGGGTGAATTTAAAGAGAACCCACATATTAAGGGTTACTCCTTAACTATAGTGTTGTATTATGTGTTGGAATGTTTTTCGGAACTAGAATACTAAAATTTTCAATGTTGAATGTAGACAATATAGTATAATATTTAATTTTGAGGGCTCTCTCATGTTAGAATTTTTAGTGTATATGTAGAGGGAAATTCATGATCCTCGACGCCAACAAGATGCATTCTTTTTCAAGTTAATTCTCCCAGAGAATCTTGTAGGAAAATTGTTGAAGACTCATAAAATATCATAAAATAAAATAATTAATAGTTAAAAAATAGTTCAAAGTTACATCAAACATTGAACAACATAACTAACAAATGAATAATAACATATACAATACTAAATTTCCATTTCATTTCAGGTATCAAAATAATATATACTCAAAAGGACCAAAAGGTGTGCATCTTCATATATTTGCAATAAGGAATCATTTAATGAAACAAGGAAACATGTGCAATGTATGCACTAACATAGAGAAAAAAACATTAACAATCCACTCATAAACTACAGGGCACGTTCCGCAAAATAATAATGCATAGATAAAATTTACATAATACTTCATTTCTAGAAACTTTATCAAATTGTGATGTCCTTAAAATGATTTTAAGGTTTACATGATGATAAAATAAAAACATGGTCACTTGACATTACAATTTCATCATCTAGAGGCATGAATACACCATAATTAATGGGCCCCAGATTCAAAAATAAATTAATACCATATTTCTCATTATCTTCATCCCCTTCTCTCATAGGTAAATGATAATCAATAAACTCGTCATGTTCATGTATCTAATAACAAAAATGTTGTTAGTGTCTTTCTTGAAATTCATCTTATTCATATTCATCATTAGTAGTCATGTTTAAATCTACCCGAAGTTATCAATAAAGTATATATGCATCATTCCATGCATAACCTCCATCTTTAAAGATAACATAAGTGTTTCCAATACGAAAAATTTACATTCGGGTATAGAGGCATCCTAACAAGTTGAGTTAAGGATGAATCATGAACATCTTTATGATATGTGTAGAACTCTTTTATAAATTCATTCACTCCATCCTCATTTAATTGAGAAGTATTATCACCCATATATGTGTCTTCTTCTTCATTGTGAGAGTCACTATCATCACCGACATATGAACTTGGATTGGCTATATATTGCAATATCATTTGAAATAATTAATAATAATGCAATATACAAATTTTATTATTTTTCATAAAAGCATACTTGAATTTTTCTTTATATTATACCTCTTCTATATAAACTCTATACTTTAAGCTACGGATACCAACAAGCCAACACTTCTTTAATTTTGTATTTTTGCAGTTTTCACAAGTGCAACATCTCATTTAATTAAAGTGTTCATATTTCCTGGACTAGCTCTTGGTACATGTTCATTTCAATATTTATATGAAGATATATTATTTTCTTGCATGAATCATGAACTATAAATAATAAGCATCTACCTCTCAACTTGAGACTTATATTTTTATAGTTTGGCCATGGGTAATTATATTTTGATGTCTGCGTAAACTAAAACATCATTATTTTTAACTATGAGGTCATTTGTGCCATTATATATTCCATCTACTCATGAAAAATATGTTCCTTGGCCCTTACTTATCCTTTTTATAAGTTAAGAGAGGGTCCATTATGAGTATTATTTAAGATCAACTTCATAGGAATAAAAATTTCATTCTAAAATCAACTTATAGAGCTATGTTATTTCCACTATTAATCATGATTAAATATTATTCTACATGTTATCTACTAACACCTAGGATATTGTTTTCATAAAAAAGAATGATATGAAACCTTACTCTACCTCTCCTAGCTTTATACAATTATTAAAAAAAAGTATATCATGACTATGATAATAGTAATCTCCATTGATTCAATTCATTAAAGTAATAATACAAGTGGTAGAAAACAAAAGTACCTAAATTTCCATTTTGTCCAAGTATAGAGTGGTTGATTGGGTACTAGAATCCTACAAAAAATTTATAGTCATGAGAGTAATATAAGAAGATATTTAAAATAAATATATAAACACACACCCCACACCCAATGTTTTATGGTTTTATCTACATATTATAACCATTTACCAATATATCGAGAAACGAATGTCATCTCATCTTACCTTTGTGCACTAAATTCACTCCACACTAACTAGAGCAAGAGAAGAAAATAAGACCTAGAAATGGAACATATGAAGAAATCAAAGAAGGAAAAGCAATATAATCTATTAAAATGAAAAATATGAGCATGAGAAGTTCAACATATTAAAGACCATGATGCAATAAGACCTATGATAAGCTACATGGTTTAGTTGAAAACAAACTTGAATCTTGTAACTTATCGTAGGTCTTTGTTTTCAATATATATAAAGTAGATTTCTTTTCATTGTCTAGTATCCAGTATCAATACAATTATTTTTAGGAAGAAATGTGGTATCATTGTGGCAATGATTACAAAGTATGTATAAAAAGGGTTTTTGAAAACGGGAATATCAAATTTAGCTTGATATATAATTTTAGCAAGGTGGTTACAATTGCATCCGAATCTGCTCCCTCTATCCTTTATTGGTTTAATGGATGCCCATACCTTGTTTTAAATCCATCATATTAGCACAAGTAGTTATAATTCTAAAAAGGTTATGTGAGTATCTTCTATTAGACTATAATCTAGATTCTAAAATATATCATCTATATTTTCTTCATAATCATATGTCATGCATCCACGTTTCAAAAATTATATTTTTAAAATACTTCGTTGTATTTAATTGATTGAGGATTCCAATGGAAAATTTGTGTTCTATAGAGATATAATATATTGAGTCAAAACTTTATTTCTAGCTTTGTATTTATTGGTTTCCGCTAGATTCTTCCTACTTTCTTTATATTACTATTATTACCCAAACTATCTTTCAGATTTTTTAATGTGCCTTCTTGTTAGTATAGTTTTAATGTTATAATACTTTAGAACCGAGTACATTATAAATTATTCGTAGGTTTGGAAAATTATTTGAGTAGAAATATAGGATATATTTGAAAATATTAAGGGGAGTAACCCAAGTACAACCCAAAATATAATCTTTTCATTATAATATATAATGATAAAATTTGTGCCTTGAAAAAAGTTACCCTACCCTCCTTTAGTTTCAAAAAGGAATTAAAATATTTCACGATGTATATAGAATTTGAAAGTGGATGGAATGGAAAGACCTTAAATCTTTCTATAAGCTTCCTCAATATCATTTCGTAATGCATAGAATGATTAGAAATGTTTTCACAAATCCCTCCAATGATAAGAATGACTATTGGAATGGAGCAAATGAGTTACAAAATAGAAATGCATAAATAAGAGAGCATGTTTGAAAGAAAGTAAATTTCTTCAATTAATATATTTCATAGTTTTACATTCTAGCTAATTAGGAAGAAGCAGGTTGTCAAAGGTCAAGTATCATTAAAACCAAGTCTCTCTCATGTATAGAAAATTTTATACAAATATTTGTCATATTGCAATTACAAGGTTCCATTTTTTTGACAACATGAAAGATGAAAGCACAAATAAAAGAAGTAAACACTAGAAAAATTTTGCCATATGATGGTTAAATTCGGTTCAAAGCTTAGGTTATTCCTCGATTAACAATGATCGTTTCAAAACTAAATAAATAATAATATTTAATATTCAGTTAGGTTTAAAAATTCATTCCTAAAATCCCTAATTAATTTAATATTGTGGTCCCTAAAGTCATTTAATAATTTAGTATTTAAGGGCTAAGTTTAATCACCCTCTCATTGATTAAACACACTTGAAATAAATTCCTATAATGAATATTTCTTGGTTAAAAAAGTAAATCTGAATTAAATAAGTTACAAGGGTTAAGGGGCTTCTAGAAAGAAAAACACCATCTAATTAAAATATTATAAAACCAATTGGATCCCTACACAATTCAAGTTCCCCATTTAAAATTGACCCATGCAATTCATTCAAAATATTTTCACCTACCCTCACCTAACTTTAGTAGGGGATGATCCTAGCCCTGGATGGGATCAATCTAAGCCAAGGATCTAAGGATTCCAAATAACCCTAAACATCTCTATGGAAGGTGTTTATGCTTTTATATGACTCATTTCTTTATTTTTGTTTTGCAGGTTTAGCTAAAGAGAAAGAGAGGGATGCCATGAATTAAAAATAAAGCTAGAGGGATACTCCCTTACTATATTTTTTTTTTTTTTGTAAGATATTATAGAAGGATTTTCCGACATTTTAACTTGTAAATCTATTTTACCCTCTTCTAAGGTTTGACACAAATTTCATTATTTGTTGTAATTTTTATTCATTATAGATACCCATTTGGGTATATGGAATTTTCCCAATAGATCTAATTTTTAAATAATATATACACTCTTTGATGTATGCATATTTCACTATATATATATATAAACCCAAATAAAATTATGGTCGTAGTAAGGGTAAAGATATAGTCTCATGGGTAGCAAGGCTTGGATGTATGCTCCTTACTTTTTTTTTTTTTTGTTTGCCATAAGATGTTATAGAAGGATTTTCCAACATTTTAACTTGTAAATCTATTTTACCCTCTTCTATGGTTTGGCTCAAATTTCATTATTTGCTATAATTCTTATTCATTGTAGTTACCCATTTGGGTATATGGCATTTGACCAATAAATCTATTTTTAAAATAATATATACACTCTTTTATGTATGGATATTTCATTATATATATACATCCCTATTTTAGATCTAAATTAAGTGAGTATTTTAGCCAAAGAATTAAATGTATTAACAAAAATTTAAGAGAGTGTATAAATATATATATACACTCTCTTAAATTTTTGTTAATAGATTTAATTCTTTGGCTAAAATACCTACTTAAACCCAAATGAAAGTATGGTCGCGACAAGGGTAAAGATACAGTTTGAGGGTAGAAAGGTTTGACCAACATTTAAATCTGCAAAAGGGGTGAAGATTTTTGTGGGCTTCGGCCCCCACCCATTATTTATTAAAATAATTTTTTTGGGTTTGGGGAGGGGGCACCGAGTTGGGGTGGAAGTAGTGCCCCCTTCCCAAACCCGCTATCCATTATTTCAAAAGTAGGTCGGTTGGCCACACAAAACATGGCACCCACTACACCTAAACCAATTCACTATTTTTGATAACATTTTATTTGATATAAGGTTTCATTAATAGATATATTATAATTATATATGTATATATATATATATATATATATATATATATATATATATATATATATATATATATATATATATATATATATATATATATATATATATACATATACATATATACATATATATCGTGTGTGTGTGTGTAGTAAATCAAGGGATGCAAGTACCTATAATTTAAAATTCTAGATATGGCTAAACATGTTTTTTTTTTGTAGAAAAATATCAAGATTTATAACATAAGTAAAATATAAGACAAGAAGTTTTGAAGGACTCTCTATATTCACTTAAAAGTAAACTTGTGGAAAAATTAATAAAAGATTTCATTCAACGTGGTCTAGCTAGCAAGGAGAAGATTGATATTGTTATTAAGAATTTTCATCAATTACTTTTTTTCCGTAAAAAGCTACAAAATGTAACTATTTCATTTCCTCCATAAGATATAATTGACAACCAATTTTCTACAACAATAAATTTTAATAAGCTTCTAAATATTTTAAGAAAATGAAAGCATATCACATTAGGAAATAGTGAAAAACTTTAAATTAAAACAAAAAGGAAAACCCATTTCAAAATATATAAAAATTTCCACTTCACTAACCCAATGTAAAACTTGGTAATTTATTTTCACAAAACTAACACATTGTAAGATGCAAAATTCCTCATTCAACATTCTTAGGAGAGTTTACAATTTTGTGAAATTTCCAAATGAATATAACTTTTCAAGCATACAATTTTACACTATTACACTCATAGTGGGGGTAATGGAATGAACAAATGGACACATACAAGTTTGCAACAAGGCCAAAATACAAGTCTTCTATTTGCATGTCTTCTCCAAAGGTAGCTCCAAATCTTGCATTCTTCAACTTTCAAAAATATGAACACTACAAAGGAAGGGCGAGTAGTTAACTCTCTCCACCAAACCTTTAATCCATTAAGTGGAGAATCCATTTGCTTATTTTCCCCGAGCCTCGACTAAGGAACCATGAGGGGACTTGAGAAAAATTTGAAAAATTTAAACAAATATGGCTTCCACAAACAACATACATTCAAATATTTAACACACTAACATGACATACGAAAATATGTTTTATAATCTTCAAAACTAAAACAAAGGTATGAAATCAAACCAAATGGAGCAAGGACTAGGGGGAACCACGTCCTTATGCCTCCCAAGTGAAGTGGGATATTCACCCTAAGCCTCCAAGTTCACAAAAACAACACAAAATCCTTATCTCTCCCTTGCAAGTATGCAACAAAATGACCATGATTTCCTTTTCACTCCCCATAGGTGAAACTCCCAATCACACTCCCACCAAATGCATGCCTCAAAAAAATCCCTTTTCCCTCCCCAATGGTCCCATAAGTCCATCTCCCACACCCAAACTAAGGCATGCTACCCAACCACACACAAGCACATGCAAAAAAACTCAAACAACTTAACAAACACAATATTTCCACATCAACAAACATAATAAACAAAAAAAAATGGTGGAGAGCCTACCTCTCCATCAATCTCCAAGAAAAATTAACTTCACAAGTCTTTCACACCTCCAAGCCAAGCAAATTTCCCAAAAGCACTCCAACAAGCTCCCAATTTCAAAAATGACAAAGGAAGAAAATGAACAAGTAACCCCCATTCCATCAAAATCCAACAATAAATAGAAATGGAATGTGAGGATGATGAGGTGGCTCCATGTAGGATGTCACTTCATCATTCCTCCATTCCCACACTCAATTCAACACACCAAGCCCAAGACAATCAATGAGCTTGTAAGAACTATGACAACCCACATGGCACACAAACTTGCACACCATGCTTTCTAAGGAAAAAATTAATTGAGGTAGAAGGAAAGTGCAATTATTTTCTCTTTTACACTCAAAAAAGGACAAATAAGTCAAAAACAAATTCCCAATCCATATTGTCCCATAAGCCTCAAAATCACCCCTCCATGTCAAAATCCAAAGTTTGAAGTTGGGGTGGAGTAAAACACACATAAACTAACATAAATATTACTTACAACAAGGACCATCTAACCTCATAATTACCTATTTTTCACATCTCTATTCTAGTTAACCAAATAAGAAGGATTATCCTAGTTAAGACACATTATTGCAAGATAATAAAGAGACATCAATTAAAATTTTTAAATAAATAAATAACAAATAAAGCACATACAAAAACTAAAATAAAAAAACAAAACATATCAACCCACGACCACACATGTCAAAGTCACCCCTAATGGAAAACCTCAAAACTAGGCATACAACAATCAACACAATATAACATTACACAAGTTGTTAAAGTTTGGGCACATTGCTCAACACCCGACACCCTTCCATGGTTGGTTCCCTCTACCCTTCGATATATGTGATAAAATGTCATCCACACAAACAAAATACGTTTTTGGCCTTTCGGTCAAGTTAACAACATCAAGATAGTATACATATAAAATCAATAATCATCATTCGAATCTAGCAATTTTATTTTTCATCATTACACAATTAATTTTATTTTGGCATATGAAAATCATAATTCTATTCAAAACATCCAACATATGTCATGCATCCAAATTACAACAAGTTAGTATAGAAATCAAAATATCGCAACTTAACACATACAAATGTCTATCATCGCATCTAGTGCATCATAATAAAATGTAAACCACATAATGTCAATAGTCTAAATATCAAGTATAATTATATCATCTAATAATCAATGTATCATAATTAAAATATCTAAGTATTAGTCCAACAATAACAACATAAAAATGAAAAGTTTAATAGAGGAGTGGGCACTACATCCCCCTCCCCTTAGACTCGACTTCCTCCTAGAAGTCACTTGAATAGCTAAGGAAACTAGGCTCACAATAAAGTGGCATCCTCCCATGTTGGTGTAGTATCATCATACCTATCCCACTGGACCCACACCTGGTCAACCTCGTGGCCTCAAAGGCCTAGGATCATGCGCTCTATGATGCACATATGTTTCATTGACACCTACCCTTGCTTCTGCACCTGTAATGCAGTATAATAAAAAACATGTGAGGGATTTCAAAATTATCTCCTAAGTAGATAAACATGAAATACATCGTGCACGTGAGACAAGATAGGTTACAATATTAGATGGTAGGCCAAAGTACCAATACGCTCAAAGATCTCAAAGGAACCCACAAATATAGGAGCTAACATAGAGCCTTTCTCATAATGGATAGGACTCTTATGAGGTCTGACATAAAGAAAAACCTTCGTGCCCACCTCAAAATTATGATCTATTCTCCTCATATATTCATATTTCTTCTATCTTTCCCAAGCCTCCAAAGTAACCTCTCTCAAATAATGATAACCTATTGCTCCATCTTCTCGTACTAAAGAAAGACCAAAAGAAACTCTTTCCTCCAATCTGTCCCAACTTAGTGGTGTCTTGCACTCCCTACCATAAATTCCTGAAAAGGAGCCATACCAATCGAACTCTGAAAATTTTTATTGTAGGAAAACTCCATTTAATACAAGTACTCATCCCACTTAGAATGATGGTACATGACATACATCCGAAACATATCCTCTAAGATTTGATTCACCCACTTTGTTTGTCGATCTGTCTCTAGATTATAAGTTATACTAAAGTTGATACGCATCCCAAGGGAATGATGCATGGTAGTCTAGAAATGAGAGGTGTATAATGGATCACGGTCACAGATAATATTCTATGGAATCCCATGCAGTCTCACAATCTCATCATGGTATACTCGTCCCAATGCATTATCTTTATAGGTGGTCTTAACGGAGAAAAATGAGATGATTTCATGAATCTATGCACCGTGACCATGATGGAATTGTGTATGTATCTCAATGTCAATAGCCCTTCTATGAAATCAATAGAAATGGTGTCCCATTTGCATTCTGGTATGACATGCGGGTAGAAAAGGCTAGCTGGATGTTGATGCTCGACCTTCACCCTCTAACACTCTAAACAATGGAAAACAAATTGAGTTACATCTCTCCATAGACCTCTCTAATGGTAAAGCTATCTCAAGGTGGCATGCATCTTCTTCACCTATGGATGGGGTGAATAAGGTACATGATGAGCCTCTACCAAGATATTTTGTCTCAAGCCTCCATATCTCAAAGACATAGATCTGACCTTTGTGTTTGAGAAGGCCATCTTCTTCTAATGAAAATCCATAAAATTCCCCTCAAGGGGTCTCTAAGACTCAATCTCTGATCTGGCTACAAGGTAGAAGTTTTCATTTGAAAGTTGTTGCAAAATCCTACTCTGAAAATCTATACCCACTAAAGTAGGCATAACAAAATGTCTCTCGCCAACTCGAGCATGTGCAACCACATTCTCCTTCCCCTTCACATGATCTATCTCCATGTTGTACTCACGAATAAACTCCATCAAACGCGGCTAACAAGCGTTGATGTTGGGTTGTGTGAAGAGGTGAAGAAGACTCAAATGATCAGTCCTTAGAATGAATCTCCTTCCTAAAAGGAAATGTCTCCATAAAAAAAAAGCATGCAAAAATGCTGCAAGTTGAAGTTCATGAGTTAGATAATTGATCTCATAATCTTTGAGCTTGGGAGACTCAAATTCTACAACATGACCCTCTCCGCATCAATACACCACCTAATCATGTCGAATAAGCATTTGTGCATATGAAGAACTCTCACTATGGATCTAGCACTACAAGAATAGGTGTTGTAATAAGGCATTCCTTCGTGTCTCGAAGGCTTGCTCACATCTATTTGAGTAAATGAACTTCTTCCCTTTCAATCGAAGGGAAGTGATAGGTGTGTAACCCGAGAAAATCCTGAACATATCTCCTTTAGTACCCTTCTAGCCACATGAAACTATGCACCTCGGTCACACTCATATTTGTTGGCCAGTCCATAATGGATCTAATCTGTGAAGGATCGACTCCAATACCTTCCCCAAAAATTATGTGACCCAAATAAAGAACTTTAGACTGAAAAAATGTACACTTCTCCGTGTTCTCGTAAATCTACTACTCACGAAGACACGCTAGAACTTGATGAAGGTGTTCCTCACGTGTATGAGAGAAGATCAAAATGTCATGAAGGAACATGAGGATAAAGTGGTCTAGAAAATTCATGAACACTCCATTCATCAAACTCATGAACATTACAGAGTCCTTCATCAGACCAAATGACACAACTATGAACTCATAGTGGCCATATCTCATACAGAAAGTTATCTTGTGAATATCTTCCTCTGTAATCCTCAGTTGATGGTAGCCTGACTTAAGATCAATCTTAGAAAAAATAGTGTCCCCCTTCATCTAATCAAAAAAATCATTGATGCAAGGAAGGGGGTAACAATTCTTGATCATTAATTTGTTCTGTAGATGATAGTCCACACACAACCACAAGGATCCATCCTTCATCATTACAAAATCCACTAGTACACCTAAAGGGGACACACTAGGATGGATTACGATTTTCTTGAGAAGGCCCTCTAGCTGAAACTTGAGCTCGATATCTCGGTGTGGTCATCTTATAAGGAGTTCGTGAGTTAGATTCCTCTCCTAGAACCAAATCAATGTGAAAATCTATCTCATGTGGGGAGGCATCCCTGACACTCACTATGTAACACCTCATAAAACACCTACAATAAGGGGTGGTTATTAAGTGAAGGTCCACTAGCCCCACCCTCGACCTATTACATCGATCGTAATGGCATACAATTGACAACTCCGTCATGCTCACCGCTTCAAATGCATATCATCAATAGTGTGAATAGATATGGGTCTCATGAATCCAATAATCACCGACTCCACTCCCAAATCACTCCGCACAAGATATAACCTTGGTGTGATAATCAAATGTAGCTCATGTGTAAACAACAATCCCTTGCCCAAGATAACTCCATATGAACCCAAGGGAAGGATATTAAGATCCAAAGTAGTGGTAAAGGGTCCTAGGTCCACTACGCACTCCTTAAGGAAGGAATCTATTATGATCTTGGCTCCGAAGCCATCTCAACATCCCAACTAAGGCACTACCTAACGCCACCATCCCGTAATGCTCTCTACTAAAGATAGAGAAATGAAAGAATACGATGATCCTGAGTCAAATAAAATAGGGATAGAAATACCACCAATGTTACATGTGGTCTCTATCACCATCCCCTGGTGCTCTTCCTCGTGGTTCTCGACCGCTACATATAGTTTATGGCTCCTAGCCATTTCACCAATAGTATCATCAAAAATAGGTGCCTTACCCTAATTAGTAGGGTTCTGAGGGCACTCTCTTTAATTATGTCCATGCACACCACATCCATAGCAAGTACTTGGCCTCTCCACTAATAATATAGTCCTCCGTATACATGTTGAGGAATGAGATGATCCCGCCATAGATCTTTATGGGTTTTGTAGTGGACGTATTCCTACCAATTGTGATCGAGGTGGACACGTGTTCTATTCAGCCGTCTACTGGAGGTCCCATACTACATCCTCTTTAAGCATCCTAGTGATGTGGAGTTTCAAAGGGTGGTCATGTTTTTATCTGTTAGTACTGGCCGAGGAGGTGGAAGAGGCTGAAGGAAGAATTCATTGAAGTGTGTCTGCTAAAAGGAGGAGGGGTTGATCCCCTTGATCTACTATCATGTAACTAATGTATGCGGCTCCTCCCTCTATCACGAGTCTGCTGAGTCTTCCCCTAGTTTCCTCTATAATATAGGCATTCTCCACGGCCTCTCGATAATGTCTCTGTGGGAAGTGAATGCGTACTTCCCCACCCAAGTCTAAGTTCGGGCCCCGATGAACCTATGAACTTGTACCTTCTCTTTCAACATGTAATCTACATACTGAATTAGATCTAAGAACCATCCCTCATACTCGCCACTATCATGGAAGCCTCTCAGAGATCATGGAACTCATCTATCTACCTTTGTTGGATGAATATCCTTGATATGCATCTACTTCTAAAACACTTCTCAAAGAGCTCCAAAGTGATTATATTTAAATTCACATAGAGCTTCTGCTGCTTAATCCTCCACTAAATTCTAGCTCCATTTCTCTATTATCCAAAATAAGCTCATGCTTATTTTTGGTTAACTGCACCCATTTTTTCCTTCTTTAGTGCTTCAATATGATTTTTTAGATATTTTAAGCACTTAAGGTTTCTTGAAAGTATCTTCATCAGATGGGAAATTTCTTCCCCTTTCTAGAAATAAAGAAGTCCTTCTAACTCCTCATATTTTACAAGTTAACGACCGACGATGTGCCTTGGAAGGATTTTTTTCCAAAAGTGGGACAACAAGCCTGGGAAGACTTTTCGCCAAAAGGGAAGATCGTGGACCTGGAAGAGAAGTGGGAGATATTTTTTGCACTGCAATTTTTTTAGAAAATGCACAGTTACAATTTCTGGTCCGTGGCCCGGGCGAGGTTTCCTTGCCAAGTGGAAAATGCAAATGTGCAATTTTGGGGTCGCAGAGAAAATTTTTCCCAAATGGAAATTCTGGCCGGCCGGACATTTTTGCATTTTGCACTTTTCCCAAAAGGCACAATTTACACGTGTAGGCCCGTGAGCCCACGAAGGGTTTTTTCCAAATGCAAAGTTGCAAAGTGGGAGGCGGGTTGTCGGAGGAGCTTTGGGTTTTTGGCCTTTGTTTTGAAAAAGTGTAAAATTGTAAAGTAGCTTGCACCTCCGTCAATGCTCAGAAAAGCCATGTGTCAAGCCCTTATTAGAAGTGGATGGATGGGCCAAAATGTTTAAAAGTACACAATTCTTAAGTTTCATAAAATTCAAAAAGCATCCCCAGGCCCACTTTCATGTTTTCGAACCTTCAGAGCTATTAGACTCTTGGGCCATTTCTCATAGAATTGCAGTTAAATCTTCAGACAACCATATCTTTCAACTGGAAGCTCGGATTTGAGCAAGAGAAGAATTTTGGAAAGGTCTCAACATTGGCAAGCTTAGGCTAGTGAAAAATAGGAAAAATTATTTCACACCATCAATGTATGATCCTATTTCTTCAACTACCCATATTTGATTTGATCTACCATTCTTCTTTCTTTAAGACACCAAAAATGCATGAAGAGCCATAATTGAAAGATTACGGGTAGATTTGTAAGCATTAACAAATTTGGTGGTTGAGATTCCAAATCTAATTTCCCACCTCCTTTTCTTCTCCTCTCTTTGCTTCATTTATAAAGGTAAGAGCTTGGCTCATTGTAAAGGGTTTGACATTTTGGTTTTGCACCTTGCCTTCTTTTCTTGTCTGCAGATGAATTCCTAGAGTTCGAACCATTAATTAAGACCGTAATGCAAGTTTTTGCCTCTTGGCCATTGTAATGTTCTATATGAATTTGTGAAGCAATAATACATGTCTTTGGATGATTTCACCCCTCTCTTGTGTTCATTTCTTTATCTAATATTTCATTACAATATTGAATATCTATGCACGGTGGTTGTATTACATTTTAATGGTTTGTGCTTAAAAGCAAAGTCTGGTGTTCAAAATTCCTTTGGTGCATCACCTCGTTAGTTTAGGTTTAATTTCTTGTATCCTCTTAACCTTGTCTCCTTGGCAAGTTAGAATAGATTTTGGAATATATCCTTTACAAATTGTATGTGTGCACTGAATAGCGGAATAGGAACCGGCCTTCATCAGGAGATCTTTCCCGATCGCTGAAAGTCCTACACTTTGAGAAAAGTTCCATGTTATGAAATCACACTAAGAGTCTCAACCCATTGAGTTGAAAACATTCAAGGGTCTTTGTGATTTTACACTAACACTCTTAGAAGGTGGATGGAACACAAGCTTTCATGTTTCGCTGAGAACAAGGACATATCTTAAAGCATCCACTCAAGCTAACCAACCATTCCTCTACCTAAAATCTTCCTCTATCTCCAGAAAAATGAGGTGGGTGTAACTTTAGTATCTCTCTAATGTGATTCGCTACTATCGAATGTCGGCCTCTAGGTCTCTCTGCATGATCATCTCTCGGCCTAGGGATCCTAGACCTGTCTTTGTGCCCCGTAGCTCTATCTTTGTTCTTTCAGGAGGTGATCAATGTCTAACTAACTCCACGTGGGAGTTCTCTGCCCTATCCTCAACACTATGACGTGAAGGTGCACAAGCCTCCACTGATGACTCTCTATCATGTCTGCTAGGTCTCCCTCCTAAATATCCTCTGCGTATAGCAACATTAACATCCTATAGCATATTCAATATCTGAGGTAAAATAACTGCTACAACCTGATCTTGTGGTGGTAGGTCTAGGTCCACATGTAGGAACCCCTCATCTAATTAGCGCCTCCAGTATAGAAAATGATGGGAGTTAGTTAATCATCATCTAAGTTTTGTTTCAGTTTTCTAGGTTTTCTACGTCAAAAAAATATCATACAATGTTATGTGTTCTACGTTTATAGTTGCGCTTACATTTATTTGTTTGTGTTTTGAGTTTTTCAAGTGTACCTAGGGTCCAAGTGTTGAACCCATGACTCTGATACCAAGTGTAACACCCACAATTTTACCCCACGAAACCCAACACAACACACACGTTAGAATAGAAAAATTAGAGAATATTTTTTTAAAATAAAGTCGGCCGTAATGCTCAAAGTTATTCCTCGATTAACAATGCTTATTTCAAAACTAAATAGATAATAATATTGAATCTTGAGTTAGGTTTAAAAACTTCATTCCTAAAATCCCTAATTAATTTAATAATGTGGTTCCTAAAGTCATTTAATAATTTACTATTTTAGGGCTAAGTCTAATCACCCTCCCATTGATTAAACACACTTAAATTAAATTCCTATAATAAATATTGCTTGGTTAAAAAAGTAAATCAATTAAATAAATTACAACGATTAAGGGGCTTTTATAAAGAAAAACACCATCTAATTAAAATATTATAAATCCAATTGGATCCCTACACCACTCAAGTTGCCCCATTTAAAATTGACCCATGCAATTCATTTAAAATATTTTCACCTACCCCTCACCTAACTTTAGTAGGGGACGATCCTAGCCCATGGATAGGATTAATCTAAGCCATTGGATCTAAGGATTCCAAATAACCCTAAAAATCTCTAAGGAAGCATTTTATTCTTTTATATGACTCATTTCTTTATTTTTGTTTTGTAGGTTTAGGGAAAGAGAAAGAGAGGGACCGCAATGAATTAAAAATAAAGCTAGGAGGGATGCTCCCTTACTATATAAATCTATTGTACCCTCTTCTAGGGTTTGACTTAAATTTTATAATTTGTTGTAATTTTTATTCATTGTAGATACGCATTTGGGTATATGACATTTTCCCAATATATACAGTTTTTAAATAATATATACACTCTTTGATGTACAAATATTTCAATATATATATATATAGCCCTATTTTAGCTCTAAATTCAAAGTGGGTATTTTAGACAAAGAATTAAATGTATTAGCACATATTTAAGAGAGTATATACTTATATATATATATATATATATATATATATATATATATATATATATATATATATATATATATATTTAAAATACCTTTGATTTTAATTATTAAAAAAATAACATATGAAGTTTTATGTATATACATATATATTTAAACCCAAATAAACGTACGGTTGCGGGAAGGGTAAAGATATATTCTGCGGGTAGCAAGGTTTAACCGCCATTTAAATATGTAAAAGGGGTAAAGATTTTGGTGTGGGCTCGCCCCCACCCATTATTTATTAAATTCAAAGTGTTGTTGCCGGTGTCCTCTCCCCCATCCCACTGTCCATTATTTCAAAAGAAGGCCAGTTGGCCACACAAGATATGTCGCTCACTACACCAAAGCCGATTCACTTTTTTTTATAAAGTTTTATTTGATGTAAGGTTTATATGTATATATCCTTACATTGCTATTATTAAATTACAATACTATTAATATATTATTACTGATAAAATGTCGAACTTATATAATTTCGTATATATAGATATATATATTATAAGAAAAGCAATAATTAGTTATATATATAGAGACACACACACTAAATCAAGGGATGCAAGTACCTATAATTTAAAATTCTAGATATGGCTATATATATATATTTTCGTTTACAAATGAAAATTTAAAGGTTTATTTTATAAGTAAAATACAAGACAAGAAGTTTTGAAGCTCATTGTCTATATTCACTTAAAAGTAAACTTGGAGAAAAAAATAGAAAATATTTCATTCAACATGCTATAGCTAGCAAGGAGAAAATATTTCATTCATTCGTCATTTACTTCTTTTGCCTAAAATATCTAAAAAATGTAACTATTTCATTTCCTCCATAAGATATAAGTTGCAACCAATTTCCTTTAACAATGAATTTGAACAAGCTTCTCAATATTTTTAGAAAATGAAAGCATATCACATTAGGACATAGTGAAACAAATTTTAAATTAAAGAAAAAGGAATACCCATTTCAGCTTCATTAACCCAATGTAAACATTCTTAATTTATTTTCACAAAACTCACACATTGTAAGATGCAAAATTCCTCATTCAACACTGTGAGGAGAGTTTACAATTTTTAGAGATTTCTAAATGAATACAAATTTTCTTACAAGAAAACAATTTTATAGTCTTCCACTCAAAGTGGGAATAATGGAATGAACTAATTACCACATAAAAGTTTGCAACAAAACCAAAATACAAGTCTCCAATTTGCACATCTTCTCAAAAGGTAGCTTTAAATCTTGAATTCTTCAACTTTCACAAAAAGGATCACAATACAAAGGAAGAGGGAATATGCAACACTCTACGTCCAACCTTTAATCCATTAAGTGGAGAAACCATCCCCTTAATGGCCCTCGAGCCCCAACCAAGGAACCATGAGGGATCTTGAGCAACATTTGACAACTTTCAACAAATATGGCTTCCACAAACAACATACATTCAAATATTCAACACACTAACATGACATACTCAAACAAGTTTTATAATCTTCACAAACAACACAAAGGTTTTAATTCAATCCAAATGGAGTAAGGACTATGAGGAACTACCTATTAATGCCTCCAAGTGCACAAAATAAAGAACACAAAGTCCTTATCTCTCCCTTGAGAGTATGCGACAAAATGACCATGATTTCCTTTTCAATCCACATATTTTAAACTCTCAATCACACTCCTACCAAATATATGCCTCAAAAAAATCCATTTTCCCTCGTCAACGGTCCCATAATTCCATCTCCCACACCCAAACTAAGGTATGCCACCCAACCACACACAAACACATGCACAAAAACTCAAACAAATTAACAAACAAAATATTTTAACATAAAAAAACATGATAAACAAAACAAAAATGGTTGAGATCTTACCTCTCCATCAAGCTTAAAGAAGGCTTCTATTCACAAGTCTTTCACACCTCTAATCCAAGGAAATTTCCCAAAAGTACTCTAACAAGCTCCCAATTTCAAAAATGACAAAGGAAGAAAATGAACAAGTAACTCCCATTCCATCAAAATCCATCAATAAATAGAAATGGAATGTGAGGATGATGATGTGGCTCCACGTTGGATTCCACTTCATCATTCCTTCATTCACACACTCAAATCTACACACCAAGACCAAGACAATCAATGAGCCTTTAAGAACTATGACAACCCACATGACACACAAACTTGCATACCATGCTTTCTAAGAAAAACATTAAGGAAGAAGGAAAGTGAAATTATTTTCTCTCTTTTACACTCCTAAAAGGATAAATAAGTCAAAAAGTAAGCTTCATGCAACCCATAGGTAGGGTGATAAATTTAAGAGGCATGGGACAAGCTTAGATTGTCCACCAAGCCTCAAAAAGGCCCCCAAGTCAAAATTCAAATTTTTAAGCTGACATGGAGTAAAACACACATAAACTAACATAAATCTTACTTACAACAAGGACCATATAACCTCATCATTACCTATTTGTCACATCTCCATTCGAGTTAACCAAATAAGTCAAATTATCCTAATTAAGGCACATTATTACAAGCTAATAAAGTGATATCAATTAAAAAATTTAAATGCATAAAACAAAAATAAATAAAATACAAAAATGAAAAGAAAAAAGAAAAACATATCACCCCATGGCAACACATGTGAGGTCACCCCCAATGGAAAACCTCCAAACTAGTCATACAAAAATCAACCCAACATAACATTACACAAGTTGTCAAATTTTGTCCACATGTCTCAACACCTAATATCCCCATGGTTTGTCCCTATCCCCTTCGATGTATGTGATAAAATGTTCGCACACAAAAAAAAAAAAAAACCAATATACATATAAAATCAATAATCATCATTCAAATCTAGAAATTATATTTTCCATCATCACACAATTAAATTTTTTTGGCATATAAAATCAAAATATTCAAAACATCCAACATATTTCATGCATCCAAATTACAACATGTTTGTATAGAAATAAGAATATCGCATCTCAACATATAAAATTGTCTATCATCACCATCTAGTGCATCAAAATAAAATGTAAACCGCACAATGTCAATAGTCAAAATATCAATATAATTCTATCATCTACTGATCAATGTATCATAATCACAATGCCTAAGTATCATTCCAATAGTAACAAAATTAAAAGAAAATGTGTCAAAGAGAAGTGGGCACTATAAATTGGTTTATGTTAATGAGTAAATAAGGAACATTTGATAGTTTTTTAGGAGGACTCTCCAACTTGTTTTTCCTACCAAAACATCATCAATCCATTTTTGAATTAGATGGATAAATAATTGGTGGTATGTATAGTTCTAAAATTATTTTGGCTCAGTATATTTATCTAAGTTTAGTATCCTTTAACTTTGACACTTTACGAAATTGTTACTCCCCAAGTTTGGTTAATTTGTTGAAGTGGCTTATTTATCTAAAATAATTCCATCTTGGCAATGATGACATCTATCATGTGCATTCCATCAAGTTAGAAAAGAACATGTAGTTGAATAGCGTAAAAAAACAATATCGTCTCTAAGTACAAAATTTAGGTACAATTGGAAAATTTTCAATAGAGAATAAGAAAACCCTTTTTATTTTCAAAAATAAAAAAATGATATTTTGCAAGTATTTATACATATTGCATGGTATAACATCACTATAATTTTTTTGGCTTTTATGTCGTTTAAGTGGAGGAGAGATGACACCCAATGTAGAAGAAACATGAAGAGCAACTCCCACATGCATGGTAGAAGTAACCAAAGTGGTAGAAACATACACTATCATTATGAGTGATGATCTAAAATTTTCAAAGTTTTTAATTCTCATTTTGTTGCAAAATTTGAAGTGACCAATTAGGGTGAAATTCAATATTGCTTGGCGCAAGTCACAATTTGAGATGATCTAAAAATTTATTTTGTTGTATACGCTTAACATTTACTAGTTTACTCCCATCCTATGTTAGAATGGTATCTTTAGAATAGGGTATGGACATCAATAAAATTAGTAAGGATAAGATAACTTTTTCATATGTTATAAGTATCAACTATCTTTGGAGGACATGCATGCAAAAATTTGAAATGCGAGATAAGTCACAAGAACCATTAGAAAAATTCATTAAAGACATGTGTTCTCATGGACAACATTTACTATTTTCCTACCTACGTGTGTCAAAATGGGGATTCGAGAATAGGGTTTTTGACTATACTTGTGCTAGAAAAGTAGTTCGTTGTAAGGGCTTCATAAAAGTGTGAATACAAAGAAAATTAGGAATTGAAAATAGGTGGTATGATTGTTGAGGATATTGAAACAAAAAAAAAAAAAAAAAAATAGTTAGAGGCTCCTTCAACCAAGACTTTTAAATAAAGAAATGGAAAGGTTGGAATATGTAGAGGCCCCGGAGTCAATTCGTAGCAGAGATCCGAGACCTTGTGAAAAATATTAGGGTTTGGAATGGAAATTTTGACCTTTGTGGAGGATGCGACCAAGTCTTACGACGCAGATGTTATTTCCTGCAAGTAGTAATGGCACTCACCAAATACCATCTGTTTTTTGCTCATGAAGTAACCCAATAAATATTCACATACATTAAGATTTTTTTCTTTTTTGTTTAACATTTGATATGAAGCAACTCGGGATGCAACAATTGGGTCAATTATTAGCCTTTCCAAATGGTGATATCAGTTTATTTAGTGCAAAATGAACCCTAACCTACATTTATTAATGTTGTTTTCTGCTTCATTCGGATGCATTTTATCATAGTTTGTTTGTGGGTTTCCTTAGTGCAGATTCATGAGCCATAATAAAGTATTTGGGGAAGAAAAAAATGGAAAGAGCAATATTCCATGAAAAATATTTCTTCTTTCCTTTCATGAAAATAGATGGATAGGAGATTTCATTACGTGCCAAGTCATGAGAAAACATATAATTAACCAACTCGTTCTGAATTTAACTTACAAAAACTCTATAACCAACAACCAAAAACAATGGAGAGTGTTTCCATTAAACCAAACTATGTTAAATAAATACAAAAAAAGGTTCTTGGTTTCCAAAAATACCTGAAATGTGAAAAATAGGGAAAATAAAATGGAATTATGCATGTGGATACGAGTTGTTTTTCCTCTTCTACTAACGCCACACCGGAAAAAATTGGTATGTCGATACCCTTTTCAAGTAATACATGCACTAGACTCATATTGCGTTTCTCCATATTATAGGGTGTGGCCTACACCAACTCTACCTACCCATTCATTAATGGTAATCCGGTTTTCTGCATGGCGCAACTTCTACTTTTGGGAGAATTTTTTTAATATAAAATATTTTAAGAGGGGTGTGACTTGGGAATAGTAATTAGAGACAATATTATAATATTATCTCTAATTAATGTCTCAAACCACCTTCTCTTGTAGTAGTGGAATATGCTAGGGGTTAAATGTGGAGGAGGGAAAATAGGAAGAGGAGAAAAGGAAAGAGGGAAAAAAGTGTGTGGAAGAACAGAACATGGAGGAATAACAAGTATGGAGAAAATAAATACACACCACCTTTTAAGAGGTGGAAGAACACGATAGAGACATTATAAGAGAACACCTTTGTAATGAGGAGGTGGAAGATGAGGAATACTATGGGGACATCAATACAAAGGTATGTACATTTTTTAATCACTTTTTTTAGACTTCAAAAAATACAAAATTTTAGAGAAAAAATAAAAAAAACATAGATTAAAAAATAAAAAACAAAAACCCTAGCCACAATTTTTGTCTAGATAAGCTCACTCTTATTTTTTATCAACTGACCCCCTTTTCCCCCTTTTGTGCTTCAATCCGATTATTATATATTTAAAGAACTCAAGGTTCCCTAAAAATATCTTCATCGGATATGAAATTTCTTCCCCTTTCCAAATATGTAACGAAGTCCTTCTAACTCTTTGTATCTTTCAAATTACGGGTTGACGGGCCTTGGAGGAATTTTTTGCCAAAAGTGGACCAGCAGGCCTAGGGAATATTTTTTTCCAATAGGAAAATTATGGGTCAGTGGGGCGGCTTCGAGATATTTTGACATTTCTACACTTTTGCAAAAGGCACAAGTTATAATAGTGGGCTCATGGGCTTGGGAAAGAATAATTTTTCTAAGTGGAAAATGTCGGCCGACGGGTTCGAGGATAACTTTTTGTTTCTAAGTGGGTTTGCGAGGGCCAAAGAGGAAATTCCACCCAAGTGTATATTCGGCCGGTTAGTCTGGGGATTTTGAACCTTAGCACTTTTCGCAAGTGGCGTAGTTTTCAAGTGTGGGCCCGTGAGTCTACGGGGTTTATTTTCGCCAGGAGTGGGGTTAAAGGCAAGGTTCCCAATGAGTGCCGAGATCACCACGTGGCTAGGAGTTAATACAGTAAGCAGGAAGGACCAGCCCTGAACTGCCGCAAGTAGAATGGAGCCTACATGTGGAAGCCTCCACACGTCCTATCGGCACTCCTTCAAAAGCAAGATTCAGGGACAGATCTCAAACTTGCGCTAACTCTCCAAGTGGTTAGAGTCAAAGAAGGGGACAAAACTGGTCATAAAATCAGCTAAGTATGAAAGAATCGGCAGACAGAACCACGTGTCTCATCAACATAAATTCAAAGGCATGACCCAAAGTAGAAACTTAAACAAGAACTAACCCTCCACATGTCCTAGATCCCCTAAAATGCGGGGTCATTCATAGAAAAGTCTAAACAAGAAGTAGATCAACAAAAGGAGCCATGTGTCAAGCATGGTGCAATTTCAAAAACAAAATCCCAAGGAAGGTCCCAAATGTTCGTTGAACCTCCATGTATCCATGGTCAAGCATAAGGCCCCACTAGACAAAAGGGGACTAAGCCAAGCACGGGGAGATAGAGGAGAAGCTTATGGATGATGCCACGTGTTCCGCCATCACATTGTAGGGAAACTAGCTATGAGGGTCCCACCCGAAAGGGGGTTTTCTAGCATTATATATGGTGGGACCCTTTAACTCACCAAAGGAACAAGGAAGGTAGTGTTCACTTGGGTCTTGAATTGGCTAAGTATAAGTCAAGGAAGCGGAAGGCTCCATGTGGCACTTCGTTCTCTTTTAAGGGTAGGATCAAAAGTGGATCCCAAGACTAGTGCCACTTTCAGATATCCCAAGTTCGAAAGGAAGAGCCGACATCATTGAAAAGTAAAGGAGCGGAGGAGACCTCCACATGCCTCATCCACACAACTTCAAAGATAAACTATGGGGTCGGGTTTAAAAATGAGCGCAAAGCCTCCATGTGTCCCGGGTCGATTACTGGTGTCTCCGCTAATAGAAGGGGACTTAGGCGAAATAAAAAGAAAAAGATCGGGCTGCACGGAAGTAGCCACGGGTCTCTTTTGGCACAACATCAAGAATGAAGAGGAGGGGAGAAAAATGTTAGATGCACAGGATGCGACGTGGATTGTGCAAATAGACTCTAGAATTGAAATACCTTCAGGCAGCTATATCTTTCGATCGAATCTATAAATCAATAAGGAGGGGATGTTTTAGATAGATCTCAACACGTACTATGCACTTGCCACCATTAATGCTTGACTCACCACTACGGAGGCCATCAAGTCTCCCCACTGTCACCATGATGAAGAATGACTTTTCTCTCTTGTTTAGCAAGGAACAATGATGGGGTCATGGGTGTTGTAGCGGGACAAATCATTACGACATGGGACTTCATTGATCCTTCAGGGGTAGTTGGAATAGGGTTGGATTTTCCCTCCTTTTCTCTCTCTCATTCTTCCTATTTATTATATAAGAGGGACAATGTCAAGGTTATACATTCTAGCTTTGCGCCCTCCCTTTTTCCCTACTTTGCATGAGAATTCGTAGAGTCTCAAACCCCTCCATCCAAATTGTAATGCAATTTCTACCTCTTGGCTGTTGTAATGCACTATATCAATTCTTGGAGTAATAGAATAAGTTTGTGGATGATTTCAGCCACCTCTTATGTTTTGTTGCTTCTTCCTAATCCCTCATTGCAATCTTGATCATATGTGTATGGATATTGTTTTAGATTTTAATGGTTTGTGTTTAAAGGCAGTGCAAATGTTCAACATTCCTTTGGTGCATCACCTCTATTAGATTAGGTTTTAATTCTTGCATTCTCTCCAACTATGTCTCCTTGGAAAATTAGAATAGGATTTAGGATAGACCTCTGCAATCCAAATGTTTGCACTGAATAGAGTAATAAGAGCTATCCTTCATCTCGAAGAGTTATCTCAACTCACAAAGTCCCAAACTTTGAGATATCTTCCATGTTGTGTAGTCACACCTTTGAAGATCTTAACTCATCAAACAACTACTTGTAGGGTTGTTGTGATTCTGCAACAATAGTTTTGGCATGCCCGGTGGGATATAAGTCTTCATTTCACTACAACAAGATTGATGTGCACTTTTTGTAAGTTCCCAGCTTGTGAGAAGCTCTAAAATTGTAAATCTAGCGACTCCTAAAAGGGCGGAACCCACTAGTTTCATCACCCAAGATTTTCAAGTTCATGAGAAGAGTACAAACAAGGTCAAGAAGTAGAGAGGAGGCACTTTTTTCTATCTACATTTATCCTCGAAAAGAGTAAGGATAGGAAGAAGAACTCAAATGTCTCCATCTCCACTAAATAGGACATTTTCGAAACCTCCACCAGTAGGCCTTTCGTTAAATCTACTAGAGTCCTTCTACCAATAAGGATGGCACAACCCAAACCCTACATTTATTTTACTAGTAGAAGCCCGCTGTTGGCTCTCAATGCACAAAATCCATTTCTAGTCAGCAGAGATGAAGAGCATCCCATATTTTAGTGGAGAGAGAGAACCACCACCCTAATTAACCACATCTAGGATATTACAAATGTCTGTGTAATTCATGAGATCATTCAAATGGATGTTGTGGTCAAGTTGTTGGCTTCGTCTTTTAAGGGTAAAGCTTTATAGTTGTTCAAGAGTCTAACTATGGGATCCATCCATAACTGGGACCATTTGTACATAACTCTTCACAATCAATTCAGAGAGAAGGAAGACAATCTATCCTCATTGGAACATTTGACAACTATCAAGAGGGCTCAATGAGAAGTTGACTGATTTCAACTTTTTGATTGTAATGTACTGGGATAGAATAACCCCTGGCCATGAGACCAATAGACAAAGATGCTTTTCTATACTTCCTTAGAGCTTTAAATTCTGATATTTCCATGATGATTCAATCAATGGGAGGAATAACTTTACCTACCTCATATAACATTACTATTAGAGCTGAAAATTGTTTAATTCAGGCTAGTAAACTTGCACCTAGGCCACCTATGCCTCTATATCAAGAACTAGAAGCTCCAAGCACTAGTCAAACACCCACATTAGCTCCCATACCTGCTCTAAGGAATCAAAGTTCAACTGAAGCCTCCACCTCATCTTATAGCACTTCAAAAGAGCTACAAGAGGTTATGAAACAATTATAGAACCTAGGAAATGAGCTAGTAACTATCAAGAGACAACAAGCTTAGAGTTCTAGGTTGTATCAACCTCAAACTCAATATCAAGCTAGACACCCACATCAGCTAAATAGACCACCATATCAAGCTAATAATCAAAACCCAAACCAAGGGAAACCTCAAGTTACTTTAGGACTTTCTCGATCATATGATCCAAACACAGCTTCAACATCGAGGGCCTTGGTTCCAACACAAAACAACATGGCTTAAGAATATGATTGGTGTTTCCCATGCAATCAAACCCATAACAAGTCAAGTGTGTTTCAATGGTGCACTAAGCTTGAGGCCTTGATTCTATAGACCATTGGTGTGTCCCAAGAGCCCAATCAAGAGGAAAATCGAAGCAAGAAACCTACAAAGAGGCACCTCAAGTGAGACCATGGTTGTCAATTGGCAAAAGCCAAATATTTATGTGGTATGAATCAAGCTCCTCCTCATAGTGTTTTAGAAAATACATAGTTCAAGAAGAACAATATTAGAGAGGGGTGATACTCTAATTCAAATGGTGCATAGACCTCTGTTCCCCTACAAAGTGAAACTTCTAGTGTGTAGAATCAGCCCAAGCCACCCTCCAGAACCACTCAGGCACCGATTGTAATAACACATGTGCAAGAGAAGAATGTGAAAGGAAAGGGGAAGTAAAAAGATAGTTCATCCCCATTTAACATCATTGAAAAAATGAAGAAAAAAATGTAAACATATCAATGTGGGAGTCGTTGTCTATCCCAAGATAGAGGGACCTGTTGCAGGATGCTATGGCCAATTTTTTCAATCTCAAATCAACCCCCAACCAACAAGAGAAAGTTCTTACCAATGCAGCTCAACTTGAAGGAAATCATGGAGGAAAACAAGGTAAGAATATGAAGCCCCCTCTGTTCTACATTTCATTGATCATTGGGGACAAATTGGTACATAATTACATGATCGATTCGGGAGTGAGTAGAGCTCAATCATCTTTGAAGAAGATAACCAATCAGCTAGGTGTTCAATACGAAGGGCATAGTGTAATTGGATGGGACAATGGAATAACTATTCGAGTCATCAAGGATTTGAGCCTCAAATTACACGCATTCCCCAATGTGACCGTATTCCAAAATGTATCAGTCATAGACTTTCCACCACACTTTGCATTGTGTTTTTCAAGGGACTTCACTGCTAAAATTGGAGGCTATTTATCTACTTGATTGGTGCACATGATTTTTAGTACAAGGTATGGATCTAAGGCTATGATCAAATCTGAGCCCATTATGGATTTCCATATTGAACTTCATGTACCCAATCCAATCAATGTGAATTGCTCAGCCTTTGAATAGGAAGACTTCCCAAGCACTTATGAGGTAGATACTAAAGTTGGGTGTATTATTGACTTAACTCTCAATGAATGGGCAAGAAAAAGGCATGCTTTTGACCCTTACAAGAAAATGGAGGAATATGAGCTAGGAGTCTACTATTTGCATGAGGAGAATCATCCTCTTCCTAACATCACTAAGCTAGACCACAAGGATGATAATGAGGTATGGCAGTTATTCTTTGATGGCTCAAGAAGTAGACAAGGAGCTGGAGGAGGAGATATGATTCTTTTGCCTCAAGGTATGAAATATTACTCAGCCTTCCATTTCTAATTTGATTTCTCGAACAACATAGTAGAGTATGAAGCCTTGATCCATGGACTGCACTTGGCAAGAAAGAGAGGGATTAAAAACTTGCAAGTGTTTGGTGATAGTGAGCTAGTTGTGAATCAAGTCGAAGACAAAATGTTGCTAAGAATGATATGTTAAGAAACTACAAGAATCGGGTATGGGATCTCATCAAATATTTTGAAGCATTTAGCATCAATTCCATCCCAAGGAAGAAGAATGAAGCAATGGACATGATTGGCAGTAATCGGGGTGGCATTTGATGTAGTAGAGAGTATCAGGAGTGAGAAATCTCAGCCCCACATTAAAGTGGTTATAAGACCAGTTTTTCCAGATAACAACACAAGTTGTCAAGTCTTCATGATCGATCAATAAATTTTCAATTTTATACAAGTAGAATATGTTTTCTCCACCAAAAACCAAGACAAGTTGGAACAACGTTATGGTGACCAAGTGGTGCAGTTGAGAACAAACAAATTACCAAAGGGCCTTGTAACTTTGGAGTCAATCTTCAACTCAAATGATCAATTCCGGAAGGAGAAAGCAAATATTCAGGTAAAGGGTGAAGATTCAAAGCTCATTTCCATAGATGAAGGAAAAATGTTACAAATTGGCAAGGTAAGTACTCAACAAGAAAAATCTGAATTCATTCACATTTGTCGACAATTCCCAGATGTCTTTTCTTGGACTTACAAGGATTTAAGAGGTTTTAACCCAAGGTTGGCATAGCACACTATCGAGCTAGATCTAGGATTTAAGCCTTTCAGATAGAAGAAAAGGCCAACAAACCATCACATTGAACCTCTCATGAGAAAAGAGTTAAACAAGATAATTGAGGAAAACATCATCTTCCCTATTAAGCATTCAAGTTGGGTTGCAAACTTGGTGCCTGTGAGGAAAAGAAACAAAGAAATCAGATTGTGTGTGGAATTTCATGATCTGAATAGAACATCACTCAAGGATCCTTATCCACTTCCATAAATGGAACATATCTTACAGATTAAAGATGGCTCCAAAAGGTTTTCATTCTATATGGGTACTTAGCGATAATAGATAATGGTGAAAGATGAAGATTATTATAAAATGGCCTTCATCATAAAATGGGGCACACATGCTTACAAGAAGATGCCATTTGGATTGTCAATGTTCGAGCAACATTTCTACGAGCTATGGATATGGTGTTTAAGGGCTTGATCAATAAGATGGTGTTGGTATATCTAGATGACATCATTTTCTTCTCAAAGAACACAACAGACCACCTCTTTCACCTTAGGAAAGTATTTCAAAGGTGTATAAAGTTTGGAGTATTATTGAATCCAAAGAAATGTGTGTTTCTGGCACATGAGGGAAAGTTTTGGGCCACATTGTCTCAAGAGAAGGGTTAACAATAGACCCTAAAAGATTTGAAGCCATTATAATACTACCACTACCACACCATAAGAAATCCCTCCAAATATTTTTAGGAAGGATAAACTTTATCCATAGGTTTGTGCTTGATTTTGCCACTCTTGTACAACCTTTAACGATGATGCTTAAAAAGAGTCTTGCATTCAAATGGACAACAAAAGGAAAAGAGATTTTTGAGGCCATCAATCTCACAATATCATAGGCTCCAACTCTTATTAACCAATAATTTTCAAAGGACTTCATCTCGTATGCTTTTGGAGGGTCAAACACAATCTCAACCATCTTGGTTTAGTCTAACAAGGAGGGTTCGGAACATCCCATGGCCTTCTTCAGTAAGAGCCTTGAAGATTATGAGGTAAAGTATAATTGTATTGAAAAGCATGTCCTTGTTGTCATTAGGAGTTTGAATAAGTTCAGACACTTGGTCTCAAACAAAAAGATCCAACAATTGATGTCTCATGTTTGGCGTTAAGGAATTTATCCTAAATAAATACTTGAACGAGAAGAGAGAAGGTTGGATCACTCATGTATTGGAGTATGATATTGAAATTAAAGTGACCAAACTAGTTCGTGGCAAAGGTCTGTGTGAGTAGCTTGCTTCCAAGCAAAAAGTTGAGTCGTGCGAATGAAGAAGAGGTTGTGCTTTCTACTGTAGAATGATCAATAGAAGCCAACTAATGATGCACCTATTCCATGTTGGACTCAAGCCTTGGTGCATTATCTCAAAATAGGTTTGTGCCCTCCAGAATGGAACAAGGAAAAGAGGAGATACCTCATATTAAAAGCCATCCCATATGTTCTTATTGGTGGTGTCTTGTTCAAGAAGGACATCAATAGTGTTCTATTGAGGTGCATTGGGACAAGAAAAATTGAGAGGGTGTTGCATGAGTTCCATGATGGAGAAGTTGGAGGCCACTTTGTTCCACGGTAACAAAGTGCTCAAAATTATGAGGACGGTTACTATTGGCCTACGGTGTTTAGGGATTTCTACTCATGGATAAAGATGTGCAAGAAGTGTGCATTATTCACAGGGAAGGAAAGGTTAGCAACCTTTTCTCTTCATCTAATTTTGGTAGATCAGTCATTCATGAAATGAGGATTGGACTTCATTTGAGTGATCAACCCAAATTCAAGCGGGGCCACAAGTGGATACTCACAAAGAATCGACTATTTCACTAAGTGGACTAAGCGGTGGCACTTAAGGAGGCAAATGAATCGAGCATCTTGGATTTATATGAAGGGATAGTCACAAGGTTTTGTGCCCCTATTACTATCATATTAGACAATGCATTGGCATTCCTTGGTGCAAAGATCACTGAATGGGATGTCAAGAATGGTGTATATCTCAACACCTCTTCAAACTATTACCCCCAGGGTAATGGCAAATAAGAGTCCACAAATAAGAACTTGTTGAGAATCATTAGGAGAATTCTTGATGAGAATCAAAGAACTTGGCACAAAAGCTCAAATCAGCCCTTTGGGAAGATAGAGTCACCCCAAGTGGTTTACAGGAAGCTATCCATTCAAGCTTGTATACGGAAAAGAAGCATTTATGCCTATATCACTTGAGTTTCCATCATTAGAACTCATGAAACAATTAGAACTAGTTGAGTTTGAGCTATGGAGATTAGATATGTAGAACTGATGAAGTTAGAAGAGGCAAGAGAACATGTAGTGTAGAACATAGAGAAGGATCAAGCTTTAATCAAAGATGCTTTAATAAGGAGATAGAGCAAGGACATTCCAAGTTGGAGACTTGGTGCTAAAGTCGGATGCAAATTGAGAAAAGCGGGAACACATTCCAATTTTGATGCCATATGGAGTGGTCCATACATGATCACCGAATGCAAAGGTAGCAATGCCTTCCGGCTGGCTATGTTGGATGGTTAAGAATTAGAGATTTCAATCAATGGGATCTACCTCAAACAATGCTACTAAAAGGAGAGTCTCTCACCCTTGTAAATATTAACTTAGTTCTCAATTTCTCCAAGTGTGTATGCACATTGTCTTGTTATAGTTTAGGTTTTAGTTTCCCTAAGTGTTGTTGCACATGTTCCATTGCTTCTAGTGTATGCTTGTATATAATTAATCTCACTCATGGTAGAGACTTGTGGCCACAAGAAATTAAATCTATAGAGTATCCACATTGGAGCGGGTCTAGATGTTTCAACACACTCCAACAGATCAAGTTGTAGAAATAAAGTAAGGAAAACGTTTCCAAGTTCAGACAACTCTCTACTCTCACAAATCTTGAACCCAAGATTTTCTTACAAAAAAAAAAGAGTACATGCAGCAAAAAGTAGTTCCACACAAGATTTGAAATTACCAGAAAATCCATGCCCAATGGATGCTTCAAGGCCATGGGTCATCCCATCTAGCAGGCAGATGCCCCCTTATGAGTCGCCAAATTGTTGTCTAAAATAAGCTCACTCTTATTTTTGGTCAAATGACACCCCCTTTTCCCCCTTTTGTGCTTCAATCTGAATTTTTATATATTTTAAGCACTTAAGGTTTCCTAAAAATATCTTCATCAAATAGGAAATTTCTTCCCCTTTCCGAAAATGTAAATAAGTCCTTCTAAATCTTCGTATTTTTCAAATACGGGCCGATGGGCCTAGGGAGATTTTTTTCCAATAGGAAAATTACGGGGCCAAGGGGCGGGAGATATTTTGACATTTTACACTTTTCACAAAAGGCATAAGTTATAATAGTGGGCTTGCGGGCCCAAGAAAGAATACTTTAGCTAAGTGGAAAATGCGGTCCAGATGGGTTCGAGCATGAATTTTCGAAGAAAATTGCCCAAGTGTATAAGTGGGTCTTGAGGGGGATTTAGGAACTTTTTGCACTTTTCGTAAGTGGCGCATTTTTTCAAGTGCGGGCCGGTGAGCCCATAGGGTTTATTTTCTCGGGGATTGTGGTCAAAGGTAGGGTTCCCACGAGTGCTTGAATCACCTCATGGCCAGAGTCAATACGAATGAGTGGGTGGGGCCAGCCCGAATCGGCCAAGTAGAACGGAGCCTTCGGAAGCCTCCATGTGTCCAATCGGCACTCCTTCAAAAGCAGGATTCAGAGGAAGATCTCAAACATGTGAAAACTCACCATGTGGTCGAGTCAAAGAAGGGGATAAATCTAGTCATAAAATCAGCTAAGTATAAAAGAACCGGTGGATGGCACAATGTTTCTCATCAACACTTATTAAAAGGAACAACCTAAAGTAGATACTCAAACAAGTGCTTGACCCTCCACATGTCCTAGAGCCCCCAAAAGGCAAAGGTGTCGGTTTGTTGAAAAGTCTAAAAATGAAACAAACCAGTGGAAGGAGCCACATGTCGGCATGGCATAATTTCAAAAAAAAAAAGCAAAATCTAGAGGCCACTAAACCTCCACGTGTCAGGGTCAGACATAAGTCCCCACCAGGAAAAGGGGACTCGGGAAACACGGGGAGATAGAGGAGTGGTCCTTAGATGAAACCACGTGTCGACCATCACATTTTAGGGAAACTAGCTATGAGGATCCCACCCGCAAGGGGGTTTTATAGCATTATATATGCTAGGCCCCTTTATCTCACCAAACAGACGAGGCATGCAATGTTCACTTGGGTTCCAAATTGGATAAGTATAAGGAAAGGCAGCGAAAGGATCTACGTGGCTCTTTAGCACTCTTTTAAGGGGTGGATCCAAAAGCGGCTCCCAAGACTATTGCCAACCTTCCATGTATCCCGAGGTCCGAAAGGAAGATCTCGACTATTGAAAATTAAAGAAGTACCGACGAAGCCCTCCACGTGCCTCATCTGTACAACTTTGAAGATAAAATGGGGTAGTTTCTAAATGAGCACGAAGCCTCCACGTGTCCCGAGTCGGTACAGTGTCTCCACCAATAGAAGGGAGATTATGTAGAATATAAAAGAAATAGAGAAGGTCTGTGGAACCACCACGTGTCTCTTCATCACAACTTTAAGAACGAAGAGGATGGGATGAAACCTTGAGATGCATGAGGATTCCACGTGGATTGCGTGAATAGACTCCAGACCTGAAATACCTTTAGGTAGCCATATGTTTTTATCAGAAGCTTTGAATCAAGCAGGAGGGGACATTTTAGAGAGCTATAAACACCTGCTACCCACCTGCCACCATTAATGCTTCAACTCACCATTATGGAGGCCGCCAAGTCTCCCACCTACCACCATGATGAAGAATGGGTTTCCTCTCTTGCTCATCAAGGAATAGCAATGGGGGCATGGGTGTTGTAGTGGGACTCATCATTGCAACAAGGGAATTTAATGTTCCTTCATGGGTAGTTAGAATAGGTTTGGATTTTACCTCCTTTTCTCTCTCTCATTCCTCCTATATATTGTACAAGACAATTTCAAGGGGTTAGACATTCTAGTTTTGTGCCCTCCTTTTTCTCTAGTCTACAGGTGAATGCAATTTATGCCTTTTGGCTATTGTAATGCAATGTATCAATTCTTGGAGTAATAGAATAAGTATGTGGATGATTTCAGCCCTCTCTTATGTTTTATTGCTTCTTCTTCATCCCTCATTACAATCTTGGTCATCTGTGTATGGATATTATTTTACATTTTAATGGTTTGTGTTTAAAGGTAGTGCAAATGTTCAACATTCCTTTGGTGCATCACCTATGTTAGATTAGGTTTTAATTCTTGCATTCTCTTCAACTCTGTCTCCTTGGAAAATTAGAATAGGATTTAGGATAGACCCTTTTCAATCCAAACATGTGCACTTGAATAGAGGGATAGGAGTGGGTGTTCATCTAGACAGATCTCTCAACTCTTAAATTCCCACACTTTGAGAGATGATCCATGTTGTGCAATCACACTGAAGATCTTAACTCGTCAAGCTACTAACTTCAAGGGTGCGGTGATTATACAACAACAACAATACATTAAATCCTTGGTCAAATACAACAAACCCTAACAATTGTAGTAAGCCGAGATAGAAAACAAAAAATTCTAACCCAAAAGATAGCTAACCCTAACCAAACATACTATGAAAACAAGCAACAATACCTAGAAAAAAGGAAACCTTATAAAAACATGAACAAATAAAAATGAAACAAACCTAAATAATAGGAAGCCCTATCAAGAACACAAATAATAGAGAAAATTAAGAGAACTTGCAAAACATAATCTATGAAAAAGACAACCCTATTAATAAATAAAAAATCCTAGTATAATAGCCTACGAAAATAAACAAACACAATATAAAAAGCTACATAAACAAATAGATAGCCTAACAATAAACAACAAACCGTAGCATTTTTATTATAAATTATTATGGTAAATAAATAAAAATACTATAATCCATAGAAAATTACTATAAAATTAATTCAAAAAGGAATTATTCTATGAGGAAAAATACTATTTACATAAAATTGGCACTTGGAATACAAATCGAGCTAATAAAATTAGGAAAGGGTTGGTTTCTTCTACTAAAAAGAGTTATGTAGTGCCTACTATGATGTGGGAATTATTGAAAAACCTACAACATAAGGCGCTTAGGAGGATGATGCGACATATGATTATGAAATTGAAATAAATTCGAGAGAATTTGTTATATTTCTTTTATATATTAATTTATGACCAATTTAATGTGCAAGAGAATTACATGGGTAATACACATGAGGAGAGACTAACACGCTGACATGTCGACATGAATGCATCTTCATAGAAAATACAATGTGAAAAGTGGCTCAAATGGGACATAGAATAGGATTATAGTAATTTGGAAAAACGATGATATAAAATAAACGAAATTGTTTTCACAAAAATTATTAATTCAAATTTCTTAAATATTATATTAATATTAATATAGATTAATATAGGGGTCCAAAGTATTTATGAAAATTCCCACCATGCTAGAATGAGTTGAGGGAATTTTTGTGAGTCATCGTTCGGGAAAAAGAGCATAAATGAGGCTATGTGCAAATTTCTAAGTTTATTAAAATATTGTAGCCTAAAACCTCTATTAATTCATTTCTCAATTATATTTGTCACGTTAAATTATTTTTACAAGAGAAGTATGACTTCAAAGCCACTTTGAAAAAGTTTAGAAAAACTCAAATCCGTTGGATGGAGCTCTAATGCATTCAAAGAATGAGAGCATTATCATGGGTTTGTACCAGTAATTCATCATTAATTTCTTAAATAATCATTAGAGAGAATTTGTGGGTAGCAATAAATAAATTTCAAATATATTATTCATAGAAATTGAAATTGAAACATTATAATAATTATTATATAAGTCTATTGTAGGTGAATACAATTTCAATTTTAATTCATGGCACTAAGTTTAGAGAGGGTAATGATGATGATCATGATCGTGACTATGACTATGGTAACCCACAATATCATGGAATGTAGCATAGTTCGAGAAGATACGCACAATGAGCACATAGATGATCATAATGATGATAATAATCTCTTTGATGATGATGATGATGATTATTTAATGATTTCGCTAGTTCGGGGTAGTATTTATTTATATAAATTGTAAGATGAGTTCATACTATAGTATTGTACATGTGAAATTAACTAATTCTCAATTTGTGAGTACCTTGTTATCTTTGTCATTAATTCACCTAAAACAAGATTTTATTTTTGAAAACAAACATATGTTATTCTACTAATGTTAAGTTAATTTAGAAAATATTTTTTAAAAATCGATGTATGATATTTTATGTAAGCATTATAAATCACATTTAATTTTTTAATATAATTTAATCGTCATTAATTTGTTTGAATGTTACTATGATCTAATTAATTTTTTTGTTTGAGTGGTACTCAATAATAGTTTTACATACCATAACTTTGTTTTACATTTACAAACATTTTTTTGTGTGTTTGTGTGTTTGTAATATAATTAATTAAACTTTGAAATAATTATATTGCATTTATTTATTTTAGCATTTCAAAGGGACTTTGCATCATTTTCATCATATTTTTGTTGCAATATTCATTGTGATTTATTTCAATAAACATTCCAAAAATGACTAAAAGGTTGAGTTCAATACAAGAAAAAAACTAAAATATAGTGTTATTTACACATTATGTAGTAGGGACATTTTACATTCATTACACTTAATATTATTATCGATACTTATTTCATTTAAGGGAATGAAATTCCCAACACAACCTGTCTAAAAAAATGATGTACTATGAAAACACCACTCTAGAGAATGTTGTAGTTCTTTCATAAATAAAAACTCCAACAATATCATTCAATTAATTTTTTCAACTCAATTATCACAATTTTTATTTCCAGAGAACCATATAATTGGGGTTTACAACATAACTTAAATAACAAAATTTAATGCGCAACAAAAAAATAATTCAATTGATTTTTACCAACGAAATTTAAAAAATAAAAAAATAAAAACTTTGTGAATGATAAAGCCTCATCACCTTAAGCTATCCATGTTCCTTAAGTTATCCATGTGTACTTGAATATATGTAATTATTTGTTGTCTTGATTTTCTTCTCTTTTGTTATTAGTATTTCTAACATTTTGATTGGACAAGTTGAAATATTATTATATCCTCTTATGTAAGGAATTAGAATTATTGACTAAATATACTACAACGTTAATAAATATTACAAATTAAATCATATAACATATACTTGTTCTAATTTGGCACTATATCTCTGTATTTATGTCGTAAGTGTGTCTACAATGAGTCGATCCGCAAATAACAATGCAATGCAACTCGGAGCTTCTTGTCATGTGTATTCCACTAAGGGTGATTCTATTGGTAGACATGACAATAAACAAAGATTTTGGACGATGACAGTCTCTGCTTGAACCGCATTTAAGACAAATATATCTTTTATCAATAAAATATTCAAACAAATTTCTTTGAAAATCAAAACCGTATCCGTTGCATGCCATTCCTAAATGAGGATTGAGTTTTTACATTAATAAAATTAAAATTGATGTGACTCGCTAATAATTCTATTGAAAGAAAAATGAAATCTATATGCATCCGTGAATGACATCCATCCTCATGTAAGACCAATCAAATTCAAATACAAGAGAAGGTGTTAGTATAGCCATTTATCCTTTAGTTGTCCACAGATAAATGGTGGTACTCCATGTGTTTCCTAATTATTCACCCTTTACAATTAACCCTGCATTACTTACATAACACAAAAAAAAAAAAGGTTAAAGTGAGAAACATCAAATATTGTTGTCACATAGATAGTGATGACATGGCAACGCTAATGTTGTGTGTACATAAATTTACACGAAGGTGGGTTTAGAGTTGGATTCTATATGAAGTGCACCCACCCGGCTATGAAATCTTTATGTCAATGATATATTATGTTTTTTATTTGATCATATATTAAACGGAATAAGTCGAAAGATTTTTTTCTCCTTGTGTAACACTCCAATTCGGGTAACTAGATTCCCTCGGCTCCATAAAATTCTACGTCACCTCAACTCAAATTGTGATTTTTCTAGCTAGAATGTTTTCATAATACAGTTATATGACATGACTTATCCATGATTTCAATTCTCCACATGTTCTCTTAATCAATACAAAATCTAGGACGACTAGATCCTTCAAAGAAATCAGATGTAATATTTATAACACGATCCTTCAAAGAAATCAAGAACTTTGAGTTTGTGAGGATCACATGATGATTTCCTTGCGATATTCTTAGACCTAGAAGATAATCCCCTGGGTTCATCAAATTTGAAAACTATTTCAATATTTCGAGAGGACAAGCTATCAATAGGTCTTCTTTTAGGTTCTACGTCTATAGTTGAGCTTCCCTTAGAGGTAGTATAATCGTCTCCATCAAGGTCATTGTATGGATGAAAATTTACATTCAACCTACAACCACACTTGACCCCCGAGGCCGTGTCGGGGCAACCAATGTAAGAATATGTGTAGCTAACTATAGGAGGATCAATGACTAATATCTTGCATTGTAATCTCCTAGTAGCCGAGTTAACAAAGGGGAGATTTAGAGGCTATGAATGGGTAGCATATATTCCCTATGGTTTGTCTAAATTAATCTCTATGTTGAAATAATTTGAAGTGTCTAAATTAACTAAGATAAAATTAACAATCTATGATAATGTTGAAACTAACCTAAATAAAAAAACAAAACTGAAACATCATAATTACAAACAACAATTTGTTTTTATTATAAATGATTATACTACTCCTAAACTAAAACGAAACAAGAAAAGTAAACCAAAGTATGGTTATTCACCTTTGCTGAGTGTATTCTAAATAATGCTAACGTAAAAACAAGTACTTTTCCCAATAATCTATGATATACAAACAACTTCCTATAGATATTTTCTCCTTCAAATCCCAGATTAGGAAGAAGAAGATTCGTCACCGAGAGGTGCTATTAATGATTTAACAACTCTTAGAAATTAACTAATTACTTGCAAATGAAAGGAAATTGATTTCTAATCTATTTGATATGATGTAACAAAGTGATAAATTACAGTAATGAAGGAAATAAAACAACAAATCCAACCTAGAATTCATAGAACAGAGGTAAATCCATCTATGTGATGACTTGTCCCCTCAATTTATCCTTTCTTTCTCTGTGTGTCCATATGAGTCCAAGGAATTGGGAATGCAAAGGTAGCCTCAAGAGAAGGCGGTTGATAAATGGCGGCAAGGCAAATCTGGTTGTAATGCAAGTAGAAGAGAGATAACACAAGTGAACAGAGTTTGGCTATGCAATTTTTAGTAGGATTCTTGTAGCAATACTATGTAAGATACACAAAATTGTCAGGGCATTTTCTTGAATACAAGATTTGAATTTATAGGAATTGGATGAGATGTTCCTTCATAAACAATACGGCCTTCAAGCGTGAAATCATTGGGTGAAGAGGTAGTTGAAACTAATTAAATCTATTTAAAAATATAAGAGGGAACGAATACCATGCAATCGAGACTATTTTTAGGCAATTAGGTTCACAATCATGCCTTGGAAGTCATGTTAAGTGAAATCATGCTTGTTAAAACCATGCATGAAGAGTTATGGAAAAAGTGCAAAGGATTGTCACCTTGTGTAGAGTGACGGTCACAAGATCATTGCCCTACCTGGGTGGCAGTTCCAAAACCGCCACCCAGGAAAGGTAGTGGCCCTGACACTAAAGGACAAAAAATGCATAGAAATGAATGGGATGCTGGAAGAAAACATGGAAATTTTAAGGATGTCTAAGTTACAAATATACACTGCGAATGCGTTTAGGAACTTGAACACCTTTTGAAAGGACATGAACCATCATTGGGTACTTTTTAACCATTTTTCGACAATGTAGCACATGCAATTTTTGGTGCGTACATATTTCCCTCTCAGAGAAGCATCTTAGCCATGATTAGGCATAAAATGTAAAGTCTGAGTATGGTGTTCCCAAAATGGGGAGTTAGAAGCTATACCTGACACACTCATTTATCAAAATATCTTTATACTGAGACTCTCATTCCCTATAAAATTAAGAGAAGACTTAAGTGCACATAGATAAAATATCGAAAAATAAACGCTAAATTAAAACGACATGACGAATTACCATTTTTGTCGGGATAAGAACTTAGCTCCATCAACGCTCCAATTGTGGACACATAAACTTGAAATAAGATTGAAAACAAAGCAGATATTATTCAAAACAACTTATTCTCAATCCATTTGCACATATTCTTGTCGTGATTTTTTTTATCCTTTGGCCCACGGCGACCATTTTGTTTGTGAGTATGGATGAATTGGAATGGATTTAGGAATGGTATTTTGCGTTAGGCTTGGCCCTTTGCTATTTGAATGTTTTTGAGAATAACTACTAAGAAATTTATAACTAGAGCGGTCATAAGGGGCCTCAAAGAGGTGGATAGGTAGAGTGCCTTTATTGCTTAGTCTCCATTTTGTGAGGAATATATGATGTTTTGGTATTTCATTCTCATTGTGAGCATTTTGACCACATTATTGTACAATACTATGACACACTATGATATGTACTGAGATATCTCTTTTTGGCTCGGTTATTCCTTACATAGAGTTGACTTCCATTTATGATTTGATTCACATGTGTACTCTTAGATGTTTAGAATTTCCATTTTTATATGCTTTTCAGAATGTATACATTGGATATGAATGCTAACATAATGATTTTTTTGTGTTTTGTAATGTGTATACATGATAATGCAAATACACTCGTAATGTTGAACTTTAGTTTCTCTAAACAATTTTCGATACTTCGTATTATTTTGACAAGATGTGATGAAAGACTGATATGATAAGTGAATGAAATTGCTCCACTCCTAGCTCCATGCAACCGGTAAGATGCGAGGGCTAAAGTTATATAAAATTGTTTAATGGTAATGATGAGAAAAAGATAAGATTTGGAAAAACCAAATTGAGACCCTACAACCTCATTCTACTCAAGTCTGCTTCATAGTTTAATATGTGAATTGCTTTCAAGTTTATCTAGACTTAGATCTGTAGATGGCCACTTGGTTGACAAAATATGGTTTAAGGTTTTATACTCTTTTGGAATTCGAACATCTAACTCACTTTGTTTTGATTTATGATTTCGTAGCATTCGAATGAACTATTTCTAACTTTCAATTTTTTAAAGGGACCCCTTAAACCTTTCCCCATGCTACCTATAGGAAATATGGGCTCATTACCTTAGACAAGGCATAGAACATAGTAAGCACACTTATCTCCTTTCCCAACCCTACAACACTAGTAAGAGACATAGGCTCAACATCGAAGGTTGGTAGGGAAAAGAAATGTGTGAAATAAAAACTTTCTGTGGATTTACATTTGTCTTATTTATCTAGAAAAATGTCTAGAATGTTCTTATTTCCAAAGAGATTTGTATGGGAAAGATGTGACACCATGAAGCTTCTAGGGTAGACTATAGGCAACGAAAAACCTAATCTAGAAGAAATTTTAAGTAGAACCAAGTACATAGGCCTTGGTATGGTTAATGTGAAAGCTTTGTCTTATCTTTCGTCAATTGATGAAATGATTCGGAAATAATTGATGATACCATGAGAATTTGAAGAGTTATGATTTGAAATTTTTCTAATGTTTTAAGAAGATTTTAGGAATTGCTATTAGAATAATTCGCTTAATCAAAAATTTTACAAAATGAACTGGAAGATGAAAATGCAATACAAATACAATAATAGACATATGGAAATGTACGTAAAAGTACATTTCATGATAGCTGATGAATAAATTTGACGAATATTGAATTCTTCACCCTTAAAAGTACACAAAGGAGAATCATGATCCTCAAAATTTTCATTCTCTTGGCAAGGGCCTACAATTGGGTTTAAACTTACAACCCATTCCCAAAAATGTATATGTCCAGTCATTAAAATATTTTGTCTAAAAGAGGAATTCATGCACCTCTATGTCACATTCTTGAGAGATGGTGTGTGGGTGAGCATGAATATGTTGCTTAACCTTATTTCCTATGTAGAACGTTGTGTTTACTTTTGAACCTTGTTGAATAATGAGGCCTTGCCCCATGGATATGGCAAGCTTAGTTTCAGACACACATGGGTTGAAACCAAGGTTTAGAATAGAATAAATCTCAAATATGGTTTTTATGGGCATCATTTCAATCTCAAATTTTCCTTCTTCATTTGTTAATTCTGTCATGTTTACACCTAGAACCAGGTTGTCGAAGGGAAGAGATGCTAAACTAAGAAGACTACCCATCCCCTATGGTTAAAATGGGAGGAAGATCAGATCATCAATCTCAAAGAGTTTCATATTTTCCTTTTTGGTTCTAGTAGACACTTTTTCCACATATATTGATTAACCTTTATCTATTTTTTCCACCTCAAATGTTTTTGGGTCAACGATTTCAGCCTTCAAAACACCCGGGGTGATCAAGACTAACTCTTTTGATGAAGGTGGTTTTATCAATTGATTCACGGGAAGTTCATACTCTGTATGGACTTCTCTCATTTTCTTGAGGTTTTCTAAGAGTATATCAAAGGGCTTAGGATCCCAATTGAGCGATGAATACCTTCCCAAAATGGAGGAATCTAATATCTTGTCATATGGTACAAGGGCTAACCTTTGTTCAATGAATCTAGGGTCTCCCAAGGATCATGTTATAACTTGTTTCCCTATCGATAATGTAAAACTCCGTCAAATATGGATTTTAGAAAAAGCGTGATTTGGAAGAACTATGGTTCCAATCGAGGTCTCTTTAATCTTGTTGTACTCGGTAATGTGTTTCTTGTAGAGGAACAATTTGTCTCTCCATATCCTAACTTATGCAAGAAAGAAAATGGAACCAAATTTATAAAGAACCCCTGTCATCAATCATGGTTCTCTTAATGCAATTTTTATAAGCACATACTTGTAAAAATAAGGTAGGATCACCTCTTTGGGAAATTTCAGCGTCGAGATGGCATGTTATTTATATAGAAAATAAACCTAGTATCCCTATCGATCTGTCATGGAGGATGTATGTCAAATTCAATATGATTTATTTGAGCACTAGGAGGTGGTGTAATATGAATTAGATGACCAAGATCAAGTGCATTGAGCAAGGTATAATGATTCACACATGAATTCTTCAGTAAATATAGACATTAAATGTGATAAAAGATATTTTTCAAATCTAGTATTAAATCGTTGGATCATCTTGGTTTTCAGATTGTAGGAATATTATCCTATGGGAAGGAAAGTGTGGGTAAGAGCTATGAATCATACTCCCTCATTCAAGTTGTTGTATTAATTTTGGCTTCACCTCTACTTTGACTAACCCCAAGATTTTTGTGTTATCATTTGAACCAAGGTTAGGAAAAACTTGAGAGTTGTCAAAATTTGATGGTTTATGGTCATTGTTTCCTATAGCAATACCCTTGTTTATATTTCGAGATTTCACTTGGGAATCACGGGACATTTAGGGTTCACATTTTGACGTGAGACAGTGCAGTATGACTAGGGTTGTAGGTTTGTTTCAGGATTTTCGGGACCATGTCTAAAAAGAGTTTCCTTTGGTTTTATGGAAGTCTTTACAGAAACTTGTTGCAATTGTGGGAAGTTCTATTATCATGACCTCGAACCTTATGGAAACCATAGTATAGGTTAGGTTCATAATCTCTTGGCCTTTGATAAGTATCTTGTTGTTGTTTATTATAACCTCGGTTATAATTTTTAAATTGATTTTTATAACCATAATTATTTTCCCCTAAGAAAGAGTTTTGATATTGGTTTGGGCCTTGGGTTTGATTTTACTTTTGAGAGGGATTGTTTACATCAAATGTGTTGACTGAGGAGATAGTGTTAGGGGCTCTTTGATTTCCCATGTTATTGTTATTTTTAGTGTTACCATTGTTTGTGAAACTAGCATTCTTGGCTTGATCAGTAGCACTATTCGTGGTAGCACCATCATTGTGATTCACACCCTTAGATCCCTAGTTATTGGCACCATTGTTTTGATAATTTGCATTATTTTGATTTAGGGATACAAATTTCCCATTGGGACCATAGTTCTTATGACCACTTTCTATAGTGGCTTGGTCAATCCAAATAACACCTTCCAATAATTCCTCGTAACTATGAAAAGGAAACTTTAGGAATTCCTCCCTAGTGTCTCAATTGAGTGAGTGAAGGAAAATATCACAAAGTTTCATCTAGGCCATGTTGGGCACACTTGTAGAGGAATAGAGAAATTGACACCATCTCTAGATGAAATGGGTAAAAGATTCATTTTTCTCCTATCTAAAATGCAGGAACACCCTAATCCCTATATGCGATAACATGTTCATGTCAAATTCTTTGATGAACTTAGAAACAAGTTTTTAAAAGGAATTTATAGAAGCTTACGGAATATGGTAATACCAATCAATGTTGATTCCTTTGAGAGTCTTTATAAATATCTTAGCCACTACATGATCCCAAGGAATTAATTCCCGATAGTGGTAGTGTAGGCCTTGATATGAGCATTGAGGTCTCCTTCTCCAATAAATTTTGGAAGATTCAGCAATGTTCGTGGAAGCATGACACCATGCATGGTGAATTCAAGAGGCTCCTTTAAGTACTTAGCATATGTACCCATTGCATGAGATTCCACCATTAGAGATCCTAAACGAGGAAGTGGAGGAGGAGGAGTTGGATAAGATGCATTATAAGCATTGAAAACAACATCTAGGGTCCCTTCATATGGCATGTAGGGAGTGGGAATGGCATATGGGTCCATCGGGAGCTTTTGAATACATGGGCATGTAATGTGGGATAGTACCAGGATATGGACTAGTGGGCATAAAACCAAGCAACGTTGCCTTGCCTTTTGTGTCACTATTTGAGAATGCACATCCATCTAGCCCTTGTATAGGATAAGCTTGAGAAGGATGAGGACCCATTCCTAGTGTTTCTAATCCCGTGAGAAGATCACCTATATTTGAATGAATCAGATAACCTTGTGTATAAGATATTGCGTTGGTTGCTCATTATAAGGGATGTATCCTTTCTTTGTCAGTTGGATACCCCATGTTCTTCCCTACTACATGTGTTGGTTATGAAGTCTATGTACTTTCTAGTTCTCTAATCCTCCTTAATAAAGTATAAATTAGATTGTTGGGAGAGGATTGAGTCACTTGTTGGTGTTTCTGTGACATAGGATTTGATTGAGTAGGCTCATGATACCCTTTCATGAATTGTTCTTTGTTATAATTTTTTTATTCATTTGAAGTATGATTCTTAGGATGGCCATTCAAAATATCAAACATTTTATCCTTCATTCTATCCAAATACTCATCTATATGATGAAGAGGATTAGCTATTCATGCAAATATATCATCTTTTGTTGATTACATGAAAATGTGAGGTCTTGACAAGACTCTATAGTAAGAACCTTTTCCATTTGTGATAACAACATGATTTACATTGGGTCGATGTAATGCATGTTTAATGGTTGACCAACCTCCTCCATCCTTACATAGCTAATGGGGTTTTAGGTGTAACTAGGGCAGGTTTGGACGTTGCTTATGTAATTTTCACCCCACCTCGAAAGATAAGGGGATTTTTTTGGGTGAATGTTGTTTTAATATCTATCAAAGCTAAATGGCCCACCAAACTCTCTTCGAGACATATTTTAGAAAGTATAAAATACCTACCAAAATAAGGGAAGAAATGGAAAGATGAGTTAATAGAAATGAAATAAAAGGAAACAAGAAGGAATTAATCCTTGACGTTGGGTTCACCAATTTGTACAGATGAAAATTGACATGACCTTCAACCGCACTTGACCGCTCGAGGTCGTGCCGGGCAACCAATGTGGAAATATGTGTAGCTAACTATAGGAGGATCGAGTTACTAAGATCTAGTAGTGTGATCTCCTAACACTGAGTTGGGAAAGGGGATATTTAGAGGTTATGAATGGGTAGCGTAAATTCCCAATGGTTTTTCGAAATGAATTTCAATGTTTAACTAGTTTGAAGTGCCCAAATTAACTAAGATGAAACTAACAATCTATGTTATTGCTAAAAGGAAAATAACCTAAATAAAGTAACAAAACTGAAACATGATAATTACAAACAACAATTTTATTTTATTGTAAATGATTGAACTACTCCTACACTAAAACTTGAAATTAAAAATAATCATGATTCTAACTTGATTAATCATGATGTTTTCAAAAATATAAGGCCCCTTTGATGACATGTGGCATAGACACAAAGTAAAATCATTAGCGGGAAAAATTTTCCCCTACCTCACGTTGCATTGACCCTTTCTCGATCCTTTGTCGGTGGAACACAACCCTAATTAGGGTTTCATCATCGTTGGACATGTGCATGTTTTTATTCGAACCATGTTTAATTTGGGGTTTGGATGAAGACCGTTGATATGGTACTTTGAAATCTCTACCATCAGATTAAACTCACTGATGAGTTGAGGAAATAAAGAGATTCAAACAATTACCTTGATCATTTTTATCTCTAATTGAGCTAGGCATACTTTATCAAGTTGTCATTGCTTTTGATCTTGAGCTCGAGTGCAAGATTATTTTGTATTTAGAGGTCGTTGTTATTTTAATAATTCTTTGCAAAGGGTTTTTCCAACATCTGTTGGTGAATTCTAGAGTTATATGATTCGTTTCTCCCTGTTGGACCTATGGTTTGTACTTTTCGCTACTAGAGGAGTGTTCTTCTGTATTCTGTACTTAAGATGCCATTTTTGGAAGCTTTTGAGCTCATTCTAGTCCTTTTCAAGGAATCGAGCATGTATTTTCTTGGTCTCCATTAAAAGAAGTTGAAGCTCTTTGTTTCTTGTTTAGAGGATGCAATTATGAGACTTGTTATGCCCTCTTTCTATATATTTTATTTCTTTACTTTGAGAAAAATGAGTCGCCATATATATCTTTTGGACCGTGGAATGTGAGATCCATTTCACGAATCTGGGGTTTGATGCTATAAATGAATTTGTTCTGTATGTGGCCGTATTTATTTATTCGGTTTTGAACTATATACTCTAAGATGTGATTTGATTGGGCCATACTCCTTTTAAAATATTTGATAGAACTGATGCCTATTTTTGAATCAGCCCCTTTTGCATTTTGGGCAAGTAATAACATCATCTTTGTATTTCAAAAGATACCTAGAATTGGGTGAGTTCGTATTGGCATAGATTAATTTTAATCTTCTGGGTTGGAATGTATTTTGAAGGATGGCCACCATTTTTTATTCTCTGAAGCTTTTGTTATGAATGTATTGTTCGGTTATTTTTAGATTTCATGGGCTCAAATTTTTCCGTGAAGCACCTTTTGAGCTCAACGAGGGCATCTTGGTATATGGCTTCTTCATTTTTCAAGTCGACTTCTAGGCATTATTGTCTGACATCTGAAGCCGTTAATCAATTTTCTACTTTTTCATTTTGGGCATTGTCATTTGCAACTTTTTCAGTTTTATGTGCTTAGGAATTGGTCCCCTACTAAGAAGAATTGGACACCATTTTCGATGTTATTTGAGGTCTATAAGGTATGGTGGCATCATAAGATTCTTTATATTTCCTGGTTACATGAGCATTAATACCTTGAAACCCTTTGTGCTTCTTTGCATTTTTTGGATGGCTTCAATGTTTTATATTTGAACATAAATTTTGGGTTCTCTGTACTATTGACCTATGTATTTATTTCTTATCTGGGTATTCTTCGATTTCACGGGCTCCTCAAATTCCATTTTTATGACTTGGTGCATGAGACATTGATGGCTTCAGGAGTCCTAAATTTCCTATTCTTAACTTGAACTGATGTAATTTCTGTAAACCCACGAGTTTGGTTGTTATTGTACTTTGTGGTTGCATTGAATCAATCTTGTGTGTATAATAAGAATTGACTGGTTTGTGCATATCTTTATCCTGGGCATGCCATTTACATTCTCAAAATTTAACACCTGTTATTTGAGTATTTGTTGCCCCAAAATTTGGCAAGTTCGTGGTGTTCTGCCAACTGAGTAATTCAAAGTTGAGTCTCTGTCTTGCTTTCCCTTGATGGTTGTTATGAATGTTGGAAAATTTTGATCTAGTTGGAAAAGTATATTGTATAATTTACTACCTATTGATTATGATAGTACTATGTTCACATGTTAATGCCAAGGGTTCGACTGCTCTATGCTATAAGAAAAAAACTTTAAGATACTCAACCATCGATCAGTGTAAGTTCCTGAAGAAGATATTTTCCTAACTGCGTAACCAAGTTTCATATTAAGATTTGATATTCCTCCATAGTTTTGATTTCATGCTCTATACTTTAGATTTGATGAATTACTGTAAATGAAAGATCATATCATTCTTTGAAAAATATCATATTATATCTTCCTCTGCAAGCTTCATTGATGATCCATTCTATATTGGTATTGAGAGTTTGATGGATTAATAGCAACAAATTTGATGATATGTAACTTGCATCTTTTCCACCCTTTAATACATAAAGAGTCTCTGTAACTTATAGTTTTTTGAGAAAACTATGTAGTGAGGTATCTCCTTTATTATTGACTAATTATGCGGAAGCTACACCTATTCTTCTATTCCTAAAGTAGGATGCCATTATTTGGATGGTCTGATGAATATTGTAAATTGATAATTGTTTCATTTTGAAATATACTGAGTTAAACTGTAAGGAGTGATCTGTTTTCTTCCATATTTATGACATTGGTTGGTTCTTGCATGATTTGTTTTGAAGCATGAATCTTGCTACTCCGTTTGAATGTAGCTATAATTTGTCATTCATTCGTGCAACTATTAGCTTTTCTTTTCTGCTGGAAACATAAATTTGTAAAGTAGTTGAAGGCTTACAAATAATCAATAATTTTTACTTGCTTGGCACTACTTGTATGGATGAATTTTATGCACTATACTTTCTGAATTGACTATTTCATTGATGCAAAGTTATAATCCTTATTTATTTTAGTTGGATCACGAAACTTCGAAAACATATGTTCTTCAGTTATAATGTATCTCGGGGCTTAAAATTATCACATTTACCACTGCTTGTACCTAATATCTGGCAAATTTTTTTTTTTAAATTGTGCCTTCGATAAATGACTTCTAGCTCAATTTCATCACACCCCTTTCTAGATAACTGTATGTTACAAAACCGTATTGATGGGCAGTGCTTCCTTTGATAGTTGGTCCTAAAAATTGACTTCACAATCCTGAAGATGACATTTTTTTATAACTCTTGAAATACTGTTCCTATTTGAGTTTGAACTCTTGGCATGCATAGAAATGAATATAGTAGAATGTTCATTTGAAATGAGTCCTAAAGTGCAGTATTCAAAGTATTTTGAACTCTATTTTGCAACAAAACTATTGTTTTCTTAATATTGTAACATTGCACTTCATTTCATGGCTTTTATGGCTCTTTGCTTTACTGTGTTTCTTCTTTTGCAATGAAGACTTAAATTCTCCATTTTTGTCTACTTGGTATGGAGCTAAATACTATACTTATTTGATTCGTTCATAATTCCCACATAGTTGTGACCTTTTCTGTTTAAACATTTCTTACTTTTAGATCATGTTTTTTCACGTGATACAATTATATATGGGATTCTATTGCAACTTCTCCTCCTTTGAATACTATATTTGTAGTTTTGAATGCATGTTTTTATCAAACTGGAAATATAAGGAGTTAAAATAAAACCATGAGCTAAGTATTGACACCATTTTCATCTCTTTTTCAAGTATCATGGTGCAGTTTGTAGAGTGCATCTTGGACTAGCATCTTGAAAAGAAAGGAACACCTCCTTAAGGAAATGAAGGGTTTCATTTAACTCACATTTTCAATTTCATAAGTATATGTATTCCTTTTCCTCAGTTATTTCTCACGGCTTGTGTGAGATAAATATGCATAGTTATTTATCATGGATAAATGAAAATATTCTTGTGTAATGAGATGCCTTTATTTATTTTCTGTACTTTCTTCATTTGTATGGATAATAAAGAATTTTTACAACTCAATACACTTAAATAATTCACTTAATCATGGAATTTTTTTTTTAAAAATGTACCTTTTGATGCCCAATGGATGACTGAAATTTATTTCGCACCTGTCCTTCAAAACGGAAACTGTTTATAGCTTTAGAACATCATGTATGATACATACTACTTTTCCTACCTTCTTTAGGGCATTGCAATGGTCGTTTATAGAATGGATGTATCTATGAGGCATGACATTCTATAACTGCACCCAAGTTGTAGTTTTGATCCAAATGTGACTTCCAAGAATGTCCAAAACCAAAAAATTAAAATCTATATCTTCTTCCAAGGTCGCGACCCAAACATATCCAAACTTGTGACTCGACCAATTTGAGAAACTTAGAATTTTGAGTTGACCCTTTTCACATGAGGTGTAAAAATGTCAGCATTTCTTGTGATCCTACAAGGAAAGTTATCTGTTATCTTATAGACCAGTTCCTTTCTCTTGTCCATTGGGCATGGAGTCAGAGCATACAACCAAAATTTTACTTTACGGAAAACAAACAAAAGCTTGGAAAAGATTTGGTCAACCAAATCACGTGCAAGAATGCACCTTATTGAATTTAAAAACATTGCGATGTGCATGAACTGCAATTATTAAAAGAGAAATCCTAATCTACCCTATTCTAACCGAAGCAAATCAAGGCTAAACAAATCCTAAAATAGGAAGTGAAAAATCTGAAAATGAGGCAAAGAAATCATCTTACAAAATAAGTAACATGATATATCTGAAAATGATATGTGTATGTTGAATTTGTTCCATAAATCAGCCCAAAACATGAAGAATCTTTCTCACCGATCTACAAACTGCTCGAGGGGCTTTGGAACTGATTCTTGAGGATCTGACAATCATTTTTAGGCTCGATACAAGCATGAACTCTTATATTTTTGTAGCATCTTTGTGAACCAGCAAGATACCGAATATGACATGGCCTCCAAACAATTTGAAAAGCCAATTTTCTTGTTTTTTACTAAAGCATGAACCTCCTTTTCGATCATGGGATCTTTCTCGAAATTGTTTTGAAAGTTGTTCGATTGTATTGTAGGTTGTTGTATATTCTCTTTGACAATCTAAAACTGATTTGGAAAGTATTCACCTCTTCAAGTTGTTGTAACTCATCAATCATGACATCATAAAGATGATAAGATGGTTGTTCTACTTCTTTAAACTGTTTGAAAATATTTTCAAGTTATTTATATTTTTAAATATTCTAATCCATTACTACCATGACTGATATTTCATTATTACTTTCAAATTATTCCATTCTATCCATATTTACCATATTTCCTGAACATTCATTTTCCTCCTCAATGAAAGATTGTTACTCACGAATACTGCAGTATCATCTGATAGTCCTTGTGAATCACTGCAAGTCCCTAATAATGTAGATATCTCCATGCATGTAGCACAATAAGGGTATTCACACTCAACTGATTTATCATGATCATTCTAAAACTAGTCTTTGTCTTTTCTTTCATCAACAAAATAATGAGATAATCTAGAAATAACCTACTCGTCCCTTAAGTCAGCAAATTTATCTTCGAAACTGGTCTACAAATTCTTTCAGATTCTATCAATTGTGATGAATCAATAGTTTGTAGGAGTATGGTTCCTTCATACACACTATGCTCAAAATATGAAGGTTGTTGATCATATTTGATTTATTTTTGATTTGTTGTAACAACTACTTGTACCTTTTAAAGGGTTGCTTCTCTAACTCTAGAATATGATAGAATATAAATTTAGAAACCCATTGGTCCATGCTATGAAAAAATTCCAACCTGTTGTTTTATTCAGTTGGCTGCCCCTCCTAAATTATATTCTTATTCTCTCTTTCCTAGACTAGAAGTATGGGTAAAGGAGGAGTAGTGGGCTCAATTTCAACCTTAACTTGAAAATTTTGAATAAGAGGCCAAGGTACAAATTTGGTTTTTAGGAAAATAAGCTGAACGCCAACTTGAACACTTTAATTTGGGCTCAACACATGATTATGGGGCGAGAAAAAGAATGAATTTTTGCAGATTGATAATTTCAAAATTGATGAATGGGTTGTTTTGGCTAACAAGGGGAATATATAGGCACAAAATCATGACAAACTTGATGCCTATCATTTTTTGCTGCTAATGATTTCTCATATAGTTCCTTGACAACTAAAAATTATTGCTTAAGTTCATTAAGCTCAATTTCAAGATCTCTCCTCTTTTTGAGAATCAACATAACCTCTGCATAACTTTGACCTTGAATAACATAATGATTATCATATTGATAATCATACTGATTTCCAAGGTTTGGGTCATAAGGATATTTATTATAATATGGGTTATAGAACTGATCGAAGGAAAATGGATAAAAGGGATGTTGGTTTGGCTGATTATACTCCCGAAAATGAGGGTTCGTGGCTATGGGACCTCATAAAATACTTAAACTATGAAAAAAATTCTTACGCTCATAAAAATAGTTGGCAATGACAAAATAAGAGATCTATTATTCTTTAAAAACAGGTGATAAATGTAACTTAAAATTTAATGCTTTCTAAAAGCGTTGTCGATCTAAAATTAGACTTATGGAGTCGCCAAATGATTTTTGCTTTGGATATTGAATATTCGAATGCGTCATTACTAGTTCTGGTCCCATTGGGTGTGCAAAAATTGTTCTCTCTCAAAAGTGCATGCTAGTGAGAGATGATTGAAGGCATTGTAAGATTTCTTTGGATCTCTCTCTTTCATAGATACAATGGAAACACCTCAGGTTTTTGGGTATACCTATTATTGAGGTGAGTCTCTGGTATCAAGGATAGTTCCTTTTTATGTATCCTAAACTAATTTTTAGGGGTTTTGAGGGTAAAAGATGACTGTAACTAAATTGAAAATGGGGTGATACACAAAACTTGTTGAGGGATTTGATTGAGTAGTATGTACATAATTAATTTGAGAATGGATTTTAGCTACACAAACTATTAGTTTTCAGTAGAATATCAAGGCAAAACACTTGGTGTATTAAGGGAATGAGTCAAAACAATACAATAAGATAAACATGCACACTAATATTATGTAGAAATTACTAAATTTTGCAGCAAGGTAAGATGATTAATCAGGGAATTTAACATTCACAAGAATTAATGAGATATACACACCATTGCAAATAATTGGAAAGGCATAAATCAGTTCTCATTCAAAGGGGAAAAATGACAAAATTTGTTTGAACTCCTATGTCCACAAAATTCCTCTCTTGTGCCTTATAATTGTAAACAATATATATCAAGATTTTATGCCCAACCCGTCTTAAAAATAGACTAAACTTTGTACTCGTCCATGCGTCCTATTTTTATCCATTTATCATAAATAATAAAATAGATAAAAATAAGTATGCTAGTTATAATGACACAATTAAGATCCTGAGCTACAAATTTACTTTTCAATCAAATTGTATTTGTTTGATCTATTTCTAATAAAGTAGAATGAATAATTTCACTAATAATTACCCTTGCATGTTGTGTAAGTCTCCACCAAAGTGCATGTAATCTTTGTCTTCTAGTTCTTGATGTGACACTTACATGATCCACTTGCAATGATAAATTTAGCACTCTTTAATTTTGCCCCTTGGATGCACATGCAAAAATAACCTTCGTGTGTGAGCAAAAATAATTCATTTATTTGTAATACTTGAAAAATATTCACCCATGCATTCCATCTACTATGGAGACCACCTGTAAGCTTTGATGTTGACATTTGTTTTGTCCTCTTGTGATCATATGCAAAATTCCTTTGTGCAAATGAAAATAATACTCTTTTTGAATACCTTAGTAAAAAATACTCAACTCCAATCCACCCACTGTGGGGACCACCTTTGATGTGCACACTTGGAGGGTAGAAGGTTCTTTTGCAAAATATTGAGGTCAATCTTTGCAAATGCTAAGGTAAAATATTTTTGGCTATACTCCACTCACTTATCATTGGCCCCTCATGACTTGGTCATTGGCATACATTATGGTATTTGATAATGTTTTGGGTTCCATTGCATATGATTTGGTTTATACTATAGTCACGGGCCTCCTTTATGATATTATTGCATGAAATATTCTTCGGGTTTTTGGGATTAATCAATGTTTACTTTTTGATTAATCAAACCTCCACCCTTTTGATTAATCATGATGTTTTTGAAAATATAAGGTCTATTTGATGACTTGTGGTATAGGCGAAGAAAAATCATTAGCAGGAAACATTTTCCCCTACCTCACGTTGCATTGACCCTTTCATGATCCTTTGTTAGTGGAATATAACCCTAATTAGGGTTTCATCATCATTTTACATGTGGATCTTTTATTCTAACCATGGCTAATTTGGGGTTTGGATGATGACCGTTAACTGGTACTTTGAAATCTCTACCATCAAATTAAAATCACTAATTAGTTGAGGAAATAAAGTGATTCGAACTCTAACCTTGATAATTTTTGAGTTTTGATTTAGCTAGGCATACTTTATGAAATTTTATCGAGCCAACATTGATTTTGAACTTGATCTTGAGTGCAGGATTATTTGGTATTTAGAGCTCATTCTGTTTTAACACTTCTCTGCGAAGGGTTTTTCCAATCTCCATTAGTGAATTCTACGGAGTTTTGTGGTTTTTTCCTCCTGTTGGAGCTATGGTTTGTATTTTTCACTGCTAGAGGAGCATTCCCTAGTATTTTGTACTCAAGACACCACTTTTGGAAGCTTTCAAGCTTGTTTTGATCCTTTTCAAGGCATTGATCATGTATTTTTCTTGTTTCCCATTAAAATAAGTTGAATCTCTTTGTTTCTTGTAGAGAGGATGCACTATGAGATTTGGTAAGCCCTCTTTCTATAGATTTTATTTCTTTACTTTGAAAAAAAAATCCCCATGTATATCTTTTCGAGTTTGGAATATGAGATCCATCTCACGTATATTGGGTTTGATGCTAAAAACATTTGTTTTGTATGTGGACGTGTTTATGTATTTGGGTTTTGAATTGTGTACTTTGAATTGTGTTTTTATTGGTTCATACTCCTTTTAAAATATTTGATAGCACCGATGCCTATTTTGGATCAGTCCCTTTTGCATTTTGGGTAAGTAGTAGCATGTTCTTTGTATTTCAAAAGATACCCATAATTGGGTGATTTTAGATTGGCATAGATCTTTTAGTCTTATGGATTGGAATGTATTTTGAAGGATGGACATAATTTTCAATGCCCTCAAGCTTTTGTTGTGAATGTATTGTGATGTTATTTTTATCTTTCATGTGCTCAACCTTTTCCATGAAGTTCCTTTTAAGCTCGGTGATGACATCTTGGTATTTGGCTTCTACCTCTTTTCAAGTCGACTTCTCGCACATTATTGTTTGATTTCTAAATTCATTAATCAATCTTCTACTTTATTGTTTTGGGAATTGTCATTTGCAACTTTTTCAAGGTGCTCGTGCTTACAAAATTAGTCCTCTACTAAGAAAACTTGGCCACCATTTTCGATGTTATTTGAGCTCTATAAGGTATGGTGGCATCATAAAATTATTTGTATTTCCTAGTTATATGAGAATTAATACCTTGAAACCCTTTGTGATTCTTTGAATTTCTTGGATGGATTCAATCTTTGAGCCTTGAACATAAATTATGGGTTCTCTATACTATTGACTTGTGCATTTATTTCGATCTGGGTATTCTTCAATTTAACTTTGAACCTGGTCTTCTCAAATTCCCTTTTCGTGACTTGGTAAATGAGACATTGATGGCTTTGAGAGCCTTGAATTTCTTGTTCTTAACTCAAAGTTATGTCTTTTCTGTAAACCCATGAGTTTGGTTATTATCGTACTTTGTGGTTCGCATCGAATCAATCCTATGTGTATGATAAGTATTGATCGCTTTGTACATATCTTTATCTTGGGAATGCCATTTATATTCTCAATATTTAACACCTAGTATTTGAGTATTTTTTGCCCCAAAATTTGACAAGTTCGTGGTGTTCTAACAACTGAGTAATTCAAATTTGAATCTTTGTTTTGCTTTCCTTTAATGGTTGTTATGAATGTTGGAAACTTTTGATCTAGCTAGAAATGTAAATCGGATAATTTTCTTCCTATTACTTTTGATAGCACTATGTTCACATGTTAATTCCAAGGATTACTTATGACTCATTCGACTACTCTATGTTATATGAAAAAAACTTTAAGATACTCAAACAACGATCAATGTAAGTTCATGAAGAAGATATTTTCATAACTGCATAACTGAATTTCATATTAAGCTTTGATATTCCTGCATAGTTTCGATTTAAAGCTCTATACTTTAGATTTCATGCATTATTGTAAATGAAAGATCATATCATTCTTTGAAAAATATCATATTATATCTTCCTCTGCAAGCTTCATTGATGATCCATTCTACATTTGCATGGAGTGTTTGATGGATTAATGGCAGTATATTTGATGATATGTAATCTTGCATCTAGTCCACCCTTTAATACATAAAGGATCTCTATAACTTATAGCTATTTGACAAAAATATGTAGTGAGGTATCTCCTTGATTGATGGATGATTATGCGAAATATACACCAATTCTTCTATTCCTAAAGTAGGATGTCATTCTTTGGATGGTCTGATGAATATTGTAAATTGATATTTGTTTCATTTTGATATACATTGAGTAGATCAGAATACTTGAGTATTCTATTTTATTCCATATTCATGCCATTGGCTAGTTCTTGCATGATTTGTTTTGAAGCATGAATCTTGTTACTCCGTTTGAATGTAGCTGTAATTTGTCATTCATTCGTGCAACTATTATCTTTTATTTTCTAGTGGAAACATAAATTTGTACTATAGTTGAAGGCTTACAAATAATCAATACAAGCTATTGATTATTTATTTTACACTTTCTTGACACTGCTTGTATGGATGACGTTTATACACTATACTTTTGAATTGACTGTTTCATTGATGAAAAGTTGTAATCGTTCTTTCTTTTAGTTGTATCCTGAAACTTCAAAAACATTTGTTATTTTAGTTGTAAATTATGTTGTCAGCTTAAAACTCATAATAGTTCCCACTACTTGTATGTATGACATAGGAATTTATGTTTTTAATGTTTTTCCTTTGATTAATGAATTATAGCTCATTTTCATCACACCCCTTCTAGATAATAATTATATGTTACAAAACCGTATTGATGGGAAGTGATTCCTTTGATAGTTGGTCTTATAAATTGACTTCTCGATCAGGACTGAAGATGAAATTTTCTTATAGCTTCTGAAAGATTGTTCCTATTTGAGTTGGAACTCTTAGCATGTATGTAAATGAATACAATAGAACCTTCATTTGAAATGAGTACTAAAATGCAGTATTCAAAGTATTGTGAACTCTATTTTGACACTAAAACTATTGTTTTGTTGATACTATAACATTACACTTGATTCCATGGATATTATGGCTCTTTTATTTCTTGTGCTACTTCTTTTACAATGAAGACTTGAATGCTGCATTTTTTTCTACTTGGTATGCAGCTAAAGACCTGTACTTATTGGATTCATCAATAACTCCAACATGGTTGTGACCTTTTCTTTTTAAACATTTCATACTTTTAGATCATGTTTATCACCCGATACAATTGTATATGGGATTCTATTCGACCTTTCGCTTCTGAATACTATATTTGCACTTTTGAATGCATGATTTTATGAAACTGGAAATATAAGGAGTGAAAATAAAACCCCGAGCTAAGTATGGATATCATTTTCATCTCTTTTTTAGGTATCATGATGTAGTTTGCAGATAATAGCTTTGAGTAGCATCTTGAAAAGAAAGGAACACCTCAAGGCAATGAAAAGTTTCATCTACCTTCTCATATTTTCAATTTCATAAGTATATGTATTCCTTTTCCTCGTTATTTCTCGTAGAATGTGTGAGATAAATGTGCACAATTATTTCTCATGAATAAATGAAAATATTCTTATGTAATGAGATGTATGTCTTTATTTTATTTTCTTTCTTCATTTTTATGGATAATAGTGAACTTGTACAACTCAATAAAATTAAATAACTCAATTAATCATGGAAATAAATTAAAAATAAATATACCTTTTAATGCTCAATGGATGACGGAAATATATTCCCCACCTGTCTTTCTAAAATGCAACTTGTTTGCAGCTTCAGAACATCATGTTTGATACATGTTTCCCTTCATGACTTCTTCAAGGAATCAGTAATGGTCGTTTATGATTGTTGCATAGTTTTGACGAAGGGTAACAAATGGAATGGATGCATCTATGAGGTCTAACATTCTATAACTGCACCCAAGTTGTAGTTTTGATCCGAATGTGACTTCCAAGACTATCCAAAACAAAAAAATTAAAATCTATATCTTCTTCCGAGGTGGCTGACCCAAACATATCCAAACCTGTGACCCGATCAATCTGGGAAACTTAAAATTTTCAAGTTGACTCTTTTTGCATGAAATATAAAATTTTCAACAACACCCAATGAGGGAAAGGCCATACCTATTATTTTCCTTTTCAGAAAACCATACGGGATGTGCGGCGAAGGACCATTTTTTTCCCAAATAGGGTGATGAGGCCATAAATTTCCCATAAATTATCATTATTTTGTCCTTCCAAAGTTACCTTTGAAAGTGGATTTAAATGTAATCTAGGAACTTATAGTTTGCTTAAGATAGAATATATGATATATCTCTTGTTCATTCTTTGGAAATATTTTTTTATCTATTTTTTTGACTAATATTTTTTATTATTTGGGAAAATATGCAATGTCTTATGTATGCAGGCCATAAAAGAAAGATAATGCTAGTATTGATAAAAGTGGAATTGATCATAGATGGTATATCTAAATTCAAATATAATTTCATATTCAAATTCCTCTTAAAAAAGTATACAAGTTCAAAAAATTAATCATCTCAATCCAAGATCGTATGTAGAAGTTATAGTTGTTTTAATTTCGCAGCTTACTTCAAACTAAACATATTTTGTGCTTTTTTAGGAATTGTGAAAGATCAGAGAATCCAATGGAAAATATGAGAGAGGTTTTTGTTCATAGAAATGTGTTTAACAAAAAACTCATTCAAATTTTCTACAAGTATTACCAATAAAGAGAGATCTAACTTTTAGTGAGTTGCAGTATGAGGAAAAGTGTATTAGACAAGCACTAAAAGTTCCATAAATAGAAATAGAAAATTCAAATGGAAAGTATGAGAGAGGGTTTTTTTCATAAGAAACATGTTTAAAAAAAAGCTCATTCATATTTTCTACAAGTTTTACCAATGAAGAGAGACCTAACTTTTAGTGAGTCTGCATCCAAGGTAAAGCTGTATCGAGGCGAGCACTAAAAGTTCCATAAACAGAAACAAAAAATTAAATCAGAAAATATGAGAGAGGTTTTTGTTCATAGAAATGTGTTTTAACAAAAACATTAATCATATTTGCAATAGGTTTTACCAATGAATATTAATCTAACTTTTAGTGAACTGTATTCCAAGGAAAAAGTGTATTAGACAAGCGTCAAAAGTTCCATAATCAAAAACAAAAAAGTCAAATGGAAAATATGAGAAAGGTATTTGGTCAAAATAATATTTTGAGGGAAACCCTCCTTCAAATAATGTAGAGGAATAAAATCATTATGATTCTTTTACCGAAAAGAAAGGAGAATATTTAGGAGCAAATCTTCCTAAAATAAGTGAGATAAGACTTTGAATTCAATAATATATCTCTCTCCATATTTTGTGGAGATGGAGATCTTAGTTGTTAGGATTGAAATAAAGATAATATCATATTTTATTTCTTAAAATAATGAGTTGGTTGGATGCATGAATTATAAATGCAATCTTCCACACTTAGATATGTAATGTTTTTCTCCCAAGAAATAAAAATCTATTCTTTCCTCTCAAATATTATGTAGTTTTAAGATCTCAGAAGTATGATTTAAATCCTCTTCCAAGGAATGAGCTGGCCACTCATTCTAAGGAATATGGATCTTTGTATTTATGTTTATGTTTATTCATTTGTCTTTAATTCATTTTGTTGTATTGTTTTTATCTTCGTATTGTGAAAATTCAATATGTTGTAAACTGCAGCTGTAAGTGTTTCATTTAATTTTTCTTATTTCCCATTCAACAATTTCAATTTATGCAAGTGTGTTTTATTCCTGCAAGTGTGAAGTGTGATTTCCTTTATGCAAGTGTGTTTACATTTCTACAAGTGTGATTTCCTTTATGCAAGTGTGCATTTAAATTTCTGCATGTGTGCTTTTATTTTATGCAAGTTTGGTTTGTGTTTAAAGGAGTTGCTTTCTAAGATCTTCTTCTCTTAATGCATACACCATTGGACACCAGCCCTAGATTGACATTATTAATGATGATGATTGATGAACCTCATCATTTTGGTGTCGTTGCCTTGAGGACACGGTGTTATTGGGAGATTCAAAGTTCTCTAAAAGAATATTCTAGTGACAGTAGAATACCTTTTAGCAAATTCTGTGACAGGAGGTATTTGGTAAGTAGTTTCTTTAGACTTTTATTTTCTGCAAGTAGATTAAAATTTCATTTATGTAATTAGGAATATTAGATTGTAAATATTTATCTCCCCACAAACTAACTCTGTTTGTAAGAAAATGACTGTGATGTTTGATCAAGAAGGTACAATGGTATGAACAAAGAATTCAAATCTGGAAATGGTAGAATATGATATTGAATTTGGAAGTAGATCCAGTTGATGAAATATCATATGCCATTCTTGATAACCACCACCATTTCCCCTTGTATCAACTAACAACTCAGTGATCTTATTACACATGTCTTGGTGAAAACTGGCCCATCCAGTTTGTAATAATGAAGTGGTAGCATTTCTAATTAACTCCATCCATATTCAAGGATTTCATTAGAGCCAAAATAAAAACCCACTCTTAATAAATCCACCCATTCAAATCAATTTTTCATCTCATAATAAAATTCAATCCCTGAACCAGATCCATTAGAAAAATTGTTTTCATGTCTTTCAATTTCTTCATTTTTGTATATGCTTGTATAACATTAAGAAGCAATTATTGTGAATATCAAGGAAAGAATTTTGTTTACGTCCTAACATTTGAGGATTAGATCTATAGGAATTTCTAGAGTTGTTCTTGATACCAGCATGCAGATTTTGGAGTACCAACAATATCAACCAAGGAGCATGCAGATTTTGGAGGGACCCATGAATACCTTCACTTTCTCTTTTAACAACTCTCCATCTCCTGAGATCACTAGTCTGGGCTTTGAAGATTACTATGGGGATTCTGAAATTACACAATTCAAGTTGGGCTTTAAAGACCTATAAAATATCTACACAATTTTCGGAAATCTTCTTGGATTTACCAAGTACGCAAAGAGTTTATTATGAGATCTCAGTCATTGCTTCCTAATTTACACAAGTTGTACTTTAATGTATATAGTCTGATGATGGATCAAATTTTTCTCTAATCCTTCTCATGCTATCATTTTAGAAAAAAAAATTCAAAAAGTTTTGATTGGAAAACCAACTTGCTGGCCAATCAAAGGAAAAAAAAATCAAAAATCTTTGATTGGAAAACCAACTTGTTGGCCAATCAAAGAAAAAAACAACAACTTTGATTAGAAAACTAGCTTGCTGGCCAATTAAAGACAAAAAAAGGTGGCTCTTCTTCAAAAGCAATCAACTATTACCTGGTGGCTTCTTTCTCGACACTATTTGACCATGTTAATAATAGGATGACAAGGACAACTAGAGGTATGATCAAGTTATTTTTTTCTACTATTTTATTTTTAAGATTTATTGTAAGTTTTTTTATTACAGCTAGATCCACTTTTAAGATCTCCAAGGAAGGCAAGATAAAATTCATATCTCCCCTACTTATATGAAAAATATGTGCACCTCTTTGCAATCAAACTTTTAGAGTCTAATTTATGGGAAGCCATGAATAAACAACATGCATGAGGACATGCATGAGCTTAAGTGCAAGAGAGAAGGAGAAGCATGAGGTATGCATTTTGATTTTAGATATGAGACACAACAAAAGGAGATCCATACAAGAACCTGTTGTACAAGAAAGGAAATCAAAAGCAATAGAAGGATCTCCACACAAGAAGTTGTACAAGAAAGAAAATAAAAAACAATAGAAGGATTTCCACACAAGAACCTACTGTACAAGAAATGAAATCAAAAGCAGTAGAAGGATATCCACACAATAACCTGCTACAAAAGAAATAAAATAAAAAATAGTAGAAGGAGATCCACACAAGAACCTGTTGTACAAGAAAGAAAATAAAAAATAGTAGAAGGAGATCCACACAAGAACCTGCTACACAAGAAATAAAATCAAAAACAGTAGAAGGAGATCCACACAAGAACCTGCTGTACAAGAAAGAAAATAAAAAACAGCATAAGGAGATCCACACAAGAACCTACTGCAAAAGAAAGGAAATTAAAAATAGTAGAAAGAGATCCACAAGAACTTGTCTTTGAACTATATATGGAATGCATACATGCATAAGCTCAATGCAGAGAAGACTCTAAGAAGAGGATATAATAATATAATGCATGAGGACATGCATAAGATTAAGTGTGGGGCAATGATGAGGCCATAAATTGGCCATAAATTACCATTATTTTGTCCTTCCAGTTACCTTTGAAAGTGGATTTAAATGTAATCTAGGAACTTATAGTTTTCTTAAGATAAAACATAGGATATATATCTTGTTCATTCTTTAGAAATTTTTTTTATCTAGTTTGTTGACTAATCCTATTAATTATTTGGGAAAAGTTGTAATGTCTTATGTATGCAGGCCATAAATGAAAGATAACGCTAGTTTTCGAAAAGTGGAATTGATCATAGATGGTAAATCTAAACACAAATTTGATTTCATATTTAGATTCCTCTCAAAACATTATGTAGGTTCAAACAAAGAATCATCTCAATCTGAGATTGTATGAAAAATTTATAGTTGTTTTAAGTTCATAGGCTTAGTTCCGAAACTCGTAGAGTTAGCTCCTGAGCTTGCAGTTTAGTTCCGAAACTAAGCAGATTTTGACAGTTTTTGAAGAATTGTGAAAGATAAAAAAATCCAATGGAAAATATGAGAGAGGTTTTTGTTCATAGCAATTTTTTTAACAAAAACCTCATTCATATTTTCTACAGGTATTACTAATAAAGAGGGATCTAACTTTTAGTGAGATGTAGTCCGAGGAAAAGTGTATTAGACGAGCACTAAAAGTTTCATAAACAAAAACAGAAAATTCAAATGGAAAATATGAGACAAGTTTTTGTTCATATAAATGTGTTTAACAAAAACCTCCAAGTTTGCTATAGGTTTTACTAATGAAGAAAGATCTCAATTTTAGTGAGTTGTAGTCAGAGGAAAAGTGCATCAGACAAGCACTAAAAGTTCCATAAACAAAAACAGAAAAGTAAAATAGAAAATCTGAGAGAGGTTTTTGTTCATAGCAATGTGTTTAAAAAAAATCTTATTCAAATTCAAAAAAATATTACTAATGAAAATAAATCTAACTTTTAGTAAACTGAGTCAAGGAAAAAACGTATCGACAAGCGTTAAAAGTTCCATATCAAAAATGGAAAATTCAAATGGAAAATCCAAGAAAGGTCTTTCGTAAAAATAACATTTTGAGGGAAATACACCTTTCAATAATGTAGAGGAATAAAATCATTATGACTCTTGTTAAAAAAAGCAAGGAGAAGATTTGGGAGTAAATCTTCCTAAAATAAGTGAGATAAGACTTTGACTTCAATAATATATCTCTCTCCATATTTTGTGGAGATGGAGATCTAAGTTGTTAGGATTGGAATAAAGATATGGTTAGATTTTATTTTCTAAAAATAAGGGATTTTTGGACGCATAAATTATAAATGCAACCTTCCACACTCGGATATGTAATTTTTTTCCCAAGTAATGAAGATCTTTCTTTCTTTCGATCTTTGGAAGTAAAGTTTTTTTATGTAAGTTCTGAATTAAAAGTATGAATTAAATCCTCTTCCAAGGAATGAGTTGGCCACTCATTCCAAGGAAGATGGATCAATGTGTTAATTTTTATTTCTTTATTTCTGTAATTTTCCTTTTGTTGTAAATTTTTGGTTTTTTTTAATGTTATGTAATTTCTTTTGTGAACCTGCAGGTGTCTTTTTCTCTTTCCTTTATTTTCAATTCATAAATTTCAATTTAGGCTAGTGTGTTTTATTCCTACAAGTGGGATTTCATTTATGCAAGTGTGTTTCAAGTTCTGCAAGTATGCATTAAATTTCTGCATGTGTGCTTTCAATTTATGAAAGTTTGGATTGTGTTTAAGGGAGATGCTTTCCAAGCTCTTCTTCTCTTAATGCATGACCTTCGGTCATCAACCCGGATTGACATTATTAATGGTGAGGATTGACGACCCGGTCACAAGGCACATATCGGGAAGAGGATGGAAGTAAGGTTTATATTCACCATGAGCCGTATCTACCGTGAGAGGTGTCCCCCAATCTATGTTGAAGAGAACCCCATTGTGTCAATCCTTGTTATAGAGAATTCCTCCTTTCAGCAATTCAAAATCTTCTTTTTACTCCTAGACTATCAAAGCATCCTCCAATTTGAAAATATTCTTTTTGGAAATATCATTAACACCAAATACTTTGTTTGTTTAGAATTTTCATGATTGATGTAACTATGTATTTTCTAGTTTCTTTTAAACCTATATAAATACTAAATTAATAATATGGATGGTTTTAAAATACCTCTCACATTTTTCAAAATAATGGAACATATTTTATCAAAATTAATGGTTATTTTAATTTTATTTTATTATATCCATAATTTTAATGGTTGATTATTTTTATGTCAAAATTGTATTAAAGTTAGACTCTATATCAATCACACAAACATTTATGAACAAAATATTATTATTTTATTTTCATGTATGTTTCAAAATAGAGAATGAAGGATCCTACAAAACACAAAAATTACAACTTGTTGGACATCAACGTGCAAAAATCATCATCCATCTTGGTGATAGATGACCAACCCACCGGTAATTACTACATGGTGGACAGTCCACATTTTCTAAAGAGTCACAACCGTAGGTGTGGAATTCCTCCACTATGACAATCAACAACCCCAATTAGAAAGGCATTACAAGTTAGACGAGATGAATATGATTTGTATTTCTTCATGGTCCATTCCTAATGAAACATATCTAAAGCTAACTGACAAATTACATGCATTACCCTCCACATGTTGAATCTTTTATTATTAATTTACATATTGGCCTCTTCACCATTGTATTTCTTGACATACATTCATGATATTATTTTTATTAATTGGATACATATTACTCAATACTTATATGATCATATATTCCTTGAAAGACTCTCCCCTTATTTTATCCTCTATATGAAACATATTTTAAAAGGACCCCGATAAATGCAATAATATCTTCCAAATTTATGACCTCTCAAAAATAAAAAATAAATTAAATACTCTTTCTTAAATTAGAGGAACTCAATTAACAATTATTGTTCATGTATCGCATGTCCTCCCAAAATTACTTGAGTGTAAAACTAAAAATGCGGGCTACAAAATCCGACAAGAACCTAGCATTACAGATGGTTTCAAATCTAGAACATATTACTTTTTTAATTTTTAATTTTACCCCATTTTACCAAATGGTGCACTCATGTGAATAATCCAAGTAAGATCGATACAATATACTAGAAAACAAATAACATATTTTATTTAGGTTGGAATAATCTAGCTTGTGGAATAGGTTTTAGACATAGAGGGTTTCAATTCTCATCTTTTTATATCCACCTTTCAATTCATGTCTATGCCTTATCAATTAAAGTAATATCCATTGAATTAAACACCTTGATATCATAAAAAAGTAATAGAAAATCTCAATTAGTGGATAAAATCTTCTTGTCGCTCCTATATTTGTTTATTAAAGGGGCTCAAATATCAATGATTGTCCCTACATTGTCTATTTTCCTATAATTAATCAGTGTTAAACATAAACTAGGTCCTATAATGTATTTTGAGAAGAGAGGAGTGTGGTTAGGTTTGAAAATTGGAACCTAATGAATTGACACCACGTTTCATTTCAAAGTTTCCATTCATGCATTCATATTATCTAACAAAGTAAATATCATACCAAAAAAATACTTGACACCATATAAAACTTAAAAATAAAAATACATATATATCGGTTGACAAAAATGGGTGTGGTTGTAGGATAGAAAAGTTTTGCGTGAGGTTCTGCAGCATTTTCCCGCCCCTCTACTACTCTTCCCTCAAACCACTTCTTTATCACCCATCTTCACTATCCATTGTTTCCACCCCTCTAGTCTCACTTCTTCAATGCATTTCCTTTGGTGTTTCCATCCGACATTTCATGTTCAATTTCTAGTTTACTTTCCTTACCATGAAGATTATGACACACCATTGAATCACCAAATCCCCAATTTTTACTCTATCAATGTATTTACCTTTATGAATGTATTAAATTTTCCAAAAACTTAAATGGAAGTTATTATGTATTCAAAGAGTATTCAGGACTTATTTTCCTAATCATTTTTTATGTTTTACTCGGCGTTAAAAAAACAATTCTTTCACCACATCCTAAGGTATATGGATTTGAAGAACATGGGTAAATTATAACAATGGGTAGAACATAAATATGCCTAGAATTTTTACATTTTCTTGAAAAAATAATTAGTATTATGTATATATCACTTGTTTTAAGGATTCCAATAATCTCTTGTGTCACCTCAAAAATATGTTTTTGTTTTACTGTAATTGTATTTAGTTTTTATATTATTCATGTGGGAAGTATAGCTTAATTCCTTATGAAGATTATGTAGTTGTGTTCTTTTGTGAAATTCATTATAAGAAAATAAGATATGCAATGTTATGTTTACAACAAGGTATTTTAAAATATTTATATTTATTTTTTTATGATTGGTAAAAGGTGGGTTTATCCAGAGGTCCCTACCCTATTAGAACCGAATATATATAATCTAGACATAACCATTAACAATTCAAGGAAGAAAAATAAACCAATAATAAAAATAGTTGGTGTAAAAAAAAGCCCAAAACCTACAATAAAATAGTCTAGGTGCGGCCCAAAATTAGATTAAAACTAAAGAAAAACATGGACTAGAACAAATAGCCTTACATAAACTAAGAGGGGGAAAATGTTTTCCTCAATTGAGATTGTTTCCTGTTATGCACCATTTTTCAATCCTCCGACACTTCTTGAATAGGAAGAAAGACTTCAAGTGCTTCAATCGGTTATGTGTACTAATGTTTATTGGAACATTTTTCTTTTCCACTTCAATTACATTTGGTTTGTTCATCTATGTCTCAACAATTACGTTGTGCTTGCTTCCTTCCACTGAGATTTATCTAAGTGTAGTTTCAAGAACCAAGTCAACCAGGTCCTCCACAATCAGCATTTGAAACCACACCTTGCTTTGGGTCAAGAGAAAAATTGTGTGGAAGAGAATCTTTCCACCAAGTGGCTTGCTCATTCTTATGCTTTTCCAGATCTCACACTTGGCTGTGATATGGCCCAAAGTGAAGCATCTTTTGCATCTCGAAATTCATTCCTTCATAGTCTAGTGGCTGGTTCTAAGTTCTATTTTGGGATTTTCACTCAATGTTAGCAGGAGCTTCTTTGACATATCAAGATCAACCGAGAATTCTGCATAAGTTGTATGGGTAAATTCAGAGGTGTATGAGTCAATATTTAAAATATTTCCTAGAGTGTTTCCAATAGAAATAAGACAAGAATGGTCCCAAAATTACAACGGTAAGTATGGAAATCTAATCCAAACTAGTTTGTTTGAGAATGAATTAGTGATTGGATTAAAGGAGACAAACCATGGTTTTGTGACAAAATAATGGCATTGGAAAGCCAAAATAATTTCATCTATAGTCTCCTTCTCTACTAAAGAAGTAAATACAATAATGAAGGTTACCTATTCACAAGGGTAGATATCAAAGATGCCTTTAAGAAGAGCATGACAATGTTTTGAGATCCATTCATGCAAGACTCGAAGTCTTGGTGAAAATTCATTGAATCTACAGATGAGGGAATGCTCCTGGAAACATTTTTTAGCTTCAAACACATCCTCCCCTAAATTTATGCAAGTTATCTAAATGGATGGTACCATAGGTTTAAAGGAGTTGTTATCCCCCTATAAAGCACCTCACTAAAGGATGTAATGTGGTTGCCTAACCCTGATCTTTTACTTTTTGAGCTAGGAATGAACAAGGTTTATTCCTTCTTCTCAAAAAATAGAGTGTGAGGTAGGGAAGAGAGATCCCAAACTGCCAATGTAATTCCCACTCTTAGACTTTGATTGTAATATGATTTTAATTGTGGTTTATTAGAGACATGGAACTTATTGTTATATTTTATTTAGCATATTAATAAGATACGAGGGACATCATGATTACTATTGTGTTCTACTTTGTTACATTGGACTATATGGATGTATTGTGGATCTGGTTGGACATTTAAGGATATAATGATAATCTAGAATGATCACTTGTTATATACTACCATTGGATTGTTGACGTATTGAGTATATTAAGAGTATTAGACTAACCATGCGTTCTCATTAATTTGTGAATTTCTAACAATATGATGGTATTAGGGATTGGTAATATGTTGTTGAGTGTATCTAGTAGTTAGGAGTCATAGTAGATATAGGAATTTCATGACTTTGTAGAATGTGAAATTGGATTATTGATGATTGTAAATTATTTACTAGAGTAGAATTGAAGTGTTAAGTGAATTACAAATAATTGATAAAAATTCATAAATTTGATGATAATGATTTAGCCACGTTATACGATGATGTTAATTGATGATATATGTGTGTGTTGTATTTCTTGATGTATGTTGAGGATTGTATGATGGATGTTTTATATGCATTGATTTCCATGACATATTGATATGGCCTTAAGGCTAGAAAGGTATTATTGTTTATGATTGCAAGAAAACTATACCATTATATACCAAAAGGGGATAGGGGACCAACCACATAAGAATGTTGGGTGTTTTAAAACATGGCCAAATTTGACAACTTTTGTCTAATGTATATGTTATGTAATTGTGTGATTTGTTAGGAGGTTTCCCATGGGGAATGACCTCACATGTGTGGCCATGTGGTTTAGTGTTCCTTTATTTTAATTTTGTGTGTTTTATTTTATGGTGCATGCATTTAATTATTGGGAAAATTTAGTAACTTTATTAGCACTTGTTAATGTGTCATAATTTGCTAATTGAACTTAAATTTTAAACTAGAAGGAACAAGTGACATGTGGGTAATAAATAGATTAGACAACCCTTGATTGTGCTTGATGTAGAATGAATTAATTTCATTTAGGTGGTGTGTACTCTTCTTCCCTTCCCAATCTCGAATTTTTCCTTGTAGGCTACTTTTTGAGACTTCTTTGACAAGTTAACCTTGTCCTTTACATCTCAAACTCTTCTACCAACCATAATTATGAAGTATGGGGATTATTTCAACCATTTTAATGAATTTTTTTGATTGTAAAAGAGAAAATAATTATGTTTTTCTACTTACCACAAGTAATTTTCCTTGAAAGGCATGGAGTGCATGTGCATGAAATCTAACATGTTCATTTATGCATTGGGTTTGGTGTGTTGACTTGTGAGTTGGAGAACGATGAAGTCACATCCTAAATGGAGCCACCTCATCATTCTCACCTCCCTTTTGTAATTATTGAATGAGTTTGAAGGATTTTGGTTATTTTTCTTAGTTTCTTCTCTTGCACTTTTTCAATTGGTTCGATGTGCATGTTTGGAGCCTCTTTGGAGTTGCGTTTTGGATTTTTCTTTGTTTGATGGTGTTGAAAGTTTGTTTGAAGGTATTAATTTATGAAAATAGATGTGACAGTTGTTATTGTATGAGTGTTTGCATGAGTGTTGTGAATGTGATATATTGGGGTTGGGTAGCTTTCCTTACGAAGGGTGTGGGTGATTTAAGTATGGGACCATTGGGGAGGGAAAAGGGATTTTTGAGGCATGAATTTTGGAGGGAGGGTGAATAGGATTTCCAGCTATGGGGAGAGAAAAGGGTAATATTACTACACCTTGTGTGTTGAAATGGGGAGAGAAAAGGGTATACATACAAAGTGCTTTGTAATGTGCACGTGGATGCTATATGGTGGAACTCCTATATCACTTAGGAGGAAAAAGGAGGTGGTTCCCATATTCCTTACTCCTTTTGGCTTGTTGTCAAGCCTATGTGTTTTGTAAAGTTTAAAAACCTTGCTTTATGTGTTTAGTTGAATGTGTTGTTATTGTGGAAGCCATTTTGTAAAGGTTGTCAAAGTTGCATTATACTCCCCATTGTTCTTTGGTTGGGGCTTGGGGGCCAATAAGGAGGATGGATTCTTTTCTTATTGGATTATAGGTTGGGTGAAGAGCATCGCCTATACCCCTTTCTTTGTATTGTGATTCAAGATTTGAAGAGTTGAAGAGGTGCAAAATTGAAGCTATGAAGTTTGGGAAAAGACATTGAAATGAAGACTTGTGTTTGAAATTTTGGAAGAATCTCTATGTTTTAATTTGACCATATTGTTTCCACTTAGAGTGGAAGTTTGTAAATCTTATATTATTGAAGAGGGCCTTGTATACTTCATTTATTCAAATTTGTAATGTTATATTGAAAGGACAAAGCTTAAGTTGTATAGTTTATTGCAAATGGAACCTTCACAAATTTTGATTTTATTCAAAGTTGCAATATGTATTGTTTGGAAAAGAAATATGATGTTTTAAATAAAGTAATGTTGATTTTGTTGTTGTATTGTTGGTAAGCCTAAAATTGAAAAGGAGTTTTATTTAAGTGTTTGATATCTTATTTTCTCCGAGTTGTATATATGTAAAGGAATTATTTGAGTTAATCTATAATGAATTTTTAGAAGGGAAATGGTTCCATCTATCCTACATACATGAATAGATATAAATTTATCACATCTACATATACTTTATATTTGTTACATATCGAAGTTTGGATTGGTAAATTGTTTAAAGTAGCACAAGGTACCAACAAATAATATATGTATAAAATTTTAAATATGTATATTTTTATAAACTCCTATTTATAAATTTACATGCTTGCACCAATTATAATTATATACAATTAAGGAAATATTTAAATAACAAATATATGTATTCTTAAAATATAATATTTATGTATTAATAATAGATATTATTATATTATAAATAAATACTATTAATAATTTGATATACATATTTTAATTAAAATTATTACTATATATATATATATATATATATATATATATAATCATACTAATATTAAAGGACTATATTACATAGGTTGCATTGTTTTAAAAAGTAATGTACATATTAAAAAAATAAATTGGTGTTTTAATTTTGGTTGGGCAAAGCGGCCATCTTGGTTTTGTTTTAATTAAAGAGGGAATGGGGGTGTCGCACCCACCCAAACCCCTATATTTATATATATGGGGTGGGGTGGGTTTGGCACCCCCATTAATATCTAACCATACGGTGAAATGTTGGCCACGACCACTAATCTAAAACCTATGTTGTTTATTATGCATACGACCAAACTTATGTGTGTGTGTGGGTGTGGGTGTGTGTGTGTGTGTGTGTGTGTGTGTGTGTGTGTGTGTGTGTGTGTGTGTGTGTGTGTGTGTGTGTATTTATATTTTTTATATATACCCTTAAATATTCTATATCTAATGTATATATACATAGATATACAATAAAATATAAAAGAAAGATGAATCAAAATGGGGCAAAATGCCCATATCAAAATAGGGCAGATTATAAAAATAAATAAAATATAAAGATTATACAATAAAAAATTAATACGAGAAAACCCTAGAAGAGGAATGGAGATAAACTCTCCAAACATGGGTATCCATCCAAGAACTTTTAGAAACCTTCCATGGCTTTCTCTCCTTCTCCTTCTCTAAAACTGTAACACAAAATGGAACAAATGAATGAGTTTAGGGTAAAAGAAAGAAATAAAAGAAACTCATAAGGAAAATTAGGGCAACCTAGATCCAATGGCCCAAATAGATCAAATCTAATGGTTGAAAATAAACCCCCGCATCACTTAAGTGGGTGGAATTTTAATGGGAATGGAAATTATAAAAAAAGGGCATCGGTAATTGGTTGAATGGGGCCACTTGGTGGCTAGGTCTAGTTGTTGAACTTTTGTGGTAGGAATTGAATTAAACTTTGTGCATGGTAATTAAATATTGAGCTAAAAGAGGTTTTAAAATAAATATTGATATGTTTATAGTTTATAAACGAATGGGATATGTCTATTAAATATTTGAAAAATACTCTAATTAAAAAAAAAACTTAATGGGATAATTTTAGACCATAAGTTATTTTGGGAAAATAAATTAATAATATTGCATTATTAATTTAATTCGACTTCTTCAAAATTTTCTAGAAATATTTAATCAATAAAATTAATTAAGTTGTGTATAATGTTTACACTACCAACTTTCTAAACAAACAAAAAAATCAATGTAATTTTCCCTATTAAATTAATAGGTTTTATTATGGTTTTGAGCGTAAAAATTTTGGGCATTACACTTGGTATCGAGTCATGGGTGCAACTACTAGACTCAGGAAAACATGGGAACACAACAACCAGTTAAAGAAACTTAAACCAAGGACACTAGAACCTCTAGGATGAAAATAATTTAAAAAATTAAAAATTCTTTGCGCTGTTGTACTCATCCAAGTGGGCATCTTGTTGAACTTAGTTAACCAGAAATAATATTCAATTTTATATTCTTTTGAAATTATTGAGTGATATGAACTGGGTTTCCTTTTGAACATCTTGTGTATGTGAATCCTAGCTCTTGGTTATAGACATGTGATGTGTTGACCTATAGAGACCCTCATTTTTTGGAGTGCTATTTTGTGTGGTCCAACTCTTGGGAATTAGTGCTAGAAGTTGATTGGTTGTTTAGATCTTCCTTTTTTCTTCAGTGGTTAGATGAGTTGGTTTGAATTTTTCTTGTGGACTTAACCCGTTATCGAGAGTAGACATCAAGACATGGTGTCACATTTGATCCAGTTTTGTATGTGTGTTCTTAGATTTTAGCTCAATGTATAGTACCCTACCAGTGGCCCATGAAGCATTATGAAGTGAATGTGATGTGGACATTTCATGTGTTTTATATTCGTAAACTTAAGTTATTTTATCAATGAACAACATTTTTTTTTATGATTTAATCAAGAAGTTCTGATGCTCTTCTTGTTATATATATTTTTGTTATTATATTTATCTTATTGCAAGATTCTTAAGGATTGCAATATGGCCACTTAGCCATTTTATTTGATTTCCAAGATTTCATGAAATTTTCCTTTGATTCGTGACTCGGAGCACATTTTTCTCGATGGCCACTTGGCTAAATGTTGTCAAGATTGTGACATGATCCTTTCTTGTCTACTCTTGATGAGCTGGCTATATACTATTTGTATTGTGATATCTCTTCATATGGGTGTACACCTTGAATGTGTTGATTGTCTTCATTGGTGGTTCAAGTCATGCCCAGTTTTGGAGTTTTGGGGTTTGGTCTGTCTAGGATCTTGGAGTGCCTCCTTCGATACCCAGCCTTTGTAGGGAGAGAATTCTCCATGTCGTGTGGTATAGTTGGTAGTTTTGATGCTAGTTGGGTATATTAAGCACCGGTAAGATATTTGTTCATTTTCAGAATAGGTGTGATATTCTCTATGGAGTTATTGATTTTGTTAGGGATAGACTAACTTTAGGATAATTATAAGTTTCTAGAGATAGTGTATTGTTGGGATGTGATGTTCAACCGATAGGAATACAGAGTTCTAATGTGGTTCCTTGTTTCATTTTAGAATCTATCGATAGTTAAACTATATGTACGTTGGGTAAATATGTTTATACTTAGGCCACTTCAAGAATTGTGCTTGAATAAGTTTTTTTGTTTTTCTCTCAATGACTCATAGATAAACCTACCCTTGTCTTGATGTCTTAAAATTGTTTAAGTATACCACACTAAAATCTATTAGTATTGAGTTATGTTGAGATAGATATGGATGCCTTGGGGTCCTTGTGTGTACTTTGTTCTTAGAGATTTTGGTTTCATAAGTCGTAATTTTCTGATCCTAGCTATGTTTATGTCATGCTCTTCATCCAAGCTATAACTCTTGGGCATAGAGACCATGTTTGAGTAAGTCATTTAAATGTCCTATTTTTATTTGTTTCCTCTTGATGAAGAAGTGTTTTGTCCTTGGGGTAATCTCTCACTTTTCAACTTGATTTTGGGTTGATGGTACCTTGTAGAAGTATAAGTTTTTTTTGGAAACTCTCTCTCTCTCTCTCTCTCTTTCTCTCTCTCTGATATAGTGAACCTATTTGAGTATTAACCTTAAACATTGTTTTTTCCGATACTAATATAAAATTTTGAATTCGTAAAATAAAAAATTTATCTCTAGTGTGTGCCTTCATTGTAATTCCTATTGATATTTGTGGAGGCATGCATATTTTCGGATAACTCTTGTAAACTTAGTGTGTACCATTTTGGTTAATGATCTCTTTTTCTATAAAATTAATAATGTGATATGCTTGGCCCTTCCTACTCTTTAAAATTAAATGGGTAATCTGTTAAACCTAAAAATATTGGAACTCTAATTGAGGGGCTTGGAATTTTGAAACTTAATAAGTAAAATACAACATTACGAGGATGGTTCCTTACTCTAGCTTTATAGCTAAATGTAAGAAATAAAACTATGTGAAAAATAACAAAGAATCCTCTTATACCTTCCATAGAAGTAAAATAAATGGTTTTATCACCTAATTAGAGTGGTGAGGTATCATGTCAAGTGGTAATGATCCTTAATGACGTAAGATTTGGGTTATTGTAATAATAGGAATGCAATAATTAAGAAAAATTACGAGAAATATGCTTAGCATATGTAACTATAACATTTGTCTTATGATTTGGATTAAGTAACGAATAATTTTATGAGATTGAATACGAGTAGAATTTATAAATAGGAAACCTTGATTATATAAAATACTAGTACGTGCCCTAATATTTATAAAGTACACAATCTGAATGTTTGAACTAATTAGAATGTTACCTTGAGCTACTATAAGAATATCTAATCTCATTTACAACCTATGCTTTTGGGATTGTGATATGGTTGAGTACGTTCCATACCCCTTGCTATATCAATAAATAAACATATGTAGAATAATTATAACACAAGTATATACTAGGTCATTTTCGAATTGTAGTAGAAAGTTTTAGAAGTATACATAAGGATTTTATCCCGTTGTTGGCATCAATTAATAGATGTGCTCATATCCTTTGGATCCTACGTCCCATCATGCCAAGGGTGGCAACTATTAAATCCTTTAGGTCTGTCCACCTACCATGATTAATGAAACACCTTGTTGATAGCGATGTGTTCTATTTGCACAGTACTCCCTTGAACATAAATGTGTGTGATTTCTCCTTGTTGGAACCTTTCAGGTCATTCTACCCTTCTTTCCTCTTAGCTCAATGCATGCACAATTTTTGGTCTTTTAGAAGTGAGTATATATCTCTAGTTTTAAGAAAGGCATCCTCCTTGTGTGTGGAATAGGTCATTGGTAACTGGGCTTAGTGGAAAGCTTAGGAAAGTTATGTGAAGGATATGAATGAATTTTGGAATTTCTCCTTCCTTTTTAGAAAACATGATGTTTTCTCCTTATTATTTGGGAAGATAATGGTGCAAGTTTGTCTCCATAAGTTTCTATAAGAATGCCTTCTGTGTAGCTCTTGTAAATTTTTGTTGGACCTCTCTTGTTGCCTAGTTCTCCTAGCTCACTTGAGTGTTCCTTTAGATTGTAATTATTTGCTTGAGAACATTTTAAGATTCTTTTGAGCTAGGGTAGGACTTGAAATAAATAAATTATGTTTTGTTATATAAAGTGATTAGTATCTCTTGTGTTGATATGTTAGTTTGGGCAAGGATTACTTATCATAAAAGTGGAAATGTTGTCTAAGTGTTTAGGGTTTCTAAATAGGTATTAGTGTTTGTGTGTTCATTTTTGAGTACAAATTTAAGTTATAGAAACCTTATGGCCAAGATTACGCTTAGTATTACCATGAAAATCTAATTGAATCCTTTCGAGTTATAAAAGTGCTTCCAATGAATAGTCTACATCCTTGTAAATGCTTTTGCTAATTTAGGAATTTTTGTTGTTGTTAAACCTTTCTTGTGTGGTCTTAAATTTGCTAAACCTATGAGTAGTGTGTTCCTTGTGTAAAATTGTGGGTCATGATTGGGAGTTGTTAAAACTTGTCTAAATAATTAACGTTGAAATATAATTCAACCTAAATCGATATTTTAACTTCGCTTTCCTCATGTGTTTCACCTATATGTGACTACTTAGACCTCGCATGTGCATAACCCTTCCTATTACTCATTGAAATTGGTTTATATTCTTTAGGATTCCATTGGAAAATCCCTGTTTAAATGCTGAATTTTGTAACTTGGTTAACCTCGTGGAGTTTACTTTGTAAAATTAAAAGTTTGTAACCTTGTTGGAGGAGGAGGTTTAGAATATTTTCCTAATAACCTCTCTTCTCTTTTGAATAAGCATTGGACCAAACTTGGGTTCTAGGAACCCACTTTTACTAAAAATAAAGAAATTACGTGAAAGGTGTGATTTCTATTCATATGCTTTGGTTTCCTACCTCTTTTGTGACTTGCAAGAGGAATTCAAATCTAACAGAGCAGGATGTAATGCCAATTCCTCTTCAATATTGATTGTAGTATGATTTTAATTTTAGTTGATTAGAGACATGGAGCTTATTGTCATATATTTTAGCTAGCATATTAATAAGATATAAGGGACATCATGATTACTATTATGTTCGATTGTTACTTTCCACTTTGTATGTATGTATTATGGATCTGGTTGGCCATTTATATATATGATGATAATCTAGAATGGTCACTTGTTATATACTAAGATTTGATTTTTGACATATTGAGTATATCCAAAGTATTGGAATAACCACGCAGTCTCATTGATTTTATGAATTGCTAACAATATGATGGTATTAGGGATTGGTAATATGTTGTTGAGTGTATCTAGTAGTTAGGAGTCACAATAGATATAGGGAATTTCATGACTTTGTAGAATGTGAAATTGGATTATTGATGATTGTAAATTATTTACTAAAGTAGATTGAATTTTTAAGTGAATTGCAAATAATTGATAAAAAATAATAGATTTGATGATAATGATTTAGCCACGTTATACATTCATGTTAATTGACATATTTATGTGTGTGTTGTGTTGGTATCCAAATTGATTCTCCATTGGAAACCGAGAAGCATCAAATATTTATCAAGACACCGAGAGACAGACGAGATCTTATTATGAGTCATTTTGTAGCCAAAAAGAGGATTTTTCTCGACTCTTTTCACTGTGCATCGAGAGAAATAGATAGTACCTTCATTAAGGATTTGATCTATCCTCACTTCTTTAGGTCATTCTTTTGACTAGGGTGAGATGACCCATTTTGTAACCTCTGTCGGTGAAGGAGAATGAAGATATCCTTCTTCTTTGCACAAATATGAAAGAGGACCCCGAGAAAATATGATCAATGCACTGAATTTAACTCTCTCGAGTTGTCACTTCTAAAGAATGGTGATATTTCCTAGATAGGGCTAAGGTTACTAAAGAAATTATGGAATCCTAATTACTTCGCATATTTTAGTAGTATAATTTATACATATGTGGACACATAGGAAAACAGGGTAGTTCGGGATGGATTCATTGTTTTTGAGTAATTTTGGTAAGAGATTAAGCAGGATTAAATTGATTATACCATATCTTTGAGAGACTTCACAACAGTTGGAAATCTAAATAGCAGAAAGCTTGGGAATAGCTAAAATATTCCTTCAACCGAGAAGGTGTACATCAATGGAGGCCCCAGATTTTTACGGTTTAATACAATCTCCAAGAATTTAACATGAATTGTCGAGCTAAAGACTCAATAAAACATCAAATACCCCTAGTTCCTCATGCCTAAGATACACTCGAAGGCTTACAAAAATATTTATCAACAAATGATAGTGAAGTGATTTTAAATTGTTTATCTCATTGTAGGATGAAGGCTCTTCTTGAAATGAAATTACAAATGCCACTAAACTGTCATAGGGATGAAATCCTATGTGATTCGGAAGGACTTTAACACAAGATTACAATAGGAATAAGAAAAACTACTTACAGACAATATGAAATAAATTAGACACATATTGCTCTAAGATTGACACATATTAACTCGAAATTGATTAGATTCATCAGTAGGGGAAAGTTTCTTTGAATAGTCTCAGAGCTTGTCAATGGTTATACACTCGTAACCAGCTTGACATGATTGAAATCTAAAACACAGGAAATTAACAAGTTTCTCGAATTAGTCTCTCAGGAAGATGGGCTCTCTCAAATTTTCTATTTAGAACTCAAACCGTGACCTTTTACAAGAGTATTTTCATTACATTTATACATTTTACTTACTCACTCATCCTAAATTTCCCCCAAATAGAAGAATATTTGAGGTACCTTAGCTTGTTACCAATTTGTCTTAGAAAGTGATGTTTTACAAATTTGCAACAAAAAGTTTCTAGTTGGAAAAATCATGAATCGATCACATTTCCCGGACTCGACTAATGTTTAGGATCTCATGCCACAAATTGTCGATCCTTCTAATCATTCTCTTTATTCTATCTTGTGAGAAATCCCCATTTTAATCATTTTCCATAGGCTCTGACAACTAGATTTGACAGGAATCCTTTTCACCCTCGAGGCAACACCTTTTCATCGTTTTCACCGCAACCTCCATTATTTCATCCTTTTCCCTCTCTTTCCTCTACAACTCTATCCCGCATCTAGCTTCTATGGTGATTCACATTTTTACAAGTGCCCGAGTAATTCTAACTTCAAAATATCAACCTTAACAATCCTTTGACTCACAACTTAAGTTCTAAATCCATTCAATGGTACTTCTGAGGAAAAACGACACGAAATTTCATCAAAAATGATAAAAATAGTGCGTATTCACATCTCAAGGAGTCTTGGAGCAAAAATGGTGGAAAAACCGATGTAATGCAATGAAACCGTTGATTCTTCCCCTTCTCAAAGTTAGATTATATCCATCCACATGTTTTCTTGGTGTAATTACAAAGGTGAGGTACACAGAGGAAAGTTTCCAAATAAGCGCGGGCCTTCCACATGCCCCTGGGCCTAATAAAAACACCTTTTTCCCTTTTAAAAAATATTAGTAAAAAGGGACCCTTCGAAAGCCTCCACGTGTCTCCTTGGTGCACATTGGTATCATCAAAAAAATTTAAGACCACAAACAAGCATGGGCACGCCATGTGTCTTAGTACGAAAAAAGTTGTTGAAAAAGTTGAAGGATCAGCAGAAGGCACCGTGTGTCTAGGAGTCGAGACAGTTTTCTTGGCCGTTGAAAATTCCAAGCAAGGGAAAGGTGAGCAGAAGCCTCCATGTGTCCATGGTGTGTCCATAGGTCCAACAAAGTTACTCCAAAGGTAAAACCAAGAGGCAAATTTTCAAATGAGTATGGCCCTCCACGCGGAAAAAAATTGAGTTAAAGTAGGCCTTATATTTTCAAAGTTCCCTTCCGAACCGCATCCAACCAAAAAGGGCCACGTTTCCATAAATTCTAAGATATAAATTTAATGGGGAAAACACACCCGTCAAACCGTAAAATGTAGAAAAATAACCATTTACACCCAGAAATGAATCTTTCTTTAAGGAAAAAGAATTTTGAAATGATATAAGGCCCAAATGTGATCCGCCGAGTTGCATCCAATCAAAAAGGAAAACTTTTCAACATGTATTGGGACAAAATTGTGGGAAAACAAAACATGATTGTGGAAAAATTTGAAGGAATGGAAAACCCTAGTTTACACCCAAATTACAAATTATTCCACATGGATAGAGGAATAGAAAAAAAAATTGGACTTAAAGTTATCCTCGACCAAAGGAAGGGACTGATCATGGCAACCAAATCGATGACATAGTTTTTATGCATCAATACAGGAGATAGAAAACACGACAAATCTCGAAAACTAAATAATTTCAAGGAAAATGGGTTGAGATAAAATTGAGCACCAACATAAGCTCCGACTTAGGGATGGGCACTCCTGTGAGTTCCAAAAGAAAAAATAGCAGACCAAGAGCCAAAAATAAACCATTGGGCAATGGAGTTAAAGAACAAGCTTGCAGAGAAAAACAATAATAACCAACTCCCTCAAGGATGAACCAAGAAACCAACAAAATGGCCACCAAAGACCAAGACAAACAAAACCAAAAAAACATGAAAGCAAAAAGAAACCAAAATACTATACACTGTGTCGCACACAATGGAGTATACCTTGATTATGAGAAATCAATCAAGGAAATGTTTCAAAATTCTTTCCATTAATAGGAAATTTAAGAAATTCCCCATCTAAGTCTTTTAAGAAGAAATTATGTACACCAATTCGAATGTCAATTGAATAAGGGCCCATCCAAAATGCATAAAAACTTCCATGTTTTCCCTTATCCTTGTTCTTGTTATTCCATAATAACACAAGATCTCCCACACCGAAATCTCTTAGAGTCACCTTCTTATCAAACAACTTCTTAATTTTTTCTTTGAATTTCACATGCCTCGATGGAATGTCATTCTTTCTTCATCTAACTCAAGAATCTCATTTATGCAAGCATCATGGCACTAACCTCTTGATCTTCCAATTGTTGAAGAAATTGAAAAGAAGACAATTGTATATGTAGGGGAAGCAGAGCTTGAGTTCCATACACCAACTCAATGCGGTTTTTCTAGTAGATCATTTAATAGTGAATCAATCAGCCCAAACAACAAACTTAAAATTCTCACCCTACTTCCTTTTGTTCAACTCCAAAGTTCTTCTAATTATCTTCAACATATTTTTATTGTTCGACTCTTCTTGTTCATTTCCTTTGGGATTATAATTTGAAGCATATGGAAAATTGATCCCATATTCGTGGCACATAGCCACCAAAGGTTTAGCTCGAAAGCTCATGGCATTATCAAGAACTATTTTTCAGGTACCCCAAATTTGTATATGATATATTTTAGGATAAATTCGATGACAATTTTGTGAGTTGCTTTCGGGTGGGGATTACTTCTACCCACTTAGTGAAGTAGTCTATTTTCACAAGTATCCATTTATGACCTGCACTTGAAGGGTTAGAAATTTCCCCAATTAAATCCATTTCCCATTTCCTAAATGGGGCTTCAACTAATACACGTTGTAAAGGAAGGGAGACTGAATCTTTTAGTCTTCCTAAAAGCGTTGGCAACTTTCACATCTTCTCACCAATAGAGTTGTATCTTTGAAGAGCATTGGCCACCAAGAACCAACCCTTAATGTCTTATGGGTTGTTACTCTCCCGTAAAATGCCCCCACAAACACCTCCATAGAGATCAACAATTATCTTAGCGGCTTCATTTTTAGTAATGCATCTTAAGAGAACTCCCTCGTGGTTCTTCCTAGCTAACCCAAAATCAGCAATGACATATTTTTGGGAAGCCACTTAAGTGCTCTTTTCGATTCCCTGCTCAAATGTTCGGGGCATTGTAGATGTTTGAGATAAAAATTATTTCCTTGTACCATTCATAATTTATCATTTTTGCAAGGACATTCAGCCTTTCTTATTCAACTTCATTTACCTCAATTGTTTACAGATTGCTCTTCTCGCCATATGTTTTTCCAAGTCCAAACTTCTAACCAATTTATTTTTTTAGATATCCATATCATACTCTTGAAATTTGTTTACCCATCATCATCTCTTGCTTGAGACCTCCATTTATGATAGGATATCTTTCACCATGGTGTGGGGAACATAAGAAATGATTTTGGAACTCGGAATATATGGCCTAAAGACCTTTGTTACTTTTACCAGAGAAAATGAATGCTTCTCCATGATAGTATATTTTAGCTCAGCTCCTTGTAATGCTCACCGAGAAGGGAAATTGGTCTTTCAGCTCCCTCACCATCCTTCTAAAACAACACAAATGTAATAGTATTATCGAAGAAAAATAAAACATTTGGAAATCCTTCTTATAACTGAGCTACTAAAACATGGGAATTTTTTAATGATTATTTAATTCCAACAAAATCTTGAATAGTTGATTCTTCCCATTTGATACTTTGACCTTTATTTAGCATACTAGTGATTAGGATAGTTAGTTTAGCAAAGTTGGAGATAAATCTCCTAATAAAATTAATCGCCCAAAAAAGCATTGAATTACCTTCTTGGTTCTTGGAATGGGGACTTTTTGATGGTCTCTACCCTTTGAGGATCAATCATGACACCTTCCTTTGACACAAAGGTGTCCAAGTGACTTTGCTTTCTAAACTCCTAAATGGTACTTCTTGGGATTTAGTGAAATACCATACTCCATGCATCTTAACAACATTTTTTCTAAGTGTTGCGGTGGTCACTCCTTTTTCTCGGAGAAAACAATCACATCATCTTGATATACAACAATGAAATCATTATTATAGTCGAGAAAGCTACATCCATTTCTCTGTGGAAATTGGCTCTAGCCTTCATTAGACCAAAAGGCATTTCGACATATACATATGTTCCCCAAGGAGTGGTAATGTGAGTCTTCATTCACTCGATTCCTTCACAACTACCTAGTTATATCCATAAAAACCATCCAAGGTGGATAACAATTATGAACCAATGACCAATTATAACATATTGTCCATATTTGGCAGAGGGTAGTTATCCTTCATTGATGCTCTATTCAAGTTTCTAAAGTCCACACATAGCCTTATATCTCCATTCTTCTTTCTAACTTGTACCAAGTTTGCAACCCATGATGAGTACCTTGTGAGCTGTATGATTCCTCCATCCATCAAGTTTTTCAATTCTTCTTGCATCTTCAAGGAAAGGAGTGGATTGATTGGCCTCTATTTTTTCCTAAACGGATTGGTAGAAGCTTCTAAGGGAATTTCGTACTCAAAAATATACTCTTTGTAGGATTTCAGTTCAGAATACAACCATGCTAAGCAGATCCTAGTATTTCTTCAATGATTCGACATACAGCGGATTTTCTTCGTTTTCGGATTGCTACCTAACCAGATCATACGTGGTTTATCCTTCGTTCCCATGTCGTTCTCTTCAACATTGCTTGAGGCCAACATGGGTCTCTTGGCAATGTAATCAGCATTATCAAATTTTGATTCAAGTGTCAGCAAACCTCTGGGGATAGTATTAGTCTTCAACTAAATGATGTCTTTGCCAAATAGAGTCTCCTTTCCATCAGCCACACAAACCATTAGTTCCTAATCTATACATTGATCAAGTAAATTATCCTTGGTTCTGTAAAAACCTTTACACCTCGACGTCATCTTTGAATACTTTCTAGTGCTTAACATTGTCAAGAATAGATGTCCTAGTAAATACTTCAATATTATAATCAAAATAGGGGATGAAGTATAATTTTCAAAACGGACACCAATACGGACAATTTATCTACTAGAGTATTGTACTTCCTATCATGATTGTACTATGTTGAAGGAGTCAAACATCTCAATGAAATCCAAAACTCCAAGCTTATGTTGCTTCATTCTTTGATTTTTGTTGCATACGAGTTTTCTAACCTATTTGACAATTAACTATGAATCTCCTTTAACAATGATGTTTCTAATACCATATTTCCAAGCAATTCTTCGACCCAATAATAGTGCTTCATATTTATCAATATTGTTAGTGCACTCCAAGTTGAGTGTAAAAGATAAAATAAACTCTTCCGGCACGGAGATATCAGAAAAATACTAGCACCATTTCCAAATTTAGAGCAAGCCCCATCAAACAACAGATTCCAAGGAGAAACTACTTGATTAAAAGACTTGCATTGATTAATTTTGCACTCTTTACCATTAGGAAATCCAAAATCTATCTACATCGGTGTTAGTATATAACACTTCATCACAAGCATTATTGGGATCTTCAATGAGATTTAGCATCTTCTTTTCACCATAAAACTTTACAAGGCTTCCCTCAATAGGTATAGTGGTAAAAGACATGTCCATTTATACACTACCACCCACACTTTGGTATCCCACTTTCTTGATAACAACATTCCCCATTTGGTAGGGCAATCAGAATAACAACATCTAATTTTAAGTTCTTTCTTGGATAAGTTCTAAGTTGCACTATCATACCCTGACACATCCAACCACCGGCACCTCTTTGGAATCCATGGTGGTGCACTTCTCATAAGAGGTTCTCACTTTTATATCTAATTCATTCATGACCTCAAGAGGCATAACATTGCATAAATGCCCGTAATCAAACATACAATTGTGTAATATCATGTCCTTAATAATCGAGTGGTGAAAAATGGATCTACATCCATTGGGACTCAACTAAGGATGTTCCCAAATATAATTTAGGTGGCTCATCTAGTTCTTCTAGTACTTGAGGTTTTTTCAACTCGAAATGGTAGGAGTCTCAACATTGTTTACATTTCGCCTTGGGTAATATTTTCTTCTTTTAATCCCAAATACTCAAAGGCCCTTTTCTTGTGCTCAGTATCCTAAGTTCAAAAATTGGAATAGAAATCTTGATCCGATCAAGACTTGGGCAATGTCATAAGGAATGTATTTGGGAAAAGCAGCATTTGGAGGAAGACTAATAAACATCTCGACAAAAAGGATTTTTCATGGTCTAAGCATGGGCAAGGATACTAGTTATGCTTGGGGAAAGAAGGATTTTTCCAGATGTATCTTTCTTAGGAGTTTCTTTTGAGATATTGGTGAGAACTGAAGTTTTTGGTTTAACTTGAGGACCTACCCCTTTGAAAACTTTACTCCTAGTGTTATATTCCTTTTCATGGCCAACAACAACATTCATTAACAAATTCCTATCCTCCTCAGAAGGGATTCCTCCATCATACCTTTTAATCATTATTGCCCTTAAGTATTCAAAATCATTACTAGGAAATTCAAAATATTGTACCATATCTATTTCAAAAGTATGAGAGGGAGGAAGGGGTGATACGGTGGATGCAATCCCAAAACTCAAGTAGTAGTTCTTGCACCGATTAATTGATCGAAGTTTTTCCTTGTTGTGAGATTATAGATCACCCCACCATGCACACACCATCATTAGTGTCATCATCAACTTCCTCAACTTCTTTGTGTTCATCACATGGAGCATGTGGCAAGAAACATCTATCATACCACTCAATTTAATTTCCCTCTTCCATAGAAGTAACTCTAGTATTCAAAGGATCAAGAAAAATTGTACTCTCACGGGCTCAGGGTTGTCTATTTCCTGATCCCACGAGTCCTTTTCCTCTGTCATCAAATCTCTGATCACCTCTGGGATGATTGGAAAATATTTCTTGACCTTGTGGCCTATGCTGACCTTGGGAACCTTTTCCAATCCCCTTCTCTGCTCTAGCTAGTTTATAGGATATTTCCTTAACAGCTTTGGCCAAAGTTTTCACAACCTCCTCTAGATCCACAAATTTACTTGACTGAGGCTTCTCTGGATTGATCAGCTTAATACCTTCCCTCTTAGGAGGCTTACCAACTTCTTTAATATTGTTTTCAATATGCAAAGCCATGGTGAAGGCTTGCCTCAATGTTGTTGGGTTCTTGTCTCTTAAATAATAGGAAACTTTCTTATCAAAAGCATCATAGTATTTTATTAAACAAGAAACATCACTTGGCCTTAGGATCATGGGTAGCCTATTTAGGGTTTTATTGAACCTTTTAGTGAAGTCATGAATAGACTCATTAGGATTCCTTTTTATATTTTAAAATTATAATAAAATAAACCTAGGGTCTTTTTATCTCCATACAATAATCTAAAAGCATTCTTCATATTTGTCCATGAATCAATGGAATTTTCTAGAAAAGATTTATACCAAACCCGTGCATCCTCCTCTAGAGTATGAATAAATAAATTTATGTACACATCCTCAAATTCGATCTCAAATTCTTCCATCATATTGACAAAAAGCTTTAATTGTTGATCCCCAGTAATGGCATTATTTCCTTGAAATTTAGGCAATCTATTTCTAACATCTTGGGCACAACATTTGGATACCTAGCCATACCTTTAAAATCTATAGGACAAAAAGTATTCACAACAAACAGAGGTCTGGGTGGGGGGTGGGCCATATTGTTTTGGGGAGGTGATATTATAGGAGAAACATAATAATGAGGAGTGAGGGGTCATGGAGCATAGGAATACAATTCTCGGAAGGTATGTTCTCTAGATATTTTTCTTGGAGGATCCTATCAGCTTTGGAGAACACAGGGAAAAAATGAGATATAAATTTTTCAAATAAAAAAGGACCCTCTCTAGTTGGAGAATTCATATCTACAAAAATACTACCTGATTTAGAAGCACTTGTGAAAGTATGGCAATCTTCAATGACAGGCTGATCAGTTTCCACAATTGATAACTCTTTTCTTGATTTCGATCTCCATCAACTTTCAAGATTCTTCTTCCTTCTGAATTCATCTTTCCTAGCTCTAGAAACAACTTTCTCGAAGGGTCTCTAGTGAAGAAATATCTTCTTCCTTCCAGCTTTGCAAAACTAGTGATAAACTCTAATTGTGAGGTTAAGACACTTTGGCATTTTATAAAAAAATCATTCAACACGGAGTCACCATTAAGGATTTTCACCTTGGTTGTGCAAATGCAATAAAATTGGTCTCACAACAATAAATTCATGAAAATATTTGCAGATATGACCTTCCTTTACCCATATTTAACATTGTTGATGTAAAATTAGTGAAAAAACCAACATAAACGAGAAATATTACACATAGAAATTGTAACTTTGCTCAATTCTTACAAACCGGGACACAAGATGACATTTTAACAACGTATTTGCACTTTAAAATTTGTAATAAGCATTAACAAGGTTGGTATATGTACACCTTTATACAAATAGTCCCTTAAAATGGTGCCATTCTGGTGTTGTTTCCACACAAATAAATATCAGAACTCAAATAATCCCTAGCAATGAAAATAAGTTCCCTAGCAATAGCGTCATTCTTGTGTTGTTTCCACACAAATAAATCTCGAGATTAAATAATCCCTGACAATGTAAATCAGTTCCCTGACAATGGCGCCATTATGGTGTTTTTACCACACAAATAAATCTTGGAGATCAAATAATCACAAGAAACATAAAATGATTCCCGAGAAACAACATCATTCTGGTTTTGTTGCCTCACAAATAAATCTCGGAGCTCAAATAATCCCCGACAATGAAAATTAGTTCCCAAAAACACCTCCATTCTAGTGTTGGTATCGAAATTGATTCTTCCTTAGAAACTAAGCAACATCAAAGATTTAGCAAGACAATGAGAGATAGATAGATCTTATAATGATTTTTTTTATAGCCGTGGTGGGAATTTTTATGAATCTTTCTCACTCGGGCATCGAGAGAAATGGATAACACCTTCATTATTTGATCTATCTTCACTTCTTTAGGCCATGTCTTTTGACTAGGGTGAGTGGAACCATTTTTAACCTCGTCGGTGAAGGATAAAAATATATCCTTCTTTGCATGAATCTAAAAGGGGACCCTGGGAAAATATTATCAATGCACCATAATTTAACTCTTGTGAGTTGTCACCTCGAAATAATGGCAATATTTCTTAGACATGGCTAAGGTTACTAAATACATTATGGAATCCTAATTGCTTCGCATATTTTAGCAAAGAGAATTTATACATTTGTGGACACACATGGAAAACAGGGGTAGTTAAGGATGGATTCATTATTCTTGAGTAATTTTGGTTGGAGATTAAGAAAGATAAAATTGATTATACCAAATCTTTGAGAGACTTCAAAAAAATTGGAAGGCTAAATGACATAAAGCTTCGGAATACCTAAAATATTCCTTTAACCGTAAGGTGTGCATCAATGGAGGCCCAGATTTGCATGGTTTCACACAATCTCTAAGAATTTAACACAAAGGCTTGAGATAAGGACTCAATAAAACATCAAAGACCCATGGTTACTCACGCCTAAGATACACTTGAAGGTTTATAGACAATTTTTATTAACAAATGCTAGTGAAGTGATTTTAAATTGTTCATCTCATTCCAGGATGAAGCCTCTTCTTGAAATGAAACTACAAATCCCACTAAACTGTCACAGGATGAGATCATGTGTGATTCAGAGGAATTTAACACAAGATTGTAATAGGAATAAGAAAAACCCTTATGTTTACACAAGTGCATATACTTGAGCTCACGATGTGATTGGATAACATGGGTACTATCTCCAAGTGTGGGACTTCGTACTTGAGATAGACCTCCAAAGAAATCTAGTTCTTGCTCCTAAACTACCTACTACAATTTACTCTAATGCAGAAAAATAATTGCCCTAATCTAAATTTCGAGGGACCAAGGAGAGAGAATGCATAAAAAATGAAAGCCTATACTACATCGGTGATGCACCAGAAAAGGAGGGGTGTGAGAGTAGTCTTCCAATCTATGAGATATAGAAGCAAAGTACACACTAGAATGGGTGATGAAATTTCTCCACAATCTAGAAAAATACATTCACAACAACATCTCAAACATACGCAATAATAATGGATCCTTACAAGAGCATAAAAATAGACACAATATTCTTGTAATGAAGGTTGAAAGGGAAAGAAGAGTGCAAACAAACATAGTAGGGGAAGATGCATCCATAAACTTGTATTTTATTACTTCATGATATGCACAGTTCAATCTATTACAAGATAAGGGCCTGGATCACCATGCAAGGAGTCCACTACAAGGGCCTATAGCACATTGGATTCACAAAGCAATTTTGATAGATCTTTGCTACAACAAAAACTACCTCCTTTACAATGAGCCTAACACTCCAATTTATAGAAGAATGAGAAGAGAGAGAGAAGGGGAAAATGGAAATCCTAAAATCTATCCTTCAACCACTTGTAAGAGGCATTAAATGGAGTGAAATGATTGTATGTTACTTGCAAAAGGCTCCCCATATTGTCCCAGGTGCTGCAACAAAGAAAGAATGATGACCATGCCTCTTAATTGCACTCCCAACTACCAAATAAAACAAGAGTATCATGAACCCGACCACATTTAATGAAAAATATTCATCTCTTTTGTCATAAAATCCAAAATTTATTGTTTTTTTGCTTTGGGCTCAAGCCACGATTCTAATGGTATAAATTTCATGCGATTTCGTTGAGCTATTTTGGGTCTACTAGGCATTTTTTGTCATTTGACGGGAATGAGAGTTAATTGACTGGAGCTGAATATGTTTATTTTATTTTAAAATATATACCATTATCAAAACTAAGAAATCCATTTTTTTTATGCATAGGACATTGTGCTCGTTCCATAAAGTCAAATTTTATGAAAATCAGAGTTCGGAGTCAAAAGTTATGGCTGTTTGAAGTTCGGGAGGTCAAACATTGACTTTTCTCTTCATTGCGGCTATTTAAGAAAAATTGGGTCCGCGCGTCCCGGCTGTCTTGGAAAAAAATCTCCGCACCACCTGATTTGGGATTCCTTGTCCCCACACGCCCTCTATTGACTGGTCCGTGAGGGTCATTGACCTCCACATTCTCCGCAACATATGGTTCTTTATGTGACTATTTCACCTTTGCGCGTCTTGTGCGTATTTTTTGTCCCAACTATCCTCGGAACATATCTCAACGCCACCCGCAATGCAATGACTTGCAGAAAAATCATATTTTCATGTCCCGGCTATACTCGTGTCCCGGATGTCCAACAAACCTGTCTGGACCAAAACTTCCACTTTTTCTGATTTTCTTTACCTGTGGCAATTTTGGCAATGCACGCCCGCGTGTCCCTGTTGAACTTGTGCGTTCTGGGACACAAAAAGCTGATTTAGCCGATTTCTTTATATTTCAGCTCCAAACCTAGTACAATGAACCTTGGTATGATCCGCACTAGTACGATCCGCAGCCTCCAGACCCGCAATGCATTAAAACAAGCTTGCGACTTCAATTTTTGGATTTTTTAAATTTTCACTAACTTCTTGGGTTTTCTTTCTAGATGGGGAAGTTAGAGAGAAGCGAAGGGGAACCCCAAAACATGATTTTGGGCATTGAATCAATCTACTTTCTCTGGATTGAATAATTTTATGTATATTATCAAAATTACCTCGAGGGGTGAATTTTGGATAACAAGTCCTTCTAATCATTCTCTTTATTACGTCATGCAAGAAATCCCTGTTTTAATCATTTTTGAAGGCTTTATACATCCGGATCTGGCAGTAATCCTTTTCACCCTCAAGGTAACACCTTTTTCATCCTTTACACCTGCAACCTCCATCATTTCATCCTTTTCCCTCTCTTTCCTTTGCAACTCTATCCCGCATCCATCTTCTCTAGTAATTCATGTTTTTGCAAGTGCCTAAGAAATTCCAACTTCAAAATATCAATCTTAACAATCCTTTGACTCACAAATTAAGTTCTAAATCCATTCAATGGCACTTTGCAGATAAAACGATGAGGAATTTCATCAAAAATGATGAAAAATAGTGCGTATTTGCATCTTCGAGGAGTCTTGGAGAAAAAATGGCAGAAAAACAGATGCAATGCACAACAACCGTTGATTATGCCCCTTCTCAACTTTAGATTAGAGCCGTCCATGTTTTTTCTTGGCGCAATTGCAAAGGTGAGGTATAGAGGCAAGTTTCCAAACAAGCGTGGGCCTTCCACGTGTCCCGGGCCTAAGAAAACGCATTTTGGCCTTGAAAAAATCATAGTAAAAAGGGAGCTAGTGGAAGCCTCCACGTGTCACCTTGGCACACCTTTGGTATGGTCCACGAAATTGGATACCCAAAACAAGCACGGGCTTGCCACGTGTCTCAGTCTGACAAAGTTGTTGAAAAATTTGAAGGATCGACGGAAGGCACCATGTGTCTAGGGTCCGAGATAGTTTTCCTTGGCTATTGAAAAGTCCAAGGAAAGGTAGAGTGAGTGGAAGCCTTCAAGTTTCCATTGTTTCGATAAAGCTGCACCACCAGTAGTATGAAAAAAATATCTAAGTCTTAGTAAAGGCAGTGGAAACCTCCACATGTCTCCCCAACACAACTCCAAAGGTCAAACCAAGAGGTGAATTTTCAAATGAGTGTCAGCCCTCCACGTGGACAAAAATTGAGTTGAAACGGCCCTAGAGTTTCAAAGTGCCTGCCGAGCCGTATCTAACCGGAAGGGCCATGTTTCCATAGATGCTGAGATATAAATTTGATGGGGAAAACACACATGTCAAACCGTAAAATGCAGGAAAATCACCATTCGCACCTGGAAATGA